>CM069145.1:56739872-56807953 GCA_035221665.1 Okamejei kenojei | reverse complement strand
AGCTATTCAAACCCACCCACTCCTAATTTCTTATATATCATTATTTCTAATATTCATTCATTTAATAATAAAAATATTAATTATGATATACCTTATAATATAAACCATACTATTCTTTGTATACACAATAATAAAAAAAAACACTAAAACACAAAATGCTGGAGAAACTCAAGCGGGTGCGGCAGATCTAAGGAGCGAAGGAGATAGGCGACGGTTTGGGTCGAGACCTTCTTCGACTGGTCACGGATCAGGAAACGAGAGATTAGGACGGTGTGTGGAGAGATAAAAGAAACAATGAATTGAAAGATTGCAAAAAAAGAATGATGATAAGGGGAACAAAGCCATTGTAAGTGTTTGTATGGAAATGAGAAGGTAGTGCGATGGGGTGGGGGAGAGAGATAGAGAGAAAGGGAATACCAGGGCCCGAGGGCTGAGGAGAGGTGGTAAAGGGGAGGAGACAGAAGGGTGAGCAGAATTGAGAAAATTCAATGTTAAGGCCAAGATGATGCAGACTCCCAAGCGGAATATGAGGTGCTGTTCCTGCACTTGCGGTGTTGTCACTTGGCGTGGAGGAGCCCAAGGAACCGAGAGGTTCGGATACGGAATGGGAGGGGGAGTTGAAGTGCTGAGCACTGGGAGGTCGGGTTGGTAACTGCGAGAGCGGTGTTTTTGGGACAAACGAGCGCGCCTCCGCTTGGTCTCAACCATATTGATTATCTGGCATCTGGAGCAGCGGAAGCAGTAGATGAGGTTGGAGGAGGTGCATGTGAACCTCTGTCGGACCTGGAAATGATGCTTGGGTCCTGAAGGAGGGAGGGGGGAGGTGAAGGGGAAAGTGTTGCATTTTTGCGGTTGCAAGGGAAAGTGCAGGGGAAGGGGTAGTCGGTGGGAAGGGAAGAATTTTACACGGGCGTTGCGAGTGAGCGGTCTTGCGGAGGAAGAAGGGGGGGAGATGGAAGGATGTGGCGAGTGGAGGGTCATGTTGGAGGTGGCGCACTGGAGGAGGCTATGTGTTGTATTTGCCGGCTGGTGGGGTGAAAGGTGCGGACCAGGGGGACTCTACCTTGTTGCGAGTGGGGGAATGGGGAAGAGGGCAGTGTTGCGGGGTATGGAGAGGACCTGGTGCAAGGCTATTATAATGGAGGAGGGGACTCCCGTTTCTGCAGAATGAGGACATTTGTGTGACCTGGTGTGAACACTCATCATGGGAGCAGATGCGGCATAGACGGCGAATTGGAATATGGGATGGAGTCCTTACTGGGAGCGGGGTGGGTGGAAGAGTTAGTCCAGGTAGCTGTGGGAGTCATTGGTTGTAGTGATGTCCCCGGTAGGAATGTATCCCTGCAATGAGATGGTGATGTCAAGGAATGGTAGGGAAATGTCGGAAATGGTCCAGTGTATTTGATGCCGGATGGAATTTGGTGGTGAAATGGATGAGGTTCAGTCAGTTGTGTTATGTGGTGCAGGAGGTGACACCAAAGCAGTCGTCGATGTAACGGAGGTAGAGGTGGGGATGGGGCCAGTACGCGAGAACAAGGATGTTCGATCCCGACAAAGAGGGCAAGGTAGCCGGGGCCCATGCGTGTAGCCCATAGCTAGGCCTTGTGTTTGGTGGAAATGGGATGAGTCAGAGGAAGTTATGAGGGTTAAGGACCAACTGTAGGCGGAGGAGGTGTCAGTGGACGGGTATGGTGTTCTGGTCGAGGAAGATCCGGGGGCCTTGAGACGCCTGTTGGGGATGGAGGAGTAGAGTGATGGACGTCCATAGGGTAAAGATGAGAGGATGGGGCCCGGAGGAATGAATGCGCGGAGCCGACGGAGAGTGTCTGAGGTGTTTGAACATAGGTGGGAGGATTTAACAAAGGGGGATAGGATGGCGTCAAGGTATGTGGAAAGTGTTCGTGGGGCACGAAACAGGCAGAGACAATGGGTCTGCCAGGCAGTCGGGTTTGAGGATTTTGGGAGACGGTAACTGGGCGTAAGGGGCTGGAAAACGATAAGGTGGAGGTGGGGGGGTTAGGGTGGGAGTGTGGAGTCGGTTATGGTGCTCGAGATGGAGGACTGGTGTTCGTAGTGGGGTTCCACAGGTCCAGGGGTAGTAGGAGGAGGCGTCCGAGAGGTTGGCGCGCTGCCTCGCTTGTAGAGATTGAGCGCCAGACTAACGGCACCTCCTTGTCGGGGGTTTGATAACACGTTGGTTGTTGCGGAGTGAGTCAATGGCAGTAATTCGGGGGGGCGGGAGAGATTGGGTGAGACAGGGAGTGGAGAGTCGAGGCGGTGATGTCGACGGCAGCCTTCTGGATAATTAGGTTTAGAGGAAGTCGAAGGAAGTCCAGAGGAGGAGTTGAGGTTGGGACTATCCATCGTTTAAGAAACAGTTATGCAGGTACATGGATAAGACATGTTTGGGGGATATGGACCAAACGCAGGTAAGTTGGAACTGTGTAGGGGACATTGTTAGCCGGAGTAGGGAGTTGGGCCAAAGGGCCTTTTTCATACTTGTCACTTATGAGTGTGGCAGATTGGTATGCTTCTCAGCTGCCGTGGAAAGTCATCTCTGTTGTGCCTTTTTGACTGTGGAGTCGATGGTAGCCCCCATTAAGGTCACTGGAGATGATGGTCCCAGGGACTTAAAAAGACTCCACAGATGTGACTGTGGTGTTGTTGTTAGGGAGTGGGTGAGGGGAGGGGGAGGTCTCTAAAGTCTACACTCAATTACGTGTCTTAGAGCATTGAGCTCCATGTTGTTGCGATGGCATAGGACGCCAGCTGTGTCACTTCTGTCTGTGGGCAGATTCCTTCCCATCTGGATCAGTCCAATCAAGGGTTGTGTCGTCTGCAAAACTTGAGAAAGCTTGACAGAGGTGGCTGTGGAGGTGCGTCATTGGTGTCGGAGAGTAGAGGAGAGGAGAGAGCTCGCAGCCTTGCGGACTTGCTTTATGGTGCGGCGTTTGGGTCCGGATGTGCTGTCCAGCTCACTGCTGCTTTGTCTGTAAGGAAGCAGGTGATCACCGACAGGAGGGGTTCAGCACAGTCAACTCTGAAAGTTAGGAGTGTTAGTAAACTCTGGCACAATGGTGTTGAATGCAGAGCTAAAATCAACAAAAATCTTGCTAGATCCCTGGGGTCTAAGTGATGCGAGGATGAAGGCAGGCCCAGGTTGACGCGTAATGCACAGATCTATTGGCCCGATATGCAAACTGCAGAGGATCCAGCAGGGGATTCGTTATATTTTTCAGCTTGGCCAGCACAAGCCTTTCGAGGGTTTTCATGACTACAGAGGTCAGTGCTTCAGGCCTGTAGGCATTTAGACAAGTAACCTTGACTCTTTGGGAACAGGGACGACAGTGGAGACTTTGAAGCAGGCAGGTGCAGTACATGTTTGCTGGGACTGGTTAAAATGTCTGTGTAGACCGGTGCCAATTGTTTGGCTCGGAGCTTGAGAGTATAGGGGGAAACATTGTCAGGTCGTGGAGATTTCCTGCTTTTCTATCTTCTGAAAGCCTCTCCACTGTCTATTTTTATTGATGATGAAGTGATGTTTGTTCAGCAAGGAGGGCTGTGGGTAATTGGGTGGTGAAGTGAATTGGAGTGGAGGGGGTTATTTGTAGAAATATGGGCTGTCTTTGCGATGAGTCAGGCTGTGAGTGGGTGTGAAGTGTTGGTTGGGTGTGGGAAGGGTTTAATTCTATATCATACTGGAGTTTTTGGCTTAAGTGGGTTGTAGCTGGTGAAAGGGGAGAGTGGGTGAATGGTCCATTCTTTGCAGATGAGGGTTGTCGCTGTGTTTTTTTGGGGAGGGGTTACCAGGGTTACGTTTTGATTTATTCAAACTGCAGTAATCTCATTCTGATCGTGGTCGTGTCGTTGTCAAAGAGCGGGGGGATTTCCTCTTATTGCCAATTTATTTAATGCTCTTCCAAATGAAGAAGAGTTCATAGCTGATTACTTGCTCTCAACTTCTCCCTCAAACCACCCCCCCCCCCGCTAGCCCTGGCCATGTTTACATTGTATATAATGATCCATTAAAATGTATATTTTATAAATTGCCATATTTTATACAAGGTTTTAGTAAAATTGGTTAAGTAATTTTGTTCTAAGATGGAAGGGTAGTCCTGCAAATATGTCGTAATTTTAAATGGGAATTAAAAATTATGTTCGCTTATACACTCTCTGTAACTTAGCTATAGGGGGATACCGTGCAGTGCTGATTTTGGTACAAAAACTCATGCAATTCAATTACACCAAATGGTCATGCAAATCTATCTAATTCTATTCCTATTCTTATGACCTTGCGCATGTGGACTCTGGTGAAACTTTTACATCTACACCACTGCCCACACACAGTTTTATTTTTTGACTTTATTATTTCTAATTTTCCATTTCTGGAACTATGATGAATTTAGTCGTGCACTGTCCAAGTCACAACAGTATAACTCGATTAGTTGCTCAACTGAAGAATTGCATAAACCATGCGCAGTGAATGTTTCATTCTTCTTTAATAAACATGAAAGTACAGGAAATCCCACACCAATCACCCGCCATTCTAATCTGAATCATTCAGATGAAACGTTCCGAACCGATATGTCGCCAATCGATATACAACCCCCAGATGCTGCCTGATCCGTTTGTTGCTCCAGCACATAGTCTTTTGCTCAATTTGTAACCATTTGTAGTTCATGGTAATATTATTGTAAACGTAACCTCAATGTTCTCATACTGTGAGTTGTTGCGGGGATCACACAACACGATCAGGTAGCAGCTTTATAACGCAATACGGCATTTCAACGGGCGCCACGGTCCACTCCTATCTATGCTGATCCATAAATCACGATGTCCTAATCTCTCTAACCAGATTGACCTGCCGGTAGTCCTCACTCAATATCTTATGATTCGATGCTCCAGTAGCTACTTGCAAAAGTATGGTGGAATGTCTCTGCATCCACTGTTCTCTCAAGCAATGCATTCCAAATTCCAGCTGTCCTCCGCGTAAAGACTTCGCCTGAAACTATCATTTCTTATCTTCAACCAATTCTACGTAGATATGGGCAATATTCATTAATCTGTAATCTATCTGTACCACATATAATTTTATAAATCCTCATCAGTTCGTCCTTCAGACCTATAGCTAAGCCTTTGGCGCAGTGCATTCCAAATTTCAGCTATCCTCCGCGTAAAGACTCTCTACTCTCCCTACACCAACGACTGCACCTCCACAGACATCTCTGTCAAGCTCCTCAAGTTTGCGGACGACACAACCCTGATTGGAATGATCCAGGATTGGGAGGAATCTGCCTACAGATAAGTGTCACAGCTGGCGTCCTGGTGCCATTGCAACCTGGAGCTCAATGCTCTTAAGACAAGAAGCGAGCGGGCAAGATCATTTCTGACCCATCTCACCCTGGCCACAAACTCTTTGAATCATTTCCCTCTGGAAGACGACTCCGGACTGTCAAACCTTCCACAGCCAGACATAAAAACAGTTTTTATCCACGAGTAATTGCTCTACTCACCAGCCAAATATATGTAGCCTCCCTTTGATCTGGTATTTTGTTGGTTCACATGCTTGATCAATGGTGTTTTATCATTAATATTTTATTATTATTAATATTTAGAGTTTTCTGAGTCATTCGTAACTGTCAATGTATTTCATGTTGTTACATGTGGGCGGAGTACCAAGGCAAATTCCTTGTATGTGAATACTTGGCCAATAAACTTACTTACTTGCTTACTTAATTATATCCATCATATTTGCGAATTACCGTGGATCTCATGGCCTCAATATGCTAATTTGCTGATTTATTGCCGTTGAGGAACATTAGTGATCTATATCCGTGGAGGGACCTGTTCACACTGGCAACATATTGCTGGGGCTTGATTGAGCACCTTATCACAAAGATCTTGGGCAATTCACGACTCACTCTGCACGGAGCCAAAACATCCATAAAAAGAGAGGTGCAGTCCAGGAGTTGCTCAATCAGCCACAATACCCCACAGACTGTCTGTCGCTGACTTCTTCGTCGCGGTTCATCCTTCCAACTGAGTCAGAGGGGACCGGATTTCAATTCCCATTACAAAGATTTATGAACATAATCCTATTCTGGAACTCCAGTACTGAAGCTACTGTATGGCCAGGCATGGTGTATTTAGGGGGATGTTATGAAGGAAAAAAAAATCCTTAAAATAGGCGCAATATTCCCCGATTGGCTCATTGTTGTTTATGGAAGTTCACTTACCACAAATTATCTGCTACATTCGTTACATTGGAGTAATATCCAAAATCAGATACTGAACATGAAGCTTTCCCGTGTTCCTGTACACGTGACAATATTAGCCCTAAATCTGAACCTAAAAGAGGTTTTCACCTACACCATATAGGTAATTTATAGCGACAAACTAAACGACTTCAAGAAGTGGGAGAAAACGGAACCTGGGAAAACCCACAGGCTCACAGCACAAGCTGCAGCGTAGATCAGCATCGAACTCATTTGCGCTGCGATGCAGTGGGTCTTCTAGCAGCGCCACTCAGTGGCCTGTAACTGTGCAGAAGACGTTTTCACCGAATCTGCCATGGACATTTCATGCATTACCTTAACTGATTGCAAACCCCGCCTAGTTCGGTATTTTTAACCATCCACAAATGAATAGTTTATTTTTACTAATCTTGTTGAAACTTATATGTACATTTTAACGAAATATTTCCAACCTTCCTTGCTCTGTGCAGAGAGAAATCTTAAAACATGCCACAATGCGTATGTTGCCAAAAATGTTTTCCACACCCCCTTCTAAAACATTCGCATTCCACCTCATTCATATAATTAATAAGAAACCAAATCCTATATTATTACAACAGGTAGTCGCAACAACGAAAAGAGGAAACATAATTCAAGAATATTATAGCGCTGCACTGGAGAGAATGCGGATATAAGAGAAATGCAAGGTTTACCGCGAGGTCGATTGGGAGATGGAGAATGTACCTTATTTGTAGGGATAGACACAACGTGCTGGAGTACTCAACGGGCCGGGCAGTGTCCCTGGAGAAAAAGGATGGGTCAAGTTTCGGGTCATTGAAACAAAGAAACAAAGAAAACAGGTGCATGAATAGGCAATTCTGCCCTTCGAGCCAGCACCGACATTTAATATGATCATGGCTAATCATCCTAAATCAGTACCCCGTTCATGCTTTCTCCCCATATCTCATGATTTTGTTAACCCTAGGAGCAATATCTAACTCTCTTCTGAAAACATCCAGTGAATTGGCATCCACTGTCTTCTCTGGCAGAGAATTCCACAGATTCATAATTCACTGGATGAAAAGATTTTTTCTCATCTCAGTCTTAAATGGCCTACCCGTTATTCATAAACTGTGATCCCTGGTTCTGGACTCCCCCAACATCGGGAACATGTTTTCCTGCATCTTGACTGTCGATTCCCTTAAGAATTTAGATGTTTCTCTAAGACTCCTCTCATCCTTCTTAATTCCAATAAATATAAGCCCAGTCGATCCATTCTTTCATCATATGTCAGTCCCTCCATCCCTGGAATTAACCTGGTGATTCTACGCCGCACTCATATAACCATATTACAATTACAGCACGGAGACAGGCCCTCTCGGCCCTCCCAGTCCGTGCCGACCATTTGTTTTCCCCTAGTCCCATCTACCTGAACTCAGACCATACCCCTCCATTCCCTTCACGTCCATATACCTATCCACTTTACTCTTAAATGTTAAAATCGATCCTGCCTCCACCACTTCTGCTGGAAGCTGATTCCACACAGCCACCACCCTCTGAGTAAAGAAGTTCCCCCTCACGTTACCCCGAAACCTCTGTCCCTTAATTCTCATTTCATTGCCCTCTTGTTTGAATCTTCCCTACCCTCAATGGGAAAACGTATCCACGTCAACTCTGTCTATCCCTTTCATCATTTTAAAGGCCTCAATCAAGTCCCCCCTTAACCTTCTGCGCTCCAAAGAATAAATACCTAACTTGTTCAACCCTTTCTCTGTAACATATGTTCTGGAACCCTGGCAACATTCTAGTAAAATCTCCTCTGTACTCTCTCTATTTTTTTGTTGACATCCTTCCTATAACTAGGCGACCAAAATTGTACACCATACTCCAGAATTTGGTCCTTACCAATGCCTTGTACAATTTTTAACATTACTTCCCTACTCCTAATAATTCAATGTTCTGATTTATAAAGGCCAGCACACCAAAGGCTTTCTTTACCACCCTATCTACATGCGATTCCACCTTCAGGGAACTATGCACAGTTATTCCTAAATCCCTCTGTTCCACAGCATTCCTCAATTCCCTACCATTTACCATGTACGTCCTATTTTGGATTTGTCCTGCCAAGATGTAGCACTTCACACTTATCAGCATTAAACTCCATCTGCATCTTTCAGCCCACTTTTCCAAATGGCCCAAATCTCTCTGTAGACTTTGAGAATCTACTTCATTATCCACAATACCACCTATCTTAGTATCATCTGCATACTTACTTATCCAATTTTCCACCCCATCATCCAGATTATTGATGTACATGACAAACAACAGTGGACCCAACACATATCCCTGAGGCACCCCACTGGTCACCGGCTTCCAACCTGACAAACAGCCATCCACCATTACTCTCTGACATCTCCCATTCAGCCACTGTTGAATCCATCTTGCTACACCGCCATTAACACCCAAAGATTGAACCTTCTGAACCAACCTTCCATGGGGAACCTTGTCAAAGGCCTTACTGAAATCCATATAGACAAAGAGTCTCAAAGAGTCAAGAGTCAAAAGAGTTCAAAGAGTCAAAAGAGTCCCTGACAGGACAATGAAATGATTTATTTGCTTAGCACAACAGCAATAGCAAGAATGTCCTTCCTCACATTAGGATACCAAAACTACACAGAATACTCCAGGTGTGGTTTCACAAGCCCCTGTACAACTGCAGTCGGACGTCCTTGCGCCTAACTCAAATCCTCCAACTATGAAGGCCAACATGCCCTTTGCTTTCTCCACTGCCTGCTGTACCTGCATGCTTTCTTTCAATGATAGATGTACAAGCACACCCATGTCTCGTTGCACCTCCCCTTTTACTAATCTGACACCATTCAGATAATATCTGCCTTCTTGTTCTTGCCACCAAAGTGGATAACATCACATTTACCCACATTGTACTGCATCTGCCATGCACCTGCCCACTCACACAACCTATCCAAGTCACGTTGCAGCTTCATAGCATCCTCGTCGCAGCTAACGCTGCCACCCAGCTTTGTGTCATTCGCAAACATGGAGATGTTATATTTAATTCCTCCATCTAAATCGTTAATATATATTGTAAATAACTGGGTCCCAGCACTGAGTCTTGCGGCATCCACTAGTCACTGCCTGCCATTCTGAAAAGGACCCGTTAATTCCTCCTCAGTGCCTCCTGTCTGCCATCCAGACTATGACCTGACCACCAATACCATATTCTCTAATTTTATACACTAATCTCTTGCTTGTGTGGGACCTTGTCAAAGGCTTTTTGAAAGTCCAGATACATCACACTCACTGGCTCTCCCTTATCGATTCGACTTGTTACATCCTAAAAAATCCCAGAAGATTAGTCAAGCATAATTTCTCCTTCATAAATCCATGCTGACTTTGACCATTCCTGTCACAGCTTTCCAAACACGCTGCTATCACATCTTTAACAATTTACTCAAGCATCTTCTCCACCACCGATGTCAGGCTAACTGGTCTGTAATTCACGTTTCCTCTCTCCCTACTTTTCTTAAAAAGTGGGGTTACATTAGATACCCTCCAGTCCACAGGCATTGATCCTGAATCTATAGAAAATTGGAAAATGATCACCAATGCATCCACGATTTCGAGCGTCACCTCCTTGAGCAATCCGCGATGCAGACCATCAGGCCCTGGGGATTTATCTGCCTTCAGTCCCAAAAAACAACCTAACCATTTTCTGACTAATGTGGATTCTCTTCAGTTTCCCCCTCCCACTAGATCCTCGGTCCCCTACTATTTCTGGGAGATTGTTTGTGTCTTACTTAGAGAAGACAGAAACAAAGTTTAACTTGTCTGCCATTTCATTGTTTTCCGTTATGAATTCACCTGTTTCTGACAAAGAAACCCCTACCAAAAATTTTTTGGGGGGGGGGTTACCCCTTCACTAATCGTTTCCTCCTCGCTTATCTATAGGGGCTTTTACAATCAGTTGTTATATTCCTTCAAGCTTTCTTTCATGCTCTATTTCATATCCAACCCCATTTGTTCTCTTAATTTACCCCTTTTTCCTCTTCTGTTGAATTCTATATTTCTCCCGGCCCTCCGGTTTGCTGCTTCTTCTTGCCCATTTATATGCATTTTCCTTGGATTTAACACTGTGCCTAATTTCCCTCGTTAGCTACAGTTGAGCCGCCTTCCCTGTTGTCTTTTTTTACGCCAGACAGGGATGAACAATTGTTGTAATTCATCCATGCAATCTTTAAATCTTTGCCATTGCACATCTATTGTCAACCCTTTAATACCATATGCAAGAGTATCCTAGCCAATTCCCATCTCATGCCATCAAAGTTATCTTTCTTTAAGTTCTGTCTCTGAATTAACCTTCTCACGCTTCATGTAAATGCAGAATTCTCCCATGTAATGGTCACTATTGCCCTTCGGGCTTTGCACAAAAGGTTGCGATCTAATCCTTCCGCGTTACCCAAATAACAAGTCTAAGATGGCCGACTCTCTGGTTGCTTCCTCTACATATTGGCTGAGAAAACCATCCCGTATACACACCAGAAAACCCTCCTCCTCAACATTGTTACCAATTTGGTTGGCCCAATCTATATGTAGATTAAGGTCACCCATGATAACCGTTGTACCTTTGCTTCATGCATCCCTAATTTCCCGTTTGATGCTGTCCCTAATCCCAGGACTGCTGTTTGGTGATCTGTATACCACTCCAACAGGCGTTTTCTCCTGCCCTGGCTATTTCACAGTTCTTACCACACAGATTCTACTGCATCCAATTTAATGTCTCTCCTTACAATTGCATTAATCTCCCTTTTCACCAGCAATGCTACCCCACCCTCTCTTCCTTTCTGTCTATCCTTCCTGAATATTGAATAGCCCTGCGTGTTGAGCTCCCAGCCTTGATCACACTGGAGCAATGTCTCTGTAATCCCAACGATATCATATCCATTAACTACTAACTGCAAATTCAATTCATCCAACTTATCACATAGATATATAGATACATAGACAATATGTGCAGGAGTAGGCCATTTGACCCTTCGAGCCAGCACTGCCATTCAATGTGATCATGGCTGATCATCCCCAATCAGTATGCCGTTCCTGCCTTCTCCTCATTCCCCTTGATTCTGCTAGCCTTAAGAACACTATCTAACTCTGTTTTCAATGCATCCAGTGAATCGGCCTCCACTGCTTTCTGAGGCAGAGAATTACACAAATTCTCAACTCTCTGTGTGAAAACGTTTTCTTTATCTCAGTTCTAAATGGCATACTTTAGTCTTAAACTGCGGCCCATGGTTCTGGAATCCCCCAAAACCGGGAACATGTTTCCTGCATCTAGCGTGTCCAATCCCTTAATGTTGTGAATGCTCCACGCATTAAGGCACAACGTTTTCAGGTTGTTTTTAACGTTCTTACCCCTTATAGACTTAGGCTGTAATGTGGGACTTTTTTATTGTTTCCATTCATCTCTGCCTTCCACGTTTACTTTTCTCCCGTCTACCCTTTGCTTCTGCCCTACTTTTATGGCCCTGTCACCCTGCATTGTTCCCATTCCCCTGCCACATTAGTTTAAACTCTTCCCAACAGCACTAGCAAACACTCTCACGAGGACATCTGTTCCAGTCCGTCCGAGGTGAAGACCATCCGGTTTGTACTGGTCCCACCTCTCCCTGAACAGGTTCCAATGCCCCAGGAATATGAAACCATCCCTCACGCATCATCTCTCAAACCACGTATTCATCCGAAATATCCAGTCATTTCTACTCTTACTAGCACGTGGCACTCGTAATAATCCAGAGATTATTACCATTGACGCCCTACTTTTAATTTACCGCCTAACTGCCGAAATTCACTTTGTAAGACCTCGTCCCGTTTTCTGCGTATACCGTGACCCTTCTTCAGTATAGGGAAGGGAACTGGAGGTAAGAAAAGGCAGGGCCAGCATCCGCTGACCAAGGAGGGGTGGAGTCCATGGTGACTAGGAAGAGGTGATAAGTGTTTAGTGAAACAATCGTCCGCTCTGCGCTTGGTCTCGCCGAGATATGGGAGCACAACTGATAGAGTAGATGAGTTCGGAGGAGGTGCAAGTGAAACTCTGCCTCACCTGAAAGGGCTGTCGGGACCCTGGATAGTCGAGAGAGGAGGTATAAGGGAAGGTGTCGCATCTCCTACGGTTGCCGGGGAAAGTTCCTGGGGAGGAGATGGTTTGGGTTGAAGGGGATGAGTGACACGGAGTTGCGGAGTGAAACTGTCACTACGGAAGACAAAAGTGGTTAGAAATGGGCAAGATAGACTAGTGGTTTTGAGATCCCCCCTTGTAGTTGGCGAAAATGGTGGAGGATGATGCCTTGTATGCGACAGCTGATGGAGTGAAAGGTGAAGACAAGGGGGACTCAGCCCCTGTTGCGACGAGGGGGGGGGGTATGGGGGGGTCAAGGGCGGAGCTCGCGGGTACTGAGGAGATATATGTGAACGCCTAATGTGTGATAAAAGAAGGGAATCCTCGTTCCCTAAAGAATGGGGATATCTCGGATGTCCAGGTATGGAACATACCATCTTGGGAGCAGATGCAACAGAGATGGGGGAATTGGGAGTAGGGGATAGAGTATTTGCAGTAGACAGGGAGGCAAATAAGTGTTGTTCATATGAATGTCGGAGTCAGTAGGTTTGTAGTGCACGTCAGTCGATCGTCTACCTCCTGTGATGGAGGCGGTGAGAACAATGAAGGGGAGGGAGGCATTGGTAATGGTCTAGGATGTACGTAAGTAGGGAAGTTGATGAATACCATGAATATGCAAAGAGTAGGAGTAATCGGGTCATTTTTAGAATGGCAGGCAGTGACTAGTGAGGTACCGCAAGGCTCAGTGCTGGGATCCCAGCTATTTACAATATATATTAATGACCTGGATGAGGAAATTGAATGCAACATCTTCAAGTTTGCGGATGACACGGAGCTGAGGGGCAGTGTTAGCTGTGAGGAGGATGCTAGGAGGCTGCAAGTTGACTTGGATAGGTTTGATGATGTGGATAAATGCCATGCAGATGCAGTATGATGTGGATAAATGTGAGGTTATCCACGTTTGTGGCAAAAATAGGAGGGTAGAATATTATCTGAATGGTGACCGATTAGGAAAAGGGGAGATGCAACGAGACCTTGGTGTCATGGTACACCAGTCATTGAAAGTAGGCATGCAGGTGCAGTAGGCTGTGAAGAAAGCGAATGGTATGTTGGCATTCATAGCAAAAGGATTTTAGTACAAGAGCAGGGAGGTTCTACTGCAGTTGTACAGGGTCTTCGTGAGGCCACACATGGAATATTGCGTACAGTTTTGGTTTCCTAATCTGAGGAAAGACATTCTTGCCACAGAGGGAGTACAGAGAAGGTTCACCAGACTGATTCCTGGGATGGCAGGACTTCCATATGAAGAAATAATGGGGGGGGGAAAAAAGAAATATTGGATCGACTCGGCTTGTGCTCGCTGGAATTGATAAGATTGAGGGGGCATCTTATAGAGACTTACTGATTTTTTAAGGGGTTGGACAGCCTAGATGCAGGAAGATTGTTCCCTATGTTGGGGAACTCCGGAACAAAGATCACAGTTTAAGGATAAGGGGGAAGTATTTTCGGACCGAGATGAGGAAATCATTTTTTACACAGAGTGGTGAATCTGTGGAATTCTCTGCCACAGAAGGTAAACGAGGCGAGTTCGTTGGCTATATTTAAGAGGGAGTTAGATGTGGCCCTTGTGGCTAAAGGGATCAGGGGGTACGGAGAGAAGGCAGTGACAGGATACTCAGTTGAATGATTAGCCATGATCATATTGAATGGCGGTGCAGGCACGAAGGGCCGAATGGCCTACTTTCTATGCACCTATTTTCTATGTTTCTATGTTTCTATGGTTTCAAGAAAAGCCGAACCTTCTACTCCCTTCAGCATAGTCTTGCAGCTCACATATAGTGGAATTGTCCCCCCCCCCAACTATTTGATCATAATCATACTTTATTAGCCAAGTATGTTTTGCAACATACGAGGAATTTGATTTGCCATACAGCCATACCTATAAAAAGCAATAAGACACACAAAATACATGTTAACATAAACAGCCACCATAGTGACTCCTCCACTTTCCTCACTGTGATGGAAGGAAAAAAAGAATGAAGTACATCTCTTCCCTTCTTTGTCCTCCCACGGTCGGAGACCTCGAGCCTTCCGTTGACGGGACGATCTTTGGCTCCCATAGCCGGTGGACGGGCCCTCCGCATCGGGGGAATCTCAGCTCCCCGCGCCGGGCGATCGTACTGCGATCTCCTCAATGTTGAAATCCGCAGGCCGCAGTTGGAGTTTCAAATCAGGCAAGGGATCACAGGCTCCGATAGTAAGTCCACGGCCCCGCGGTGGGTAGCAAAGTCAGTCTCTAGCAAGGCCTCCAGCTCCATGATGTTAGGTCGCAAAGCGACCGGAGATACGATCCGGAAAACAATCGCATCTCCGGCAAGGTAAGAGATTGAAAACAAGTTTCCCCCTACCCCTTCCCGCACCCCTCCCCCCCCACATGAAACAAACCAGAGAACATGAACACAAACGTTTTAAAGCACACTACAAATAACAAAAAAAGACGAAAAGCACAGACCGCTGGCGAGGCTGCCATCGCTGACGGCGCCACCCGATGGATAGTTTTAAACTCAAACGGCACAATGCCCCAAAAGCTTAATACTTTTGGCAAAACCTTTGAATTTCCTTTTCGGTCCCATGGATGCATAGCCTAAAAACAGCGTAAGCCAATGATACAAAACGTCCCTTGAGCCAGCCAGGGCACCTAATTTGTAGACACAAAATGCTGGAGTAACTCAAACGGGACAGGCAGCATCTCCAGAGAGAAGGAATGTGTAACGTTTCGGGTCAAGACACTTCTTCAGACTTTTCAGCGTCTAAGGATGGGTTTCCAACCGAAATGTCACCCATTTTCCCCCTCTAGATGAACTGCCTGCCCCGCTGATTTACTCCAGCATTTTTGGTTTACCTTCGGATTTGAACTCGCATCTGCAGTTTTTTGCCACGCTATTCCTCAACATGTTTTCGTTTGGCAAACCAATATTGAAACTTGACAACTTCAGATACCGTTCCACATCTTCTAGCCCACTCGAATGTACCTCCCCAATTCCCCAATTAGATTGGGACAATCTCACGGTAGTCCATTGGGACTAACTAGAAATAAAATTCTGACCTAAACCTCTAGCTGAGCTTGAGTTTCTCACAGCTTCTTAAACAATTTCACTCCCCCATTATCCTTGGTGTGAAGAAATGTTTTGCTGACTTCTGCGCAAAGTGGTTTTGTTTTGATAATACAGTACATGGATTTTGCAGAATCTCTCGTGAGCACATGTGAAAGGAGTTTTAACAAGGCATAAAGCACGGAAACAGCACTCTTGGCCCATTCACCTATTCGGTGTTTGACACTTATTCCTCCAACGTTTCCTGTCCATGTACCCGTCCAAATGCAATTTATACGTTTTTATTACAGAAACATGTAATACAAACTTATAGAAATATCTTATAGAAACATATAACATTCTTAAAGGATTGGACAGGCTACACGCAGGAAAAATGTTCCCGATGTTGGGGGAGTCCAGAACCAGGGGTCACAGTTTAAGAATGAGGGGTAGACCATTTAGGACTGAGATGATAAAACCGTTTTCACCCAGAGAGTTGTGAATCTGTGGAATTCTCTGCCGAAGTGCTGAAAAGCAGGACCTCCGGGGTGGTTATCTCCGGTTTGCTTCCAGTGCCTCGTGCTGGCCAGAGCAGGAACAGGGAGATACAGGACCTGAATGTGTGGCTGAGGAACTGGTGCAGGGGGGCAGGGATTTACAATGTTATACCACTGGGATCTGTTTTGGAGTAAGGGGTAACTGTACAACAGGAACGGATTGCATCTGAACAGGTGGAGGACCGCATTCTGGCAGGCAGGTTTGCCACTGCGACACAGGTGGTTTTAAACTAAATAAGGGGGGAGGAGGGTGTCAAATGGGATAGTCAAGGACGGAGTAGAAGGGAAAGGGAGTAAAGGGATAGTTAATTACCCCAGAGGTAATGCCACTGTGGTGATGGGGGATTTGAATATGCAGGTAGACTGGAAAATCAGGTTGGTTGAGGACTCCAAGAAAGAGAGTTTGTAGAGTGCCGTCGAGATGGATTCTTAGAGCAGCTTGTAATGGAGCCGACCAGAGAAAAGGCAATTCTGGATTTAGTGTTGTCCAATGAACCAAATTTGATAAGAGAAATCGAGGTAAAGGAACCGCTTGGATGTAGTGATCATAATATGATTAGTTTTAATCTGCAATTAGAGAAGGAAAAGGTTAAATCGGAAGTGTCAGTGATGCAGTTGAACAAAGGGGACTATGAAGGCATGAGAGAGGAGCTGGCCAAGGTAGACTGGAAAGGGATACCAGTAGGAATGACGGTGGAACAGCAATGGCATGAATCTCTGGGCATAATCCAAAAGACGCAGAATCATTTCATTCCAAAACGGAAGAACGATTCTAAGGGGAGTAAGAGGCAACCGTGGCAGACAAGAGAAGTTAGAGAATGAAACTAAAATAAAAGATGTATAACACAGCATAGCGTAGCGGGCAGCCAGAGGATTGGGAAACTCTCATATGACAACAAAAGGAAACAAAACGGGCAATACGGGCTGAAAAGATGAAGTACGAGGGGAAGCTGGCCAGGAATGTAAAGAATGACAGTAAAAGCTTCTTTAGATATGTTTACGGAAAAATAATAGCAAAGTCAAATGCGGGTCACTTGAAGGCAGACACGGGTGAAATTATTATGGGGAACAAGGAAATGGCAGAAGAGTTGAACAGGTACTTCGTATTTGTCTTCACTAAGGAAGACACAAACAATCTCCCAGAAGTACTGGAGGACAGAGGATCTAAGGGGGTCGAGGAACTGAAATATTTTTTCAATAGGCGAGAAATAGTATTGGGCGGGCTAATGGGACTAAAGGATGATAAATCCGCTGGGTCTGATGGTCTGCATACCAGGGTCCACAGGGAGGTGGCTCTGTAAATAGTGGAAACATTGGTGATCATTTTCCAATGTTCAATAGATTTAGGATCAGTTCCTGTGGATTGGAGGAAAGCTAATGTTATCCCACTTTTCAAGAAAGGAGCGAGAGAGAAAACGGGGAACTACATACCTGTTAGCCTGACTTCGTTGGTGGGAAAGATGCTTGAGTCAATAATTAAAGAGGTAATAATGGGGAATTTGGATAGCAGTAAAATGATTAGTCCAAGTCAGCATGGAGTTAAGAGAGGAAAATTATGCTTGACTAATCTTCTGGAATTTTTGACAAGTAAAATGGATGAAGGGGAGCCAGTGGACGTAGTGTATCTACACTTTCAGAAATCCTTTGATAAAGTCCCGCATGGGAGACAGGTTACTAAAATTAGAGCACATGGTATTGGGGGTAGGGTGTTGACGTGAATAGAAAATTGGTTGGCAGAAAGAGAGCAAAGAGTAGGAGTGAACTGGTCCGTTTCAGAATAGAAAGCAGTGGCGAGTGGAGTGCCGCAAGGCTCGGTGTTGGGGCCGCAAATGTTTACCATATATATTAGTGATTTGGAAAAGGGAATGAGGAGCAACACGAGCAAATTTGCGGTTGACATGAAGGTGGGTGGCAGTGTGAACTGTGAAGAGGATGTTAGGAGGCTGCAGGGTGCCGTGGACAAGTTGAGTGAGTGTGCAGATGCGTGGCAGATGCGTGGCAAATGCGTGGCAGATGCGTGGCAGATGCAGTATAATATAGATAAATGTAAGCCCACAGGAGCCGTTGGAGGAAGTGAAGGAGGGGGAGGAGCGACACCCGACCGGTAGGTTTAAAATCTAGCGCGGGGCTTGTGTTTCCAGAGGCCCCACAGGAGCCGTTGGAAGAAGTGAAGGAGGGGAGGAGCGACACCGACCGGTAGGTTTAAAATCTAGCGCGGGGCTTGTGTTTCCAGAGGCCCACAGGAGCCGTTGGAGGAAGTGAAGGATGGGGGAGGAGCGACACCCACCGGTAGGTTTAAAATCTAGCGCGGGGCTTGTGTTTCCAGAGGCCCACAGGAGCCGTTGGAAGAAGTGAAGGAGGGGGAGGAGCGACACCCGACCGGTAGGTTTAAAATCTAGCGCGGGGCTTGTGTTTCCAGAGGCCCACAGGAGCCGTTGGAAGAAGTGAAGGAGGGGGAGGAGCGACACCCGACCGGTAGGTTTAAAATCTAGCGCGGGGCTTGTGTTTCCAGAGGCCCACAGGAGCCGTTGGAGGAAGTGAAGGAGGGGGAGGAGCGACACCCGACCGGTAGGTTTAAAATCTAGCGCGGGGCTTGTGTTTCCAGAGGCCCACAGGAGCCGTTGGAGGAAGTGAAGGAGGGGGAGGAGCGACACCCGACCGGTAGGTTTAAAATCTAGCGCGGGGGCTTGTGCTTCCAGAGGCTTACCGAAATCCATAACGTTCCATTTGGAGAAGTAGGTTTTTTTGAGGAAGCCGCTGATTGGTGGAAGAGGACCCGAGGAAGCAGCTGATTGGGTGCAACCCCGGGTTTACTATTTTACATTTCTGCCTTCTGGGAGTGAGGGATTCTGGGAGTTAGGGATTCAGTATATTTAGTAGTAAAGTTTAAAGGATAAGTTTTTGTGTTTTTTTTTTAGTAATTTGGGAGTAAGGTATGGCAGTAGAGATTGGCCCCATGGTTTGTTCAGCCTGCAACATGTGGGAGAGATCAGGGAGATGGTCGGTGTCCCTGGTGACTACGTTTGCAGGAAGTGTGTCCAGCTGCAGCTCCTGGCAGATCGCATTGAACGATTGGAACTGCGGCTGGATTCATACTGGAGCATCCACGATGCGGAGAAAGTCGTGGATAGCACGTACAGTGAGTTGGTCACACCGCAGGCAAAAGGTAGGAGGACAAGAAGGGAACGGGTGGCCAATAGCCAGCAAAGCAGTAGGCAGGTAGTGCAGGAGTCCCCTGCGGTCATCTCCCTCCTAAACAGGTATACCATTTTGGATACTGTTGAGGGAGATGGCTCATCAGGGGAATGCAGCAGCAGCCAGGTTCATGGCACCATGGGTGGCTCTGCAGCACATGAGGGGGGAAAAAAGAGGGGAAGGGGCAATAGTAATAGGGGATTCAATTGTCAGCGGAATAGATAGGCGTTTCTGCGGCCGCAAACGAGACTCCAGGATGGTATGTTGCCTCCCTGGTGCAAAGGTCAGGGATGTCACTGAACGGCTGCAGAACATTCTGGAGGGGGAGGGTGAACAGCCAGTTGTCGTGGTGCATGTTGGCACCAACGATATAGGTAAAAAAAGGGATGAGGTCCTACAAGGTGAATTTAGGGAGCTAGGAGATAAACTTAAAAGTAGGACCTCAAAGGTAGTAATCTCCCGGATTACTACCAGTACCACGGGCCAGTCAGAGTAGAAATAGGAGGATAATGCGAATGAATACGTGGCTTGAAAAGTGGTGCAAGGGGGAGGGATTCAAATTTTTAGGGCACTGGGACCAGTTCTGGGGAGGTGGGACCGGTACAAACAGGACGGTTTGCACCTGGAATGGAATGGAACCAATGTTCTTGGGGAGTGTTTGCTAGTGCTGTCGGGGAGGATTTAAACTAATGTGGCAGGGGGATGGGTACAAGAGCAGAGAGGCAGGAGGTGTAAAATGAGGGTAGAAGCATTAGGTAGCAAGGTGAAAGGTAAAAGTGGCAGGCAGACAAAACCAGGGCTAAAATCAAAAAGGGCCACTTTTCAGCAAAATTGTATATAAGGGGTAAATGCGTTGTAAAGACAAGCCTGAAGGCTTTGTGTCTCAATGCAAGGAGTATTCGTAATAAGGTGGACGAGTTGAACGTGCAGATAGATATTAATGATTATGATATAGTTGGGATCACGGAGACATGGCTCCAGGGTGACGTAGGCTGGGAGCTGAACATCCAGGATATTCAATATTCAGGAGGGATAGAGAGAAAGGAAAAGGAGGTGGAGTAGCGTTGCTGGTTAGAGAGGAGATTAAAGCAATGGAAAGGAAGGACATTAGCTTGGAGGATGTGGAATCGGTATGGGTAGAGCTACAAAACACTAAGGGGCAGAAAACGCTGGTGGGTGTTGTGTACAGGCCACCTAACAGTAGCAGAGAAGTTGGGGATGGTATCAAACAGGAAATTAGAAATGCGTGCGACAAAGGCAAAACAGTTATAAAGGGTGACTTCAATCTACATATAGATTGGGTTAATCAAATTGGCAGGGGTGCTGAGGAAGAGGATTTTTTGAATGTATGCGGATAGTTATCTAAATCAACATGTAGAGGAAACCAACGAGAGAGCAGGCTATTTTAGACTGGGTTTTTGAGTAATGAGGAAGGGGTAATTAGCCGTCTTGTTGTACGTGCCCCCTTGGGCAAGAGTGACCATAATATGGTTGAGTTCTGCATTAGGATGGAGAGTGACATTGTTAATTCAGAAACAATAGTTCTGAACTTAAAGAAAGGTAACTTTGAGGGTATGAGACGTGAATTGGCCAAGATTGACTGGCAATTAATTCTAAAAGGGTTGACGGTGGATATACAATGGAAGACATTTAAAGACTGCATGGATGAACTACAAAAATTGTTCATCCCAGTTTGGCAAAAGAATAAATCGGGCAAGGTAGTGCATCCGTGGATAACAAGGGAAATCAGGGATAGTGTCAAAGCAAAGGATGATGCGTACAAAGTAGCCAGAATAAGCAGCATACCAGAGGACTGGGAGAAATTCAGAGACCAGCAGAGGAGGACAAAGGGCTTAATTAGGAAAGGAAAAATAGATTATGAAAGAAAACTGGCAGGGAACATAAAAACTGACTGCAAAAGTTTTTATAGATATGTGAAGAGAAAGAGGTTAGTTAAAACAAATGTAGGTCCTTTGCAGTCAGAAACAGGTGAGTTGATCATGGGGAACAAGGATATGGCGGACCAATTGAATAACTACTTTGGTTCCGTCTTCACTAAGGAAGATATAAATAATCTGCCTGAAATAGCAGGGGACTGTGGGTCAAAGGAGGAATTGAGTGAAATCCAGGTCAGTCGGGAAGTGGTGTTGGGTAAATTGAATAGATTAAAGGCCGATAAATCCCCAGGGCCAGATAGGCTGCATCCCAGAGTACTTAAGGAAGTAGCTCAGGAAATAGTGGAAGCATCAGTGATAATCTTTCAAAAACTCTTTAGATTCTGGAGTAGTTCCTGAGGATTGGCGGGTAGCAAATGTAACCCCTCTTTTTAAGAAGGGAGGGAGAGAGAAAACGGGGAATTACAGACCAGTTAGTCTAACATCGGTAGTGGGGAAACTGCTAGAGTCAGTTATTAAAGATGGGATAGCAGCACATTTGGAAAGTGGTGAAATCATTGGACAAAGTCAGCATGGATTTACAAAAGGTAAATCATGTCTGACGAATCTTGTGGAATTTTTCGAGGATGTAACTAGTAGCGTGGATAAGGGAGAACCAGTGGATGTGGTATATCTGGACTTCCAGAAGGCTTTCGACAAGGTCCCACATAAGAGATTAGTATACAAACTTAAAGCATACGGTATTAGGGGTTCAGTATTGATGTGGATAGAGAACTGGCTGGCAAACAGGAAGCAAAGAGTAGGAGTAAACGGGTCCTTTTCACAATGGCAGGCAGTAACTAGTGGGGTACCGCAGGGCTCAGTGCTGGGACCCCAGCTATTTACAATATATATTAATGATCTGGATGAGGGAATTGAAGGCAATATCTCCAAGTTTGCGGATGACACTAAGCTGGGGGGCAGTGTTCGCTGTGAGGAGGATGCTAGGAGACTGCAAGGTGACTTGGATAGGCTGGGTGAGTGGGCAAATGTTTGGCAGATGCAGTATAATGTGGATAAATGTGAGGTTATCCACTTTGGTGGCAAAAACAGGAAAGCAGACTATTATTTAAATGGTGTCCGATTAGGAAAAGGGGAGATGCAGCGAGACCTGGGTGTCATGGTACACCAGTCATTGAAAGTAGGCATGCAGGTGCAGCAGGCAGTGAAAAAAGCGAATGGTATGTTAGCTTTCATAGCAAAAGGATTTGAGTACAGGAGCAGGGAGGTGCTACTTCAGTTGTACAGGGTCTTGGTGAGACCACACCTGGAGTATTGCGTGCAGTTTTGGTCTCCAAATCTGAGGAAGGACATTATTGCCATAGAGGAGTGCAGAGAAGGTTCACCAGACTGATTCCTGGGATGTCAGGACTGTCTTATGAAGAAAGACTGGATAGGACTCGGTTTATACTCTCTGGAATTTAGGAGATTAAGAGGGGATCTTATAGAAACTTACAAAATTCTTAAGGGGTTGGACAGGCTAGATGCAGGAAGATTGTTCCCGATGTTGGGGAAGTCCAGGACAAGGGGTCACAGCTTAAGGATAAGGGGGAAATCCTTTAAGACCGAGATGAGAAAGACTTTCTTCACACAGAGAGTGGTGAGTCTCTGGAACTCTCTGCCACAGAGGGTAGTTGAGGCCAGTTCATTGGCTATATTTAAGAGTGAGTTGGATGTGGCCCTTGTGGCTAAGGGGATCAGAGGGTATGGAGAGAAGGCAGGTACGGGATACTGAGTTGGATGATCAGCCATGATCATATTGAATGGCGGTGCAGGCTCGAAGGGCTGAATGGCCTACTCCTGCACCTAATTTCTATGTTTCTATGTTTATATGTAAGGTTATCCACTTTGGTGGCAAAAACAAGGGTGCAGATTATTATCTCAATGGGGTTAGGTTAGGTAAGGGGGAGGTACAGCGAGACCTGGGTGTTCTTGTACACCGGTCACTGAAAGTTAGCTCTAGGGGCTAGTGGAATCAAGGGATATAGGGAGAAGGTGGGCACGGGTAATTGATTGGGAACGATCATCCATGATCACTATGAATGGCGCTGCTGGCTCGCAGGGCCGAGTGGCTTCCTCTTGTACCTATTTTCTACGTTTCTAGAAGGCAGCGGAGGCCAATTCACTGGATGTTTTCAAGAGAGAGTTAGATTTAGCTCTTAGGTCTACTGAAATCAACGGATATGGGGAAAAACCAGGAACGGGGAACAGATTTCAGATGATTAGCCATGGTCATATAGAATGGCGGTGCTGGCTCGAAGGGCTGAATGGACTATTCCTGCGCCTATTTTTCTATGTTTCCATTTTCTATGTTTATATGTTGTTATTGTGATGAAGATAACCATTTAATGTTTCTAAAATAATTAAATAATTAATTCCTCAAACCTTCCCTTGTAACTTTACACTTCATGTTCAGATATAGTTGTGGAAAACCTGCAGTGTTCTCACTCCGAGCACAATGTAACATTTTTCTGGTGAGTTGGCGAAGAAATATCAAATGCAGTTTAACGAGGGCAAGTGTGCGGTGTTCTACAGTGGTCAGCCGGATAATGTGGTAGTCATAAAGAACAGAAACACGATTTGGTCCAACTCATCCATTCCGACCAAGAAGGCCCATCTAATTTAGTCCTATTTGCCTGCATTTGGTCCAAATACCTCTACTCGTTTCCTATCCATCTACATATACAAGGGACCTACCTTCCGGTCAGATGTAGACCAACAGCCACTGCCACAAATTTCATGCCTGATATAAAATTACTTCACATTGATTAACAACAACATCCTTTTGGGTGACATTGGTTTATTATGGATACATACACGGCACAATGAAAAACTGATACAGAACAATCCCGGAGTGACGTGGACGAGTTCTCTGCTGCCCGGCATGATCCATCGCCTGCAAGTTTGCTTCAGATATAAATTAGCGGCACAGAACCAAAAACACCCAATGCAATGCATTATTATGGGGCTACTGTCTAAGAGAAGGACATCACTTGGGGGTACACAAAAAGATGCAGAAACTCAGCGGGTGCAGCAGCATCTAAGGAGCGAAGGAGATAGGCGACCTTTCGGGTCGAGACCCTTCTTCAGACCACTTGGGTATTGCAATTAGGCTAATAGAGTCATGCACCTGAGGAAAATGCCCCCATCGCCAGACTTGTCCATGCTGATCAAGATGCCCCTTCCAAAATAGACTTATTTGACTGTATTTGGCCAATATCCCTTGAAACATTTCCTACTCATGTACATGTCCAAGTGTCTTTTAAATGATGTTATTGTACTTGCCGCAACTATCTCTTTTGGCAGCTTCACAAATAAAATCTAATTTTTTACATCAATTTTGGCCAGCATGTGAATGTTGGTCAGGAGAATGGGAGATGGGCGAGCATCGGCAGAAACAAATGGCAATTAAGAAGATGAATACAGGATTGCCCTGGAAATGAATCAAAAGCAGAACACGGCTGTGTTTACAAAAATTCCAATATTCTAATATCTGCCCATCATACGTCGCCCCTCCTAGGACATGTATTAGCTTCAGTCTCACCACCCCCATTCTCCCCTTTATGCTAGGTATATTCCCTCTTCCCTCTGTCTCAATGCGGGGTTTCAACCTGAAATATCAACAATTCAACCCCCTCCCCCCCACACACACAGATGCGGCGCAACCCACGGACTTCCTGCAGAAGATTATTGTTGCTCCACATTCCAGCATCATGAGTGATAAGTGATAGGAGCAGAATTAGGCTATTCGACCGAACAATTCAACTACGCCATTCAATGATGGCTGATCAATATCTCCCTCCTAACCCCATTATCCTGCCTTCTCCGCATAACCGCAGACACATTTGCAGTCTCTCGTGTATCCGATATTCCAATGCCGTTAGGAGCAGCACACTTTAAATTATTGGATGTTATCCCATTACCACAATTTAATGTTCCTTAAAAAAAATATTACACGGTATTTCGATGGATTTTTCAGTGAACCCAAGGAGTTTAAAGAGCAGGGAAGTGAGCTTGGCGAATACTACATGGAGCGTGCGTTAGATGTTGAGTCTGACCCTCGGTCTCGGCTGTATGTTTCAGCAGACCCAGCCTACCCCAAGGAACTAACTTCCGGCTGCATACCTGGCCCCCAATGCTCTGCGTACAACCAACCTCTCCTTTCCTGACTCCCAGGTGAGAAACTTAGCCAACGCTCCCAGTAATACTCAGCTGTCCTTGTAAGTAAGCTGGGCCATGGACAAGGAGGACTTAGCATTCTGATGAGTGAACCAGGTGCTGAACCATCGGGATCGCCAAACAATTCGAGACTGGATTATCAAACCTTTACTCTAGTCACTTGTGAGTTTGCTGGTATGTTAACAGCCTGGAACTCTGCAGCAACTCTGTGCCATCTGCAGAACTTAGAATGATCTCTCTCAAGGGCAAGCACAATGGCATTGTGCAAATGACTTGTTCTTACAACACATTTCAACATGAACACAATAAGGTGTCTGATGACTTTGAACGAGTTGATTGATGTTCAGTGCAATGAACGTCCAGTGTGAGTGAGTAGATAGTGAATTAATATGGCGGTAGGTAGGTAGGAAGGTAGGACGACAGGGCAAATTGCTTTCCACATACAGAGCTGGCGAACGACCTTTCCAAGTGTAAGTCGTAGGTGCCTCTGTAAATCGCTTCTGTGCTTGAAGCTCTTCTCACAGTCAAAGCAGTTAAAAGGTCACTTATCAGTGTGAACAAGCTGATGCCTCAGCCGGTGGGAGGATAGAATGTATCCCTTCTCACAAACAGAGCAGGTGAATCTACCCCTGTGTGCAGTTAGAGTTCTTAGGGCTAGCGGAATCAAGGGATAAGTGGGGAACGGGGTACTAATTATGGATGATCAGCCAAGATCACATTGAATGGCCTATTCCTGTAGATATTTCCGATGTATCTATGTAACATCTGCACGTTCCTGCGTTTCCGAACGTGTTAAACGAGTATTTTTGTCATCAGTATTCGAAAATTTCGCTCGTTTAATAAAAATATAGAGTCGATTCTTAAAGTTGAAGTTGTGCAACATCGAGATATTTGTCTTCAATGTATCTCAACTTTGGATGTGTTAGGCTCAATTTGGTCTCTATTTGCAGACTTTCCGTGCAATACTTCGTAGCAATCGATCTGGCCCGTTCTGTGAAGCACATTCTAGCTCGTGGCATCGCCTGAACTAAATCGGTGTTATTTATAGAGGAGTATGAAGGGCAGGAACCCGACATTGAATTTATAGATGGAAATTGATCTTGGTAAATGGCCGGAGTGGAGAATGTGGTTCGACGTGCGAGTATGCTGAGAAGTATGCTTCTGATTATTTATTTTGCTCTCCTCGCCGCTAATTATGTTTCAACTTTCAATTCGATTGTCTTGTTAGTGGCTTGACGCCGAAATACCTGAAAACGCCGGGTGTAAAACGTACATTGTACATTCTGAGTTTTGTCATCATTTGCACCTGATGATGATACAGCGCACAAGATTCCGAGCGCCCCCCCCCCCCCCCCCCCCACGTACCGCCCACCTTAGGGATCATCCTACCCATCAATAATGACATTTCAAATGTCATTAGAAACGGGAATAGTGCCGGAGGATTGGCGTACTGCACATGTTGTTCCATTGTTTAAAAAGGGTTCAAAGAATAAACCTAGCAATTATAGACCTATTAGTTTGACGTCAGTGGTGGGCAAATTAATGGAAAGGATACTTAGAGATAATATATATAAGCATCTGGATAAACAGGGTCTGATCAGGAACAGTCAACATGGATTTGTGCCTGGAAGGTCATGTTTGACAAACCTTCTTGAAATTTTTGAAGCGGTAACTAGGGAAATTGATAAGGGTAAAGCAGTGGATGTTGTCTATATGGATTTCAGTAAGGCCTTTGACAAGGTTCCCCATGGAAGGTTGGTTCAGAAGGTTCCATCTTTGGGTGTTAATGGCGGAGTAACAAGATGGATTCAACAGTCGCTGAAAGGGAGATGTCAGAGAGTAATGGTGGACGGCTGTTTGTCAGGTTGGAAGCCGGTGACCAGTGGGGTGCCTCAGGGATCTGTGTTGGGTCCACTGTTGTTTGTCATGTACATCAATGATCTGGATGATGGGGTGGAAAATTGGATAAGTAAGTATGCAGATGATACTAAGATAGGTGGTGTTGTGGATAATGAAGTAGATTTTCAAAGTCTACAGAGAGATTTGGGCCATTTGGAAAAGTGGGCTGAAAGATGGCAGATGGAGTTTAATGCTGATAAGTGTGAAGTGCTACATCTTGGCAGGACAAATCAAAATAGGACGTACATGGTAAATGGTAGGGAATTGAGGAATGCTGTGGAACAGAGGGATCTAGGAATAACTGTGCATAGTTCCCTGAAGGTGGAATCGCATGTAGATAGGTGGTAAAGAAAGCCTTTGGTGTGCTGACCTTTATAAATCAGAGCATTGAATATAGGAGTAGGGAAGTAATGTTAAAATTGTACAAGGCATTGGTAAGACCAATTCTGGAGTATGGTGTACAATTTTGGTCGCCTAGTTATAGGAAGGATGTCAACAAAATAGAGAGAGTACAGAGGAGATTTACTAGAATGTTGCCAGGGTTCCAGCAACTATGTTACAGAGAAAGGTTGAACAAGTTAGGTCTTTATTCTTTGGAGCGCAGAAGGTTAAGGGGGGATTTGATTGAGGTCTTTAAAATGATGAAAGGGATAGACAGAGTTGACGTGGATAAGCTTTTCCCATTGAGGGTAAGGAAGATTCAAACAAGAGGGCATGACATGAGAATTAAGGGACAGAGGTTTCGGGGTAACGTGAGGGGGAACTTCTTTACTCAGAGGGTGGTGGCTGTGTGGAATCAGCTTCCAGCAGAAGTGGTGGAGGCAGGATCGATTTTAACATTTAAGAGTAAAGTGGATAGGTATATGGACGTGAAGGGAATGGAGGGGTATGGTCTGAGTGCAGGTAGATGGGACTAGGGGAAAACAAATGGTCGGCACGGACTGGAAGGGCCGAGAGGGCCTGTTTCCGTGCTGTAATTGTTATATGGTTATATGGTTATCTTCCACCAGGACTACCACTTTACTGCTACTCTTTTTCAGCACCCTAGCCATCCTTCAGATCCGGAATATTGCTGACCGAAAAAAAGTCACATCGTGAACCAAGTAATATAATTTCTCATCAAGCACCCACATCCTGTTATGGGTGAAGTTTGGGAAATCCTGCGCTTTTCCGATTAATATTATTTCCTGATAGGTGCCCTCGCCAGCTTGGCATAATTTTAACATGACGCTCAGTTTTTGTTAAGAAACAAGGAACTGCAGATGCCGGTTTCCACAGCAAAGACGCAAAGAGCTGGATCGGACGACAATTCAGCGGGTCGGGCGACATTTCTGTAGCACGTGGATAGGTGACGTCCCGGGTCGGGACCTTTCTTCAAACTTATGTGTTTGTTTTAAAAAAAAAAAAATTAACCATGAAAGACGAAAGACTAGGCCAGAATATTTCACAATGTAATATTTATTTCCAAGATTATAGGTCTACCTCGGGTCACAGTGATCCTCGACCATTGTAACTAGTTAAACTCTGAATAAACGTTTCCACAATTTTCACGGAAGTATTTAAGAACCTTGATATAATTGCCAACGGCGGTGTTAAGAATGTGTTTGGATTAGCAGATCCCATGGGTACTGACTGAATGGCGTATACAAATGGAGTGATCAAAGACGATCTCCAATTTGGATCTCACGAAGGAAGGCGGAAAAGCGATGCGCAAGAGAAAAGGTAGAGAATGAAACGACCCGTGCGGTAAACATGTAATCATCTACTTCCTTAGATTTTCTTTCCAATGATCAGTTTCAACGGGTATTTCAACCCATATTTGAATTGCTCTCTGAACCTCCTCTGAGTGCTTGCATAAATACACGTGTCTGTGCAGCAACTAAGAAGTTGCAACATGACCCCGCTTTCCTGGAAAATGAACCTCGGGTTATTGGAATTGGTTCCAGTCGAATAATTACTTTTTGTAAATCGCACATATAAAAAGTTTACAACATATGCTGCCCACAGCACAAGGAAACTTCCTGAAATAGTGAAAAGTAAAACAATGGACTTTCTTCGGCTCTCCACCTCTGGGTCACTCTGCTTATCTCCGTTGCTCTGGACGCGGAGTCTCCTGCGAGCTCTGTTCGCTGTCAGAATGTGTCTGACGGTAAGTGCGTTGAGCAGTAACATTAGGAGGAAGGGGGCGCACGGATTTAAGATATGGTCGGTATAATTGTACGCAGCCCATAAAGTATTAGTATAAAAGCTTGATCGTAAATTGCAGTACCATGGCACATTGTTAACCATGTATAAAGGTTCAAGCGCAAAGTACATGGGGATGTTTTTCACGGAACACACGGCACATATCACTCCAACAACGACAGCCGCAGTTTCCTTCCTACAGTACTTTGATTTCAGTTTCGGGCAACAAATGGAAACAAATCGATCGAAGGCGAAGGCCACCGTTAACCAAACCGAGATATCTCTGGTTGCAAATATTAGAACCACTCTGAGGCTGCACACTCGTGTGGTCTGGAAGGAGACAACCGGGTAATATAACATGCCAATTCTCTGGAATATCACCGCCGTGATGAGGAAGATCTGTCACCGCCATGCCCACCAAGTAAGGAGTGATGCAACTAGATAGACCTCACCTTCCGCGGGACAGGATCACAATAGTCACCAAGTTACGTAGATTATTTAAAAAAAATACAATTAATCGGTTACGTAATTCTGCATCATCCGTCCTTCCCTACCGCCGCCACCTCTTTCCGCAGCCACCATTGAAGACCAACGACCAGGCCAGAATACTTCATAATGTAATGTTTATTTCCAAGGTTATAGGTCTACCTATAGGGTTATAGGTTTATAGAAAGAGCACGTCAGAAACGACGCGGTAAGGTTAGTTTATGAGGGACCGGCCCAACGCAATAGCGGCGCGAGGATTAAATTGGACCTCTTCTAAAGAACAGCGGCTTTTACAGCGGCACTTTCCCTAAAGAAGGAACTGCAGATTCCGGAATTTTCAGCAAAGCACAAAGTGTTGGAATGATTCAGCGGGTTTTGCAGCATCAGTTGAGAGCATGGATGGGCGACATTTGTGGTCAGGACCCTTCTTCAGAAGAAAAATGACGAAAAAGGGTCCCGTCCTGAAACGTCGCCTATCTATGTCCTCCATGAAAACACGTGCTTGAATCACGAGCGAATGACAGGAATTCCACGATATGGATTCTGTTGAAGTATATTGTCGAATAAATATTTAGAAACTGTTGCATAGAACAACCAGCATCATTAACACAAACCGAATCAACCAGTATCATTAGCACAAACGAACACATTGCGCGGTGAAAGGAATGAATAGAATAGAGCAATGACTCAGTTGTCGCTTAGCTGAACGATACAGGAGATAACACATGATCCAACCTGGAACGCCAAAAGCAGCCAGAACGGGGTAATACATAGCGTAAACCAGGCCTGACACACGCCCTTGCATTTTCAGTCGGAACCTCCGAAGCTGCAGCAAATCTTCTGACACCGTGTAAAATGCCAGGATCCTCTTGAAATACTCACTGGAGTGTTCCCGAGAGGCACCGGGGCACCCTGGCATTGTAAGGACATGATCACTGATGTTAAATTAGGTAATTAAACGAACTAATATATCACTTCAGCTTTCTACCCTGGTGCAAAGTATATTGATGCTTATAATCTGTAAGTCATGACTAGAATACCAATTTAAATCGCAGGTTCAGAAACGTAGAATGGAAGCTAAGAATATCAAGGCTACATATACTGCTGTGCCGAGTTGACCCCAAAGGCACCGACCTTCTAATAATCAAACAGAATTAAAAGCTCCAAAATAAGTATTTGACACCAGGTGCTGCTGAGATTGTTAGTTCAGAGGACTCGTTGGAATTAGGCCCATCTCTACTACACCATCTGATAGTTCGCTCCTTGTACCCGTCACACTCTATGTAAACAAAACTTGCCTCGCAGGTCCCCTTTAATACTTTCACACTCATCTTAGACTTATGGTTTCCAGTGGTAGACTCTCTTATCCAGGAGAAATTACCCAGCTTTTATCCACAATTGTTTTTCTCCTCCAAAGGTCACATTTAGTCTGTTTCTCTCCAAGGGATTCGTCTCAATCCACCCAATATCTTCTTATATCTGAAAAACGTTACTACAAATACCTTCTCACGAACGACGTAGATTCACAGTGTCATAGAGTGATGCAGTGTGGAGACAGGCCGTCCGGCCCAACGTGCCCACACCGGCCAAAATGCCTCAGCTACACTTGTCCCATCTGCCTGCGCTTGGCCTATATCCTTCCGAACGTGTACCTGTCTAACTTTCTTACAGTTGGGATAGTTCCAGCCTCGACTACCTCATCTGGCTGCTAGTTGCATACATCCACCACCTTATGTGTGAAAAAGTTACCCCTCAGATTCCTATTAAATCTTTTCTCTTTCACCTTGAACCTATGTTCGCTGGTCCTCGATTCTCCTACTCTAGGCAAGAGACTTTGTGCATCAACCCGATCAATTCCTCTCATGATCTTATACACCTCTATAGGATCACCCCTCATCCTCCTGCGTTCCAAGCCTACTCAACCTCCCGCTGTAGCTCAGACCTTCTAATCTGGATAACATCCTCATACATATTTTCTGAACCCTTTCAAGCTGGACAATATAGTTCCTATAACATGGTGCCCAGAACTGAACACAATACTCTAAATGCGGTCTCACCAACCTCTTATACAACTGCAACATGATCTCCCAACATCTGTACTCAATACTCTGATGAATGCCATTGTGCCAAAATGAAGGCCGATTTGCCAAAAATGGCCTGCACGGATATAACGTGACGCGCTATTTCTTAGTATTTCCTCGCTCCCTTGTTCTTGTCTGTCCTGCCCAGTGGACCTGATTACTTTGACTTCATTAATTGTTCCAACTTTTTCATCTGTTATATCGTCTTCCGGATGAGTTTAAATCCACCCAAGCATTTTCAGTAGTCGCTAAGAAATTGAAATCCCCTCCCCTTCCGATTCTGGTGCAATGTGGGCTGTTTCTACAGGTCGACTCTGCCCGTAGAGATCAATACAAATACTGTAAAATAATTATTATTCACAAATTATGGTGAACCCCAAGCGATGCAATATTACGGCCTAACTGAAATGTGTTTTCGCTATTAGAGCACAGAATATCAAACATAGAATATGAACAGACCCTTTGGCCCAAGAAGTTCATACTGAATATGATGCCAAAATAAACTAATCTCATATGCCTATCCCTCCCAGTCCCTATGTATCCATGAGTCTGACTCAAAGCCCCTGAATCGCCACAATAGCATTTATTGGTATTGCGCAATTATTTAAAATGGCTTAAATATAATTTATTTTCTAATTTACAAATATTACTTCAGTGGGTCAAACACTTTGACGGTTAAGTTAACACGGATAGAATTATGGACACTGTGGGCGGTTATCAATAATTATACTGGATGTTGATCAGTTGGACGAGTGAGCGAAATATGACAAGTTGCGTTTAATTCAGATAAGTATGATGTTTTGCATTTTGAAATGAAACCAGAGTGATACCCTCACAGTGAACGATGGGACCCCCGGGGAGTGTTGTAAAGATGAGGGATATTTGGTTGTAGCACAGAATTCCCCAAACATTTGTATTGCAGATTAACAGGGCAGTGAAGAGGGCTTTCTTCAGTCGGGGAATTCAGTGGAGAGTGTATGTAGAAGTTGTACTAAGGCATAAATTGGAATGCTAGTTTTCAGTTTTGGCCACCATTACATCGGAAATATACCATGGGATTGAAAAAAGTGCCGAGAAGACTTACCAGAATGTTGCTAGGATTTGTGGACCTGAGCTAGGGGGAGATGTTTGGTGGGCTACGATTATATTCGTTGGCGTGCAGGAGATTGAGGCGTGATATTTGGTTTAATTTAGTGATACAGTGTGGAAACAAGCCTTCGAGCACAGCGTCCGCGCCGATTAACGATCATCCGAACATTAGTTTTATCCTACACACAAGAACAATTTACAGAAGCCATTTAACCTACAAACCTGCATGTCTTTGGAATGTGGGAGAAAACAGGTGCACCCGGAGAAAACTCACACAGTTACAGGGAGACCGTACTTTTCAGACAGCACACGTGACCAGGATCAAATGCGGGTCGCTGGCGGTGTAAGATAGCAATTCTACCGCTGTGGTGCAGTATATAATCATGAGGGAAATGAATGGCAAGAACGCACAGTCTTTTTTTTCCCTAGTCATAAGGTCATGTGTGACAGGAGCAGAATTAGGCCATTCGGCCCATTAAGTCTGCTCCGCCATTCAATCATGGCTGATCTATACCTCCCTTTCAACCCAATTCTTGTACCTTCACCCCATAACCCCAGCGTCGTGGAATGAGCACAGACAGCATTGGTTTATGAGGACACGGGAAAGATTTGGAAAGCAACTTTATTCTGAGGAAGATATTTCAAACAGAGGGTAATAGGTATATGAAACTAGCTGCTCGGAGAAGTGGCTAAGGCAAGTACGATAACAACATATAATAATTTGGGGGACAGGTAGATGGATAGGAAACCCTGGTTATACTCTTGCTTATAATGTGCTAGTGGAGATTTTGGACTCTCCTTTACCTTGCTTGCAAATTAATTTCATATCCGACGTTTTCCCACTAACGGGTTTCTCAATTTTGCTTCTATATCCCCTATACATTTCAAGGGATCGTTTATTTGATACCAGTTGGGTATAGCTGACCGCATCACTGTCCATTGTATAGACACACAAACTTCGCACCGCGTTGATTGTTTCCGTAATTATCAAACGAACCCACCCTTTCACCGATTATTTTCGAAACTTCATTACTCTCGAACATTGAACAGTCCTATTTATCCTGTATCAGGAAAGGTGTCGACTCGAAATGTGATCTATTCCTTTTCCCCAGAGATGCTGCCTGACCCGCTGAGTTACTCCGGCATTTTGTCTCCATAGTCATAGACCCGGCTTCAGAGTTGTAGTCTTCCAGGATCCAGCGGCGTTCCAGCGGGGACTCGGCTTCAGAGCTGTTGGCGGCGTTCCAGCGTTCCAGCGGCGGCGGCGGACCCGGCTTCAGAGCTGTGGGTGTGGCGTTCCGGCAGCGGACCCGGCTTCAGCGTTGTGAGGTTCCAGTGTTCCAGCGGCGGACCCGGCTTCAGAGCTGTGGGGTTCCAGTGTTCCAGCGGCGGACCTGGCTTCAGAGCTGTGGCGACGTTCTAGCATTCCAGTGTTCCAACGGCGGACCCGGCTTCAGAGCTGTGGGATTCCAGTGTTTCAGCGGCGGACCCGGCTTCAGAGCTGTGGCGGTGTTCCAGCGTTCCGACGACGGCGGTGGCGGCAGCCCGGCTTCGCAGGCTCGGCCACGGGCCTAGTGGACGGTAACATCCGAGGCCTGGATCGCCTCAGCGCAGAGGGAGAACAAGGAGGGAAGAAGACAAAGACTTTAAGACTTTTGCCTTCCATCACAATGAGGAGGTGCCTGGTGAACTCACTGTGGTGGATGTTAAATATGTGTTTATAGTGTGTTTTGTTTTTATTATATGTATGACTGCAAGGCAACGACATTTCGTTCAGACCGAAAGGTCTGAATGACAATAAAGGATACTTTGACTTTGACTTTGACTTGACTCTGCCTGTTATATAACCATATAACCATATAACAATTACAGCACGGAAACAGGCCCTCTCGGCCCTTCCAGTCCGTGCCGACCATTTGTTTTCCCCTAGTCCCATCTACCTGCACTCAGACCATACCCCTCCATTCCCTTCACGTCCATATACCTATCCACTTTACTTTTAAATGTTAAAATCGATCCTGCCTCCACCACTTCTGCTGGAAGCTCATTCCACACAGCCACCACCCTCTGAGTAAAGAAGTTCCCCCTCACGTTACCGCTAAACTTCTGTCCCTTAATTCTCATGTCATGCCCTCTTGTTTGAATCTTCCCTACCCTCAATGGGAAAAACGTATCCACGTCAACTCTGTCTATCCCTTTCATCATTTTAAAGACCTCAATCAAGTCCCCCCTTAACCTTCTGCGCTCCAAAGAATAAAGACCTAACTTGTTCAACCTTTCTCTGTAACATAGTTGCTGGAACCCTGCAACTTGCATGTTTCGAGTTTGATCATCGGGTAAAGGACATTAGGGTTTACGTGTTGCACGTTTTACATGCGTTTAAACATGAAATGTATGTTTTATTAAAACAGTCGTTTCACATGGAATTATGCTTATCACCTATTGATGTAGCTGATGTGAAACCCTGGTTGATTAAGAAGGAGCTATATCACAATGTGATCCTGAACCTGAAGCCAACGGGCGTGAAGCCAATTGAATTGGATATATAACAATTTAAATTTATTTAACTATCTGAATTTTAATTCGTATGTACTTTCTCACTGGCGGAATAGCGGCATCTCTTTAAAGCAAAGATATAAAAGGTTTTGCATCACTTCATAAGAAGCAGCAAAATTATTGTAATGGAGCATCCATCCAGTTTCCTCCGCAACCCGAGAAACATAGAAAACATAGAAAACATAGAAAACATAGACATAGAAAGAAAACATAGAAATTAGGTGCAGGAGTAGGCCATTCAGCCCTTCGAGACTGCACCGCCATTCAATATGATCATGGCTGATCATCCAACTCAGTATCCGTACCTGCCTTCTCTCCATACCCTCTGATCCCACCTAGCCACAAGGGCCACATCCAACTCACTCTTAAATATAGCCAATGAACTGGCCTCAACTACCCTCTGTGGCTGAGAGTTCCAGTGACTCACCACTCTCTGTGTGAAAAAAGTATTTCTCATCTCGGTCTTAAAGGATTTCCCCCTTATCCTTAAGCTGTGACCCTTGTCTGCACTTCCCAACATCGGGAACAATCTTCCTGCATCTAGCCTGTCCAACCCCTTAAGAATTTTGTAAGTTTCTATAAGATCCCCTCTCAATTCCCTAAATTCCAGAGAGTATAAACCGAGTCTATCCAGTCTTTCTTCATAAGACAGTCCTGACATCCCAGGAATCAGTCTGGTGAACCTTCTCTGCACTCCCTCTATGGCAATAATGTCCTTCCTCAGATTTGGAGACCAAAACTGTACGCAATACTCCAGGTGTGGTCTCACCAAGACCTGTACAACTGCAGTAGAACCTCCCTGCTCCTGTACTCAAATCCTTTTGCTATGAAAGCTAACATACCATTCGCTTTTTTCACTGCCTGCTGCACCTGCATGCCTACTTTCAATGACTGGTGTACCATGACACCCAGGTCTCGCTGCATCTCCCCTTTTCCTAATCGGCCACCATTTAAATAATAGTCTGCTTTCTGTTTTTGCCACCAAAGTGGATAACCTCACATTTATCCACATTATACTGCATCTGCCAAACATTTGCCCACTCACCCAGCCTATCCAAGTCACCTTGCAGTCTCCTAGCATCCTCCTCACAGCGAACACTGCCCCCCAGCTTAGTGTCATCCGCAAACTTGGAGATATTGCCTTCAATTCCCTCATCCAGATCATTAATATATATTGTAAATAGCTGGGGTCCCAGCACTGAGCCCTGCGGTACCCCACTAGTAGTTCAATAGTTCAATTAAGATCGATGGAAAAATTTAATTCCAAAAATAAGGAAGTTGGAGACTATATTAAACAATATAATTTGGAGCACTCTACGCTTCTCTAATTTGTAGATCACGAGTTGTTTCCCACTGACTCGTGTGCACCGTTTGCTTCGTCCGTTGCACTACAGTAAATCCAGTCTGAAAATTGATGCGTGAAATGAGGGGGTCGATGAAATGGGAGAGTCAACGGAAAGAAAGGATTTAATTATTAGTGACAGGTATGAATAAACGACTATGCAATGACATAAAAATCAGGGAATGTTTGAAATCGGCTCTTCCCTTGCGTAATTGGAATATCCAGCGATTTTACTTCACAGCGCCTGTTTTACCAGAACAAGTTTCACGTTCTATTACCGGCAACGGACTGATGAGGACCTTAAAGAGAGGTTGAATGTAGAAGATGCCCATTACAGCCAGTTTGATAATGTCTGACCGAATTGTTTCAGTTGGCATTGATGGGCGCAAATATTGTGCATTTTCGATTATCTTCGTTTGCGGCATCTCAATCGACCTTTGAAGACCGAACTCCATCCAGGTATGCGTGATAATAATGAAGTTGTAGCGGCACCTAGTGGTTAAGCTTTGCATGCAGAACCCTCGACGGCATTCGGGACTGTCAAGTGATATGGTTTTTGCGGGGTTTTTAGATTTAGTAAGTTTATTCAGTAGCTAGTGCTCCTCGCAACCACAATAGCTTAAAAAACAGTTTTCGCTCGTCTAAATGCTCGGGTAGTTCAAGTAACGTTTTGTCAATAAAAGCATTTGCTCTACCCGCTTGGTCTCGCCACAAACTATTTCTACAGTTATAGCTCTTTATTTTGACAACTGACAGTCGGTTCCCTTATGGTTTTCTGCCTCTACAACTGAATCAGCATTTCAACGAAGGGCTTAACAACGCCAATATGATGCAAAACGGCATTGTTTAAAAACTGTATTAGGATGAGCAGCTACCACAAGTACTATTTGTCTCGAGCATGCGAGTGCTGAGAGGATGCAAAATGGAGAAGATCGCCTATTTGGATCTGACAAAGCAAATCGGGATTTGGTAAGCAAACTCTGAGCGCAAAATATGAACATTATCTAGTTCCTTGATGTTATTTTTTTACTAATCAGTGTCAATGGGTATTTCAACCCTTTTTTGAATTCCCCTCTAAACCTCCTCTGAGTGCCTGCACAGGTACACGTGTTTGTGCAGCAGCTAAAGAGTTGCAACATGACTCCCGTTTCCTGGAGAATGCGTGTGAAGAAGGGTTTCGGTCCAAAACGTTGCATATTTCCTTTGCTCCAAAGATGCTGCCTTACCCGCTGAGTTTCTCCAGCATTTTTGTCTACCCTGGAGAATGCATCTTGGGTTACGGGATTGGTGCCCACCGAATAATTGCTCTTCGCAGTTCGCACATATGAAAAATGTACAATATAAGTTGTCCATAATAGCATTGTGAGATATCCTTTATGCTCACAATTAATACTCAAAGGCTAAATCCTGGAAGCAAGAGATTTCTTTATTTTACGAGTCTGCAGACCGGGTGCCTCTCCAACTCGAGACACACCGAAGCCAGAGAGATCATCCCCCTTTATACACAAAATCTTACATTCAATCTCCCCTCCGGACCTTTCTCCAATCAGGGTCGGAGGTGCACAATCTGTAGGTACAACCCACCGTACATCCCCTCGCACCTCCCATATCATACATTGCATGTTCAAACATGTCATGATATTGAGCAATTTCTTGACCAGGGGTGTGTTGTAATATTCATTTATTCTATTAAGCATGCTCAATTGCTCATGACCTGGCCCAGTTTTACTCACCTCCTAGTGAACCCTCTCAGTTTTCCTATATCAGTACTAAAGCTAAGCTATAGTGACAAGGGTCCCATCCATCACTCCTTTCCACTGATAGGGATCTCTCTACATCACCCCCTTCTCTAGCTATACAAAGCTATCTCTTCTTACTCAAGGCCTCAAGGATGGGTCTGGCAACCTTCAGACACTGCTGTGTCAGAATCCTTTATCCAGCCCCTCTCTGTTTGAATTCTCTTTAAAACTCCTTTCTTTAATGCGGTTTAACATGTATACTGGTGTTCGGTAGCCCCAGGATCCATCCTGTGCCCAAGTGGCTGGTCCGTAGTATGAGATGATTCTTGCTGGTGGCCACTCATCATCTTCCCATTCTCCAATGTCTATTTTCCTCTTTTTCCGATATAGGTCATCAAATACAGGTGTTCCTAACGACCGGCCTTCTTTGGGGTTTAACAGGAAGAAGCCAGGTTGTACCAGTCCAATAAAACAAGTCCCACTCCAATTCATCGGTAACACCGAGTATGCCTTGTATCCGCATATCCATAACAATCCTTCAGGGGCCGGTCCACTAGAGGCAACCTTGTTCCATATATCTCGCAATACTGGGATCCCCTGATAAGGGTTATTCCCGGTGCAGTTCCATAGTCCGGCTGATTCCACTCCATCAATCTCCATCCGGATAGCGCAGTTTTTCCCATATTTCTTAGTTAGATACCATTTAGGCTCACTGGCCACCCACACTCGGGACTGATTTGGCCACTGGGTGACGATGCGCTGGCAGGGGGCAGCTGCCTACTAGGACGGCATCCTTTGACCAGGGCCTAGCGATACACTCAGTCCCGACCGCAGCTTCTGTCAGGACCCATACCTGGGGATCTCGGTCTTGTCCAAACTGTCAGGTTCCACCCCATCAGGTCCCATATTTCAACAATGGATCCTCTCCACGGCCAGCGTGAATTCATCAGTGGTCCTCCGCAGACCCAACAGTTAGTCACATTCAGGGTCCCAGCTATCCGGGTGGCCAAGTCCACAAACAGGTTTTTTTCTCCTTCAGGGATTTCGATCTGCTTCTTGATTTCTTCGTACAATGTCTGGTGCACTTGAGGCTGAGTATGTGGGGGAGGGGGAGGCTTAGTGACTACTACCTTAGTAATCTCTTTCACTACTTCCTCCTTCGTCTTATCTATTGCCCCTTTTATGATCTGAGAAGGGAAAACTAACTGTACACAAACCCATCTCTCTCCCCTTGGCCAGGTAACGGCCCCAAACTTCCCTATATACCCCCTATTGCCTGCCATCAAATACTCCTTTCCCCCCTCTTTACAAATGATTCTATTCTTTCGGTCATGGCATGCTTTTATTCACATGGGAATGAAAGGTAAATGATCTGGTTATTACCCCTCTGTATTGAATAGGATGATAACATTTATCACAATTATTAATACCTTTTACAACAATTACATACAAAGCAAACAATACCACAACTGCTCCTTTCATACTGTCAGTTATACATTCAATGCTTTTCTTTTTAAAAATTACTGTTAGGGGTTTACTTCCCGGCTTCACCATCCACTGTTCCTCCTCCTCAGGAACGGGTGGATCGACGGGTCCTTTAACCCGGATCGCGTGGGTCCACCCTTTCTCTTTTGTTCGTATTGCTGTCTCGGTTGTCAGTAATACTAGGTACGGTCCAGTCCACCTGGGCTGGAGTTTCTCCTCCTTCCAATTTTTGACCAGGACCCAGTCACCGGCCTTTACAGCATGTATTGGAAAGTCAAGTGGCGGGCTTTGAGCCAATAATCCTTTCGCTTTTAATTCTGTAAGGGAACGGGACACTGCCAGTAAATAGTTCCTCAAGAATACATCACCTCCCTCAAAGGTTGGTGGTGCCTTCCACCTTCCCAAAATAAGGCAATCCAAACAACATTTCATAGGGAGACACCGCAATATCCTTTCGTGGTGCCGTCCGTATTCGCAATAGAGCAATTGGTAGACATTTAGTCCAGGATAACCCCGTCTCCTCCATTAATTTAGTTATCTGTATTTTTAGAGTGGCATTCATCCGCTCCACTCTCCCCGAAACTCTGGGGGTGCCATGGAGTATGCAGCTTCCAGTTTATTCCCAAGGCGCGACAAATTAATAGGTGCACCTTGGAAGCAAAATGTGTTCCTCGATCTGAGTCTATGGATTCAATTACTCCATATCGTGGGATGATTTGTTCCAGCAATATCTTTAGTAACTGCCTGGGCAGTGGCATTTATCGTGGGAAATGCCTCTATCCACCTGGTGAAGTGATCCACTATAACTAGAAGATATTTCCACTGCTGTACTTTTGGTAATTCTGTGAAGTCTACCTGTATTCTCTGGAAGGGTCTAATGGCCAATTGTTGTCCTCCCCCTGGACAGCTCTCATTACCTGCTTATTCACCTTCTGACAGACTACACAACCAGACACCGCCTGCTTGGCTAATGTATAAATGCCTCTACAGGCATAAGTCCGTAGTATCGTGTCGCACAGAGCCTGAGCTCCCCAGTGCGATTGCGAATGTAGTTGTCTAATCAAATCACTCGTCAATCCTTTAGTAATTATTTGGTTTTTTTTGTTCGGCGTCCACCACTTCCCGTCCGTGGAGCGCCGGGCACCCAACTCATTCATTTTATCTTCCTCCTCCCGCGAGAATACAGGTATCTTCTCTATTCCCCTCTCTCAACGGTATCAGAGACAGCATTTTTACCGTTCCTTCTGTCGCTGCTGTCTTAGCGGCACTATCGACTGCCCTGTTCCCTCTAGCTTCCAGCGAATTCCCTCTCTGGTGGCCTGCTACATGGACCACCGCTATTCTTTCTGGCAAATTTAGTGCTTCCAAAGCTTTCTCAATTAACTGTTCATGAGCCAACTCTTTCCCTCTGGCTGTAATCATCCCTCTTTCTTTCCAGATTTTCCCAAAGGTGTGTACCACCCCAAAGGCATACTTGGAGTCCGTATAACACAGTTCCTTCTTTCCTTTCAATAGTTCCAATGCCCTCAGTAATGCATACAGTTCACACGTTTGCGCGGACCAACTTCCTGGTAACCTGCCTGCTTCCACTTTTTCAAACCCTTCTCCGGTTATTATAGCATACCCACTATACCTTTTTCCGTCTATGCATCGGGAAGAACCATCAGTAAACCATCTTTCCCCTGTCTCAAGCGGTCGTTCTTCTAAATCTTCCCTACTCTTTGTCTGAAGTTCTATTATCTCACTACAATCATGTTCTGATAACTCCCCTTCCTGCTCAGCACCTGCCGAGTACAAAAACTCAGAGGGATTTATGTTTTTATCCGTTACTATGGTCAAATCATTCTTTTCCATAAGTATAACTTCATACTTCAAAATTCTAGAATCCGTCAACCACCGACTGGACTTCTGAGTTAGTATCGTCCGGACCGTGTGGGGAGTGGAAACCACCAGAGTTCCTCCAAACGTCAATTTTTCTACTTTCTTCCACTAACACCGCTGTGGCTGCTACCGCTTGAATACATACTGGCCATCCCCGCGATACTGGATCCAAGAGTTTGGAGAGGAACGCGACGGGCTGCCGCTTCCATCCTTTCTCTTGGTTAGTACTCCCAGTGCAATTCCATTTTCTGCGTTCACAAAAAGATGGAATGGCTGGTCAATAGACGGGAGAGCCAGTACAGGGGCAGTGATTAAACTGTTCTTTAATTTCCATAAACTGGTGTTCGTCCCTGGATTCCCACTTTACTTTATCATTGTCTTCACCTTAATTTATCATATAGAAACCTAACCTGTCGGGCATAGTCATCTATCCATAATCTACAATATCCAATCAGTCCAAGAAACTTCCTAATCTCCTCTTATTCTTCGGCATTGGCAGTCCGGTAATTCCCGCTATCCTTTCTGGGTTTATTCTCCTTTTCCCATCGCTTATCAGGTGTCCTAGAAATTTAACTTCTCGTTCTACAAACTGTAACTTACTTTTAGACACTCTCAACCCCTTTTCCCCCAGAAAGTTCAGGAGAGTTATTGTTGCATCCTTAACTGCCTCCTCTTCTTCCCCTGATAGTAATAAATCGTCCACATACTGCAACAGCTGTGTCTTCATCAGTCCTCGGGACGTCCTCTAGTACTTGTTCTAATATCTGTCCAAACAGGTCGGGGACTCTGTAAATCCCTGAGGGAGTGCATCCACCGATACTGCTGTTTCCTTTGGGTCTCTGGGTTTCCCCATTCAAACGCAAAAAGGTCCCTGCTCACTTCAGCCAGGGACAGCTCCAAAAGCATCTTTTAAATCTACCACACTGAACCACTTGTGATTCGGGGGATATCCGTCCCATTATGGTATACGGGTTCGGGACCACCGGGTGTCGCGTTCTAAACTACCTTATTTAATTCTCTGAGATCCTGGACCAATCTGAACGTCCCGTCGGTTTTCCTTACGGGAGTACGGGGGTGTTATATGGGGACATACAACTCTCTAATATACCGTCCTTTAGTAAGTTCTCTATAACTGGCTGAAGTCCTCTCCTTCCTTCCATAGAAATTGGATATTGCCTTGCCCGTACTATCTCACCTTCTTTTTTCAAAGCTATTTTCAAGGGTGGGATCTGCAGCCCACCCCGGTTTCCTTCCTTGGCCCACACCTGCGGGACTATTCTTTCCTCGTCCCTCCGTGGTCAATTTATACAATTGGACTATTATCTGTCCCCCTACGGGGGCTGTTCCCATTCCTAATTGGATTTGTAAGTCTCTCCCCATCAAATTTATCCCTGCCTGGGGTACCAAGATTAAATCTTCCATAGTTTCCCGATTCTCATATTTCACCACCACCCCTTCTACCTCGGGTAATGTCATCACTTTCCCTTCTACCCCTGAGATTCTAACTTGTTTTTTTTACCCAATCTCATTCCTTCTGGTACCTTAGTTACACTTGATCTCTCTGCTCCCGAACCTACCATAAATATCATATCCTCTCCCTGGGGTCCTAATCTCAAGTTTACCAGAGGTTCCCGTGTGTATCCCATACACCCCAGGGAGCAGGACCCCTGACTCCCCTATTCTTCCTCCATGAGTGCGTACGACTGCACCTCCCGTCGTCGCTTAGGACATTCCCTCTTGAAATGACCCTCCTCTTTACAATAATAACACCAGGGTGGCCCCGTGTACCACCCTCCTGATCCTTGTTTTTGCCTTTCCCTTCTGTTTCTCCTCATCCCGTCTTACATATACCTTTTGAGCCTCTGTTAACAACTGATTCAATGGTTTTTCATTCCAATCTTCCAATTTTTCCAATTTCTTTTCTAATGTCTGGCCATGATTTTGTTACAAAATTAACCTTCAACAACTGCTGACCTGCGGTCGTATCAGGGTCTATCCCCGAATACTGCTGGACATTTTTCCTTAATCTTTGTAAAAAACACTGTCGGAAGTTCGTCCTTGTTCTGCTGATTTTCAAAAGCCCGTTCGAAATTTGTCCCTTGGGAACGGCTTCTCTAATTCCCTTGATTGTTTATCTCCCTGAGATCTCTCACACTTCTTCTGTTTGGTTACTCCAATTCGTGCCGTAATGGGATATTTTACTGCTCCTGCTTTAATCCTGTAACCCCTTCTCCTGCCTGTCTGACCATCTGTCTTTCTTCTGAAGTAAACAAACTTCCCCTTATTGACATCATTGTCTGCCAACTCCTTTTTGTTTCTCTGGGGCCCCATTAATGTATTACCCTTCTCCAACCAGAATGTTTATCTAAACAAACCATAAAAGCTGCTTGTTGTTCAGCAATTAACTTATTTCTAATTTTGTTCAAACCATTCCCCCTACAAATACATACGACTAACAATTTTTCCAAATTAACTTTACTGAAAGAAATCTATAGAAGCCAAGCAACCTACATTTTCCAACTTCCCCTTTTTAAGTTGCGATGATACAAAGCATTGTCCGTTACCTTACAATAACCTTCCCCATTGCTTACAATTCCTTAAAGGAACACACCCAGACACCCTTACAACATGTGGCCCACAGCAAACAAACCTATCACATATACAAACTTCCTCATTCATACAAAACCGGTTTTTACACACACATTACATTAGTTCCATTCTTACTTCAATGAGATTGTTTGAAACAACTCAATATTTTTCATAAAAACATTTTTGGCCCTAGGAACTGATCTATTTGTTCAGCCAGTCCCAAGGGGTCTTCCAATAAACTTTTCATCTCCTTTTTAAAGTTCCTCACCCCCATACTGGTGAGAGGCACATAGTTTCCTTACTCTTACCCCGGGTGTTCCCTTCACCCCATCCAACATTCGCCCCAACGGACTATCGGCGCGGAATGTTAGGCTTCATATCAGTATGAGCCTCATCCCAGTTCCCCGGACCCTTACTCCTCCCATTCCGGTTTCCCATTACCTTGTCGGACTATTCCCGTCCGACAAACCCCGGTCGCCCAGGCAATACTTAATAGTCGTTTTTCTTACCTGGGTCCTGTGCACAAGAATAACTGGACCGTCCCGTACGTATTTACCTTACACCCCCTCTTGCTTCCCGAGTCTTTTTCACCGGGATATCACTCGCTCAAACTGCTGATGGCAAGCAAGGACATCAGAGACTGCTGAAATCAGCAGGGTGCACCTCCCCCTCCTTCTTTGCCTCCACCATGCAGCCGGAGTGTGGCGATCCCGGACGAGCCCCCAATTTGTGAGATACCCTTTATGCTCACAATTAATACTCAAAGACTAAATCCTGGAAGCAAGAGATTTTCTTTATTTTACGAGTCTGCAGACCGGGTGCCTCTCCAACTCGAGACACACCGAAGCAGAGATCATCCCCCTTTATACACAAAATTTTACATTCAATCTCCCCTCCGGACCTTTCTCCAATCAGGGTCGGAGGTGCACAATCTGTAGGTACAACCCACCGTACATCCCCTCGCACCTCCCATATCATACATTGCATGTTCAAACATGTTCATGGTAATGAGCAATTTCTTGACCAGGGGTGTGTTGTAATATTCATTTATTCTATTAAGCATGCTCAATTGCTCATGACCTGGCCCAGTTTTACTCACCTCCTAGTGAACCCTCTCAGTTTTCCTATATCAGTACTAAAGCTTAGCTATAGTGACAAGGGTCCCATCCATCACTCCTTTCCACTGATAGGGATCTCTCTACATCAACCCCTTCTCTAGCTATACAAAGCTATCTCTTCTTACTCAAGGCCTCAAGGATGGGTCTGGCAACCTTCAGACACTGCTGTGTCAGAATCCTTTCTCCAGCCCCTCTCTGTTTGAATTCTCTTTAAAACTCCTTTCTTTAATAGGGTTTAATCACTTTATCCCTCACAGCATGAAACTCTCGTATATAGTGAAGAATAAAATAATGGACTTTCTCCGGCTCTCCACCTCGGGGTCTCTCTGTTTTTCTCAGTTGCTCTGAACCGGCAGTCTCCGGCGAGTTTTGTAAGCTGCGAGAATGTGCCTGATGGTGAGAGCATTGAGTAGTAACATCAGAAGAAAGGGAGAACACGGATTTAAGATATGATCAGTCAATTGTACGCTGTCCAATAAGTCTGTATAAAAGCTTGGTCGTAAATTGCAGTACCATGGTATATTATTAATTATATATAATTGTTCAAGTGCAATGTACATAGGTATTATTTTACGAAACTGAACACGTACTGATCAGTCAACTAAACAATAGCCACCAGATGATCATCTTCGTGAAGGCCGGAGTGCAGCTGCCACGCAGAATCATAGATGGCAGTCCAGGCCAATCCTTCAGGAATCTATAACTGGCGGACTGCGCGCAGAAACAGACCAGATGCAGTATACTGTAAACCTGGTTGAAACAGCTGATGTTCCCACAGCACATTGCCACGACAACCCTGAGGCCAGACATCCTCCTGGTCTCGGAGGCGACCAAAAGCATCGCCTTGTTGGAACTGACAGTGCCATGGCAGGACCGTCTGGAGGAGGTCCACGAGGGGAAGAGGACCAAGTACGAAGAGCTGGTCATAGACTGCCGTAAGCAGGGATGGAAGCAAGATGTACGCCCATCGAGGTTGGCTGCAGAGGCTTTGCAGGGCAATCGTTCTCCAACGCCTTGAGTGTACTGAGTATCAACGGAATGGAGAGGAGAAGAGCCATCAAGAACACTACAGAGGCAGCGGAGAAGGCCTCGAGATGTCGCTGGATCAGGAGACGAGGTTTATGCGGAGGAGCGAATGCCACCTGAACACGTCGTGGTCTACTCAGCCACGGCTGGGTCGCCTGGGTGAGGGTGTCTGATGTTGAAAGACACGAAAGTCTCAATGACTCCAGGTGACATCACTGATGATGTGTTCAGGAGCATCAATAGATGTGTTTTTATCAATTAAGTTTGGTTATTTATTTTAATTTCTCCACACATTTTAGAAATATTTTAAATAAGCTTTCAGCTCTTCAATAATTTAAATTGACTTAATTGTTTCTAATTGTCTCTGATTATCAAAACAATTAAAAGTACTGCAACAGGCCTTTGACCATGAATTAATGCGATTCACCTGGAACTCGAAACGATTGGCAGTCGCATCGCTACCAAATAACACCGTGGAACCCGTGCTACCCCGATGCATAATGGTGGTGCGTACGCGTGTCTCCGTGGACTTGTGAGTGAATGTGCGTGTGAGCGGATGTGCATCTGCCTGCCTGGGTGCTCGTTTCGGACGAACTGGGCTGATGGTCCGACTGTGGGCAATGAGTCGAATGTCATTGGATCTAGCTCCACTATGCCAGTTCCCTTGAATAATAGCAAACTACATTAAAGTACAAACCTTTGTTCATTGAATATTTAGTGGGAACCAAGGCTAAACGATCTGCTCTATCTTTTTATTTTTTTATTCATATGTGTACTATTAGTCATTTGCATAGATTGAACGTTTTCTATGCTTAAAAACAATAGAAACACTTCCCATCTAAGACAACTGTCACGGCCTTGCACCTCAGCAATGGGCTCGCCAATGCAAGGCTCCGACTGTCCTTTCGTGGAAAGCCGGCGATCAATGAAGAATTTCCCCAGTACCCCCGAGTCACCTTGGATCGCACCCTCATCTACTGTGAATACCCGAAGAGGGTGGCTGATGAACTGAAAGCAAGGGTCAACATCATCAGAACACTTGCAGGGAACAGCTGGTGATCCAATGCACACACCCTCCGTATAGCAAGCTTAGCCCTAGTCTGCTCAACAGCCGTGTTTTGCTCAACAGCTTGGGTTAAATTGTTCCCGTCTGGGGATATGTGAAGATCCACTGTGTTATTGACTTATTAAACTGATCTGACAGCAAAGATATTTGGATCTTTATAACTTTCTTTACAATAAAGGGCTGGTACAGTGTGCTGATGTCTCAACAACACTGATTTGATTTTGACCACTGATGCAAACTGCGCAGTTTAAATGTTCTCCCTGTGAATTTCACCCTGGTGCTCTGACTTCTTCTCCTGTCCCAACGATATGCTGGTAGATTAATTGAATTCATAATTGCCCCAAGTGCAGGTGAGTGGCAGTAAAATCTGGTTGGAGATGACTGGGCATGTGGGAATGAAATGGTGGCAGGGAAATAATTGGGGATGTGCAATTGCATAGACACCTAATGTTGCACTGAATGGCCTTCCAAATATGAGCTAAATGCATAGCAGAAACTTGTCCAACCATTGTAATCACAAATAAAATTGCAAATGCAGGTATGGAAAAAAACAAAAGGAAAAATGATTACAAGATGAAAGCGGACCTTTTGGCCCACCAAGTCTATGTTTGCCATCAACCCTCCTGTTTATACTAATTTTATGTTATTCGACTTTCTTATCCCTACCTCTTCATTAAGGACAGTTTCTTCCCAGCTGTTATCAGGCAACTGAACCGTCCTCTCACCAATCGGAAGAGCGATCCTGATCTCCCATATACCTCATTGAAGCCCTTTGAATTATGTTTAATCTGGACTTTATCTTGCACTAAACATTATACCTTTATCCTGTATCTATGCACTGTGGATGGCTTGATTGTAATCATGTGTAGTCTTTTCGCTGACTGGATAGGACGAATCCTTTCAATGTACCTTGCTCCACGGGACAATAATAAACGTAATCTAAACTTAATAAAGACCAATTAACGTACACATCTGCATGATTTTGGGATGCAGAATGAATCCAGAGCACCGGGAGGAAACCCACACAGTCATGGGGAAAACACGTAAACCCCACACAGACAGCATCTAACGTCTGGTCAGATCCCGCGACTCTGGTTCTGTGAGGCAGCAGCTCTATTAGATGAACCACTGCAGCTCTGGAAAATGTTGGAAGAATTGAATCCATTAGCCACTTTAGCAGCATGTGAAAAAAGGAGCAAACTATATTTTTGATCGAAAATAAGACACAAATATCTGGAGTAACTGGATAGAAGGAATGGGTGACATTTCAGGTCGAGATGGGTCTCGACCTGAAACGTTGCCTATTCCTTCTCTCCAGAGATGCTGCCTGTCCCGCTCAGTTACTCCAGATTTTTGTGTATATCTTCGGTTTAAATCAGTATTTGCATTTCTTACACAGATAATATTTATGGTCAGGGACTCTTCCTCTGAACTGAGGATGTCTGATCATTTTTGACTATGTATGCTCACTTTTACAGAGTCCAGTACTCTGTCTAGGGTGGTGCATGGACTTCTTATGCATTGAGAGGGAGCAAGGTGTCGCAGCATGCATACTGGGAATGGGCTCTATTGTTGAAGCTCTGATTTTAAACTTAATTTCTCCCATTAAATTATACTGAGCAGCAAGAAAAGGAAAAGGCTGCCCAGCCTCTCGATGCCTTTGTGAAACTGAATTAGGTGAAAGTTGCAATTCAACATCATTTATTACACACACCTTTTTCGTGTTGTTGAAAATAATATAGATTCCTAAAGCAATCTGATACCTTAAAATGAAGATACAAGATGCTGGTTTACAAAAAAACTACAAAGTACATGTGTAACAGCTGGTCAGGCAGCGTCTCGAGAACAAGAATACGTGTTGTTTCGGGACCGTATAAACTCTTCCCTGAACGGGGAACCGACGTTTTCCCTGTCGGGTCTCCGGTGTCGTTGGGCCTAACATCGTGGAGCCGGCGGCGGCCTCCAACCGCAACCAACCTGAGGGCTCCATTCGCGGAGCCTGCGGACTCGCCATCGCGGAGCTGGCCGACCTCGGAGCGCGGAGAGCTGTGGTGGCGCGCGGCTGCAACCCGACTTCGGAGCTTCAGAGACTCCGGTCGCAGGCCCGATGAACAGGAACATCGGGAGCTCGCAGGTCCCTGGTGGGAGACCGCTTTTCGGAGCTCCTGTAACGGCAACTTCTCCCGCCGGAATCGCGGGGTTTAAATGACACAGAGCGGGGCCTAACATCGCCCGGCGCGGCTTAATCGGCCGCAGGACTTACCATCGCCCGCCAGGGGCTTTAACATCGTGAGCCCCAGTACCCTCGACGCTGCAGTTGGACTGCTGGGCCGCGGGAGAAGAACAAAGGGAAGAGATAAATAATTTGCCTTCCATCACAGTGAATAGGTGTTGGAAATTCACTGTGATGGATGTTTGTGTAAATTGTGTTAAGTGAGTGTCTTGGATTTTTGGAATGTTATGACTGCAGGAATTAAATTTCTTTCAAACATTGTCTGTTTGAATGACAATAAAATCCATTCTATTCTGTTCTATTCTGCTCTAATCTATTCTATTCAGGCATGTAAATGGTTACACGAGGAATTGCAGGTGTTGGAATCTTATGTAAATCACAAAGTGCTGGAATAACTCAGCTAACCAGGCGGCGTCTGGATTATTTCACCTGGATAGGTGACAATAGACAATAGGTGCAGGAGTAGGCCATTCGACCCTTCGAACCAGCACCGTCATTCAATGTGATCATGGCTGATCATCCCCAATCAGTACCCCATTCCTGCCTTCTCCCCATATCCCCTGACTCCGTTATTTTTAAGAGCCCTATCGAACTCTCTCTTAAAAGCATCCAGAAAACCTGCCTCCACCTCCCTCTGAGGCTGACATTCCAGGTCATTCGTCTTTAGACTTTGTACGACACAGTAGTTTGGCGGTATAGTTGCTGCGTTACAGCGTCAGAGACCCGGGTTTGATCCTGACCTCGGGTGCTGTCTCAGAAATGTGTACGTTCTCCCATTGACCACGTGGATTTTCTCCGGGAGCTCCGGTTTCCTCCCACACTCCAAAGACATACAGATTTGTAGGTTAATTGGCTTAAGTGTTCGCTGGTCAGCACGGAATCGGTGAGTCGAAAGGCCTATTTCTAAAGATCTAAAGACATTAGATCTCCGAGTGGATATCTGAGTGAATCAACACACTCAGAGTAGTGAATGGCCTCTTTCACTGGGATCACACTGCTTTGTCTGGTGGAGAAAAGGCGTGAATCCCCAGAGATGGAGCAAGTGAATGGCCTGTCCCGAAGGTGAATGTGCTACTGCCTCAAAGGAGAGTGAAGGATCCACCGATGCTGGTTTATCAAAAAAGACAAAAACAAGTGCAAGAAAAACTCAGCAGTTCAGGCAGCATCTCTGGAGGACACCAATAGGTGAAGTTTCCCCCTTCAGACTACAATGACTTTGAAGAAGGGTCCCCACCTGAAAGGTCACCTACACATGTCCTCCAGAGAGGTTGTCTGACACCCTGACTCACTACAACAATTAATGTCTCAAAGGGCCCTGATTGATTAAATCGCTGTTCACAGGGCATTTCTACAGTCCTTCTCATGATGTTCTTGTATTTTAGTAGTTGACGGAGTGAACACTTTCCAATAATTTAAGTAGGTAAATGGCCTCTCCCCAGTGCAAACTCGCTGGTGTACTCATAGATTAGATAATAAATTCAATGCTTTTCCAGAATTGGAGCAAATAAATTATCTTTTTTCCGTGTTAGTACATTAGTGCTTCAGGACCTCTCTTGTGCTCTATATTTCTTCTTACAAGCAAGGGCTTGAAATGCTCTCCAATAATAGTGAATTTGCAGCTGTCTCAGTCGGATGGATGAGAAATGAATCCCTACCCACATTGGGAGCAGGTGAATGGTGCAGATGCATTGTGAAGATGCTGATTTGTCAACACGATAGATGAGTGATTGAATCTAGTCCCACAACAAGGCATGTCAATTATCTATCTTTGTCTGAGGCACAAATGACTGCAGCTGAGAGTTTTGAGTGAAAGGCAAACTATTAGAGGAATTCAATGGAGCTAACAGTGTAGAATCGATTCTTTAGTCTGAAGAAGGCACCTAATCCAAAATGTCGTCTGTACACAGTTTACCTACCTTACCCACCGTTTCCCTAGCAGTCTGTTTCGTTTATGCTCAAGATTTCAGCATTTGCATTGTTTTTACTGTCCGAAGACTAGCTGTGAATCGTACAATGGAGATGAAGATAATTTATTCAGCTAGCGGGTGGTAAATCTGTGGAATGTATTACCACAGACGGTTGTGGAGGCCAAGTCATTGGGTATTTTGAAAGTAGAGCACATAGGTTCTTGATTTGTAAGGGGGTCAGATGTTAAGGGAAGAAGACGGGACAATGCAGTACAAAGGGAAAACATTGATGAGCCACGATTGAATGGTGGGCAGACTTGATGGGCTGACTGGCGTAGTTCTGCTCCTATATTTTATGGTCTCATGAACAGGTTTTGCATTTGAAATAAAACGAATTGCCCATATAATTTCTGCAGGGAATTAATTGAAGGAATATAAAAGGTGTGCAGAGCGATGGAATTTAGCTGCAGTCCCTCTTAATATATTGGCTGAGGGAAAAACAAACATCTGAGCTTGAATATTTTACACTTTGAAATGGTGACTGTCACCACACAGAACGCTCAGTGGGCCAGATTGTGTCCTGTCTACATCAATTGGATCACAATGTCCAGACATGCCTCGGAGCAGCAGCCAGTCGGTCTGTGGACCAAGTGCCAAATGAGCATTGGTTCCCAGATCAATAACGCGATGCCCTGTGAACTGGTGACATGTGGGTGCAGCACACCTCCTTTACCACCAATAAGCGATCTTTTGCATAAAATGATTGTTCAGTGAGTTTCCCTGAATGCGACACGTTCCAGGCGACCATGTGGAGTGAACAAAGGTTCTGAAAGCAGTTGTTGCTGTCTTGAAGGGAATTATAGGTTCTTAGGCCGCCATTAGTCCAGTGCACAGACAGAGTAACCTGGTGGTGCAAATGGAGGACAAAATACTTTATAGATCCTATAGCGTAGTTTTAAACTGAATGTATGTTCTCAATGTAAAGCCATGATCATCCATGATCATATTGAATGGCGATGCTGGCTCGAAGGGCCGAATGGCCTACTGCTGCACCTATTGTCTATTGTAAAATGTTAATTGGTTAATTCTTGGTGTGATCAGCTTGCTCAACAGATTGGCTTTGCATCATTTAAAAGATATTGGTCATGTATTTGAATCGGGTACTTGATAGCCTAATCTGGGCAAATTGTCAACATGGCCAGCAGGAACGAGATGGTTTGAAAGGGACTGTTTCTGTGCTGCATGTTTCTATAATTAAAATATGGTTGAGTAGTTAGAAGATGTGTTTCTGTAATATCTTAAGAGCAACTTAAAGAAAAACAGTTTATTTTACTTCTTTCTTGTTTGCAATATCAACGGAAAATTTTAATAACAAGTATTCACCATGTCCCACCTCAGGACTGTTTGGCTATTCAAAAAAAGGTTGCAGCTGATCTGATCTTTGACCTCAGTTCTACTTTTCTGCAGACATTCTATGGTTTCGTGATGCCCAAATTCTCAACTCGTCAGAATAGGTATATCTAATGTCTCACGATCCTTTCACTAAAGTAATTCCTCCCCATCTCGGACTTCAGTAACCCAGAGACCAAGTTCGCAGCTGCGGACTGAACAACCAGGGGAAACGGTCCTATCTGTCCCCTGTCAAGTCTTTTCAAAATTTCAAAGATAACACAAATGCTGGAGTAACTCAGTGCGACAAGCAGCATCTCTGGTGAGAAGGAGTGGGTGACGTTACGAGTCGAGACACTTCTTCAAGTCTGAAACGTTACCACTTCCTTCTCTCCAGAGATGTTGCCTTCCTTCTCTCCAGAGATGCTGAGTTACTCTAACATTTTGTGTCTATCTTCGGTTTAAACCAGTATCTGCAGTTCCTTGCTATACTTTTCAGAATATCAATCATCTGAACTCCTTTTTGCCCATCATTGCCGATTGGGCCACAACTGATATGAGGAATCATTCAAGACATAGGGTCACACAATATGGAAACAAGCCATTCGCCCTAACTTGTCCCTGCTGACAACGATGCCCCATGTACACAACTGCCATTTGCCCGTATTTGACCCAGTTCCATCAAAAGCTATCCAATCCATGTACCTGTGTAAATGTCTTCTAAATGATATTATTGTACCTGCCTCAATAATTACCTCAGGCAATTTATTCCATGTACAGTGCATTCAGAAAATATTCAGACCACTTTTCCACATTTTGTTACGTTCCAGCCTTTTTCTAAAATTGATTAAATTCATTTATCATCAATCTATACACAATACTCCATAATAAAAAAGTGAAAACAGGTGTTTTGAAATTTTTGCAGAGTAAGTAAAAATAAATAACTGAAATAACACATTTACATAAGTATTCAGATCCTTCACTCAGTACTTTGTTGAGTCACCTTTGGCAGCGATTGCAGCCTCAAGTCTTCTTGGGTATGACGCTACAAGCTTGGCAAACCTTTATTTGGGTAATTTCTCCCCATTCTTCTGCAGATCCTCTCTAGCAGGTTGGCATGGGGAGCATCGATGCACACATATTTTCAGGACCCACTAGAGATAGTCGATCGGGTTCAAGTCCGGGCTCTGGCTCGGCCACTCAAGGACATTCACAGACTTGTCAGGAAGCCACTCTTGCGTTGTCTTGGCTGTGTGCTTCGGGTCGTTGTCATGTTGGAAGGTGAGCCGCTGCCCCAGTCTGAGGTCCTGGACTCTCTGGAGCAGATTTTCATCAAGGATCTCTCTGTACTTTGCTCCGCTCATCGTTCCCTCGATCCTGACTAGTCTCTCAGTTCCTGCCGCTGAAAAACAACCCCACAGCATGATGCTGCAACCGTCATGCTTCACCGTAGGAATGGTATTGCCCAGGTAATGAGCGGTGCCTGGTTTCCTCCAGACGTGACGCATGGCATTCAGTCTAAAGCGTTCTATCTTGGTTTCATTAGACCAGAGAATCTTGTCAGGTGCTTTTTGGCAAGGCTGTCGTGTTTCTTTTACTGAGCAGTAGCTTCCGTCTGGCCACTCTACCATAAATGCCTGATTGGTGGAGTGCTGCAGATATAGTTGTCCTTCTGGAAGTTTCACCCATCTCCACGGAGGAACTTGGAGATCTGTCAGAGTGACCATCGGGTTCTTGGTCACCTTCCTGACCATGGCCCTTCTACCCGATTGCTCAGTTTGGCCGGGCGGCTAGTTCTATGAAGAGGCCTGGTGGTTTCAAAGTTCTTCCATTTAAGAATAACAGAGGCCACTGTGCTCTTCGGGACCTGCAATGCTGCAGAATTAAAAACATAGAAAATAGATGCAGGAGTAGGCCATTCGGCCCTTCGAGCCTGCACTGCCATTCAATATGATCATGGCTGATCATCCAACTCAGTATCCTGTACCTGCCTTCTCTCCATACCCCCTGATGCCTTTAGCCACAAGGGCCACATCTAACTCCCTCTTAAATATAGCCAATTAACTGGCCTCAACTACCTTCTGTGGCAGAGAATTCCAGAGACTCATCACTCTCTGTGTGAAAAATGTTTTCCTCACCTCGGTCCTAAAGGAATTCCCCCTTATCCTTAGGCTGTGACCCCTTGTTCTGGACCTCCCCAACATCGGGAACAATCTTTCTGCATCTAGCCTATCCAACCCCTTGAGAATTTTGTGAATTTGTATAAGATCCCCCCTCAGTCTTCTAAATTCTAGCGAGTACAAGCCAATATCCAGTCTTTCCTCATATGAAAGTCCTGACATCCCAGGAATCAGTCTGGTGAACCTTCTCTGTACCCCCTCTATGGCAAGAATGTAATTTCTCAGATTTGGAGACCAAAACTGTACGCAATACTCCAGGTGTGGTCTCAACAAAACCCTGTACAATTGCAGTAGAACCTCCCTGCTCCAATACTCAAATCCTTTCGCTATGAATGCTAACATACCATTTGCTTTCTTCACTGCCTGCTGCACCTGCATGCCTACCATCAATGATTGGTGTACCATGACACCCAGGTCTCGTTGCATCACCCCTTTTCCTAATTTGCCACCATTCAGATATAGAGTCCACCCTCCTGTTTTTCCTACCAAAGTGGATAACCTCACATTTATCCACATTATACTCCATCTGCCATGCATTTGCCCACTCACCCAGCCTATCCAAGTCAGCTTGCAGACTCCTAGCATCCTCCTCACACCTAACACTACCACCCAGCTTAGTGTCATCCGCAAACCTGGAAATGTTGCGTTCAATTTCCTCGTCCAAATCATGAATATATATTGTAAATAGCTGGGGTCCCAGCACTGAGCCTTGCGGTACCCCACTAGTCACTGCCTGCCATTCTGAAAAGGACCCGTTTACTCCTACCCTTTGCTTCCTGTCTGTCAGCCAGTTCTCTATCCACATCAATACTGAACCCCCAATACCGTGTGCTTTAAGTTTGTATACTAATCTCTTATGTGGGACCTTGTCGAAAGCCTTCTGAAAGTCTAGATATTAACCATCCACAGGTTCTCCCTTATCAACTCTACTAGTTACATCCTCGAAAATTCTATAAGAATTCGTCAGACATGATTTACCTTTCGTAAATCCATGCTGACTTTGTCCAATAATTCACCACTTTCCAAATGTACTGCTATCCCATCTTTAATAACTGACTCTAGCAGTTTCCCCACTACCGATGTTAGGCTAACTGGTCTGTAATTCCCCCGTTTCTCTCTCTCCCTCCTTTTTTAAAAAAGTGGGGTTACATTAGCTACCCTCCAATCCTCAGGAACTACTCCAGAATCTAAGGAGTTTTTGAAAAATTATCACTACTGCATCCACTATTTTTCTGTGGCTACTTTCCTTTGAGGTACTCTGGGATGCAGACTATCTGGCCCTGGGGATTTATCGGCCTTTAATCCATTCAATTTACCCAACGCCACTTCTCGGCTTACCTGAATTTCACTCAGTTCCTCCACCTTATTTGACCCCCGGTCCCCGGTTTTATACCCTTCCCCACATCTGTGTCTCGACACAATCCTGTCTCGGAGGTCTACGGATATTTCCCCTGCCTTCATGGCTTGGTTTTAGCTCTGACATGCACTGTCAACTGCGGGACCTTATATGGACAGGTGAGTGCATTTCCAAGTCATGTACAATCAATTTAATTTACCACTTGTGGACTACAATCAAATTTTTGAAAAATCTCAAGGATAACCAATGCAAACATGATGCACCTAAGCTCAATATTGAGTGTCATAGAAAAGGGTCTGAATGCTTATGTAAATGTGATATTTCCGTTATTTCTTTTTAATTAACTAGCAAACATTTCTAAACACCTGCTTTCGCTTTTATATTAGAGGTTTTGTGTGTAGATTGATGATAAAAATATTAATCCCTTTTAGAGCAAGCCCGCAACTTAACAAAACGTTGAAAAAGTGAAGGGGTCTGAATACTTTCTGAATGCACTGTACGTTCAACGTATATAATAGGTCTCTCAGATTTCCTCAAACGGCCCAAAATGCCCATCTGAGCTAACCCCAGAAAACTCAGTTCCTGACTATATTTCTTATGCACACACGACGGTGTGGCCAAATTCTGTGCTTACACCATTTACGATTTTGCAACTGACACCACTGTGGTGGGGCGGATTGTGAACAGTGACATGACAAAGTACAGGAGGGAGGTAGTGAGCTTGGTAGTGGCATAGTGCCAGGTAGACAGTAAATATTAGTTTATTCATGCAGTGTAGTAGAGAAAGTTCAAGTAATTACCTAACTTTAAGTCTACCACCAGTGGTTGGGAAGTTAGTGGAGAACTTCAGAGGGTCAGGAATAAAATGCACTTCGAAAGACAGGGGTGCAACAATATGACTGAGTCAGGAGAGGACAGTATTCTCTGACCAATTTGAGAGAATTTTAAAAAGAGAAACCTAAACTAATTGTTGAGAGCAGTGCAGTTGATGTCGATTCACTTTACCACAAGGAACTGCAGATGCTGAGTAACTTAGCGGGTCGGACAGCATCTCTGGAGAACACAGATAGGAGATTTTTCAGGATGGGACCCTTCAGAGATTGTGGAGAGGGGCAATTTTCTGCATGTTCACTTTTAGCCAACGAGTTGCGTTGACGAATAATTTTAAGACAATTTTAATTAACACAACTGCAGCTCCTGAGTCGTAAGAACAGGGCCTTGGATTTTGGCGCCAACCTCGTAAATCTTCTCTGCGCTCTTCCCAGCATGCTGACATATTTTCTATAGTATTGGGAGCATAATGGAACACGATGCTCCAAATGTGACCTCGGTAACGTTTTGTACTTCTGCAATATAACATCCCAACTTTTGCACTAATTTCTGTGATTGATAATGACCAATGTGCAAAAGCCCTCTTCTCCGGCCTATCCACCTGTGACAGCACTTTCAGGGAATTGAATAGGTACTCATTGGCCCCTCTGCTCTACAACACTCCTCATTGTTACATCATTCACAGCGAAGATTCTATCCTGGTTTGACTTCCCAAAAAAGGCACCACCTCGCAGTTATATGAATTAAACTCCATTAGCATGTCTCCGCCTACTTGCTCAGCTGATTAGGATCCTCTTGTATTTCTTGATAACAAATAACCTTATACTTCTCGACAACATTTTTCTCTGAGATTTGAAACTCGGACTTTAGTTTGCAATGGATGAATTCACCATTAACCATATTTTTCAGCTCAAGTGCATGAAACCGTTTCTGACGTACTTTTAGTTCGATAAACAATATTTCGACCGTTAAATGTCAAGGGGATGCAACTAATTGTTGATTTTTTCCTCCTTCGCGCAGAGGGTTGTTGGTTAAACCGGCAACCCCGCTGAAGGCAAACTGACCGTTGCATGCCTGGATAATGCGTCCCGTGTTTCCTCGCTGCTGAGGGAAATAGGAAACTGACCGAGAACGTGGTTTCACAGCGGACATGCAGAGAACACATGCACATCCTGTGATAAAAATCGCCTGTTCGCGAAAAGATAGCGAAACAATCGACTGTATTTAGAGTCTAACATTAAGAGTGTTGTGCTGACTTTTCTGTTACAGACCTGTTTTTTTCATACTACATATCGTTCCCAACCTGATAACGCCTGTCCCATTTCTTTGACACCCCCTTTCGCATTACCATATGCATATTATTTCTGATATTATTCCCTGCAAAGCCCAATTGCAGCTGAATTCCATATGCCGCGCCCATTCGTAAGCAAGTACGAACCCACTGACCAGCTCGTTGCCAAAAACCCTGCTCCATCATCACCTCTACACAATGCCGCCTTACTCTGCTTAGCGAGATTATTGATTTTTAAAAAAACGAAACCCTCGATCTCCAATTCATCCGGGTACAGCACAGAAGAGTGTCGTGCAGCACACAAACAAAACTATTATGCCCATCCAGATAAATCCTTAAGCAATATTAATCTACTTAAATATGCAATAATGTGTAGTAATGTCAATGTTAATTGTAAGGATATGAAGCATAGGAGAGATATCTGCTCCATGTATAATGATATAGTAAGCGCTCTATATGTAGGCAGTAAGCCCTACTGCAAGCATAAAAATAAGACACATAACATCAGACCTGGCTGGAATCAGTATGTAGCTGAGTATCACGCTGAAGCCCGTGAAGCCACCAAAGCATGGGCTATGGCAGGTAGACCCAGACAGGGGCCTGTGTTTGAGTACAAGAAGCTCACTAATGCAAGGTATAAGTATGCTGTTCGCTTCATCTGTAAAAATGAGCAAGCTATAAGGACTGATTCCTTGGTTAAGAAGCTGCTACTGATTCTTGGAAAGAAGTGAGAGCTCTTAACAGTTGCAAAACATCTCTACCATTCACTGCGGTAGAATCTCCGGAACAGCTAATATCGCAAAGTTATGGCGACAACATTATAGTACTGTATTCAACTGTGTCCAAGGTGACTTGTATAGGGTGGACACTATTGAGAGTAATGACTCTATGGTGATTAGTTCACATGAGGTGTATCATGCCATGAACAAGCTGTCCAACTACAAAGCAAATGGCTAGGATCATATTTCTCCTGAACATCTTAAGTATGCGAGTATGAGGATAGCTCTTCTCCTTGCTATTTGTTTTATTGGCTTTATGATTCATGGCTTGTTACCAGACTCAACGTTGTCTGTTCTGTCAGTGCCAATCATTAAGGACAAAGCTGGTAGAGTAGGCAGCCTAACTAATTGCAGGCGCATAGTTTCAGCCAGCATATTGTCAAATGTTTTAGAACGAGTTTTGCTGGATAGAAAAAATGAGTTTGTTAACTCCACAGATAACCAGTTTGGTTTTAAAGCTAAACATGGCACTGACTCATGCACATATGCCCTAAAGGAGATTTTAAACAAATATAGAGGGAAACACTCTTCAATCTTCATGTGCTTTATTGATGCTTCCAAAGCATTTGATCTTGTTAATCACAGAAAGCTGTTTGTTAAAAGTCAAAGGGGGGTGGCTAAATACATTGTGAGAATTCTGGCCTGCTGGTATGCCCACCAGACTAAGCAAATAAAATGGGGCAATAGGGTATTAGCCCCATTCGGGGGTTAGCAATGGTGTTAGACAAGGGGAATTTTGTCCCCAGTCCTTTTTAATATTTATATTGATGACCTGTCCAAACAATTGAAAGCATGTAATACTGGGTGTATGATTGATAAAATTGGCCTCCTCCTGCACCTATTTTCTATGTTTCTATTTTAGTGAACCATATTATGTACGTAGATGATCTTGTAGTCTTTAGTCCATCTAGCGCTGGTCTACAGCAGCTCCTTACTATATGTTCTGTGTATGGTGTGGAACATGATATTAAATATAATGCTTGTAAGAGTGCTGTTATGATCTGTAGAAGCAAATTGGATAAATGTCTAAAATCCCTGATTTTAAATTGTCTGACAATAATCTTAGTGTTTGTAATAAGGTAAAATATCTAGGCATTTTAATGCAGAACAAATGACAGATGATGAGGTATTTATAGGCAACGACTCATGCTGTATGTACAGCGAATATTCCTGCTAATATTTTGGTGCGTGTGCAGAAGTGGTGAAGATTCGCTAATTATAGCATGTTGCACACCACCCTATACAGCACCACCTGTGGATGAACTATTGAAAGACAGTTTTTGCGAGACTAAAGGTGCATTAATGATGCCAAGAGAACACTGCTAAGGAAACCTTGCTAGTAACATGATTTCAAAGCTGCAGACTCAGTAACTTCAGACGGTGTCCTAAAAATGATATGTATAAATACATTGCGGATAAATGACACTAACCATAGTCATTATTGTGCCCTGTCAACATATGTTTTAAGCGCAACATCTACGCATTCCCAGTTGTGGAGACACTGTATCGTTGGCTCGATTGTAGGGCATTGATCATTCTTTTTATCTGATTTTTAATTCGTGTAATTGTGTTTTTTTAAATAGTAATTCTAGGCTTTATAAGTGAAATACTTAAGAATTTATATTTACTTAATAGATTTTTGAATATTAATGCTTTTATGTAAGTGCCTGGACTGACCTTGATCCGAAATAAATGTGATTATTATTTAGTTATAATTTGTAAAGCGTCTGCGCTTCAGCATCCCCATGTCCATGTTTTTGTCCATCTAATCTAAAAACTCATTTGTCTGCATTAGCACTATCTTTTAGTCTTGCCTTTTAACAACTCCTTAACTTATGATTCTTAAACGTGAATGTTTCTCTTACCTACCATCTACTATCCTTTTGTAAGTTACATGTAGACATGTCCGTTGTGAGGCCGAATATGATATGCGTTCAGTTTTGCCACCCCGCTATAAGATGGATATTGTTAAAAGTGGACAAGGGTGCAAGGAATATTTACGACGATTTGTCAGGAACTTGAGGGCCTGAACTATAGGTAGAGGTATTTTTGAATGCACAAAGAAGTATTTTATTCCTGTTGAAGAATGAAGAAACAGGACAAGTTTAAGGTGAGAGGGCATGATTTACATTACCTCGAAGGCAATCTTTCCACACAGAAGGTGATGGGTAAATGGAATGGGCCTTCCAAATGAAGTAAGAGAAGGCATTTAAACAACATTTAAAAGCATTTGAAAGGTACAATGAAGACGTTAGGATATATGGGGCCAAACGTAGAAGCTGGACTCGTGTAGATGGACACCTGGTCGCCTGGCATTTTGTCCGATCGCCACGTTTGTGCCGTGGGACCTATGTCTGATCGCCTGTGGCCATGGACAGGATTTTTGAACCGCTACGCTATCTAGTCTCTGACTACTTATTTATACTTCTCCCGGTATATCCACCAAATCAACCTCCCGTAGTATATCACCACCCACGTTAAGGGTATTATTTGAATGTGGCCCCCCCAATTCGGAATAGAAGGGGATGTCAGGGTACACCATCAATGAAAGTAGCTGCAGGTGCAGCATACCGCGAAGAAAGCGAATGGTAGCTACAGTCATAGCAAAGGATATGATTATAGGAGTAGGAAGTTCAACTGGGTCCGATGAGGCCACACCAGGATATTGCGTAACAGTTTGTCTCAAATCTAAGGAAAGACATTCTGCCATAAGGAGTTCAGAAAGGTTCACCACTATTCCTGTGGGGTCAGAACTTTCATGTGAAGAAATACTGGATACTCATCGGCCTTTACCGCTAGACTTAAAGATGGAGGATCTTATAGAAACTTACAAAATTCTAAGGGTTGGACAGGCTAATGCAGGAAGTTGTTCCCCATGTTGGGAAGTGGCAGGAGATGCGGGCACAGTTTAAGGAAAGGGGAAGAAATCTTTTAGGACTGATATGAGAAAAACATTTTTCACACAGAGGATTGCTTGGATCTCAGAATTCTCTGCCGCAGAAGTATTTGAGCCAGTTCAGCATATATTAAGAGGATGAATGTGCCCTTGTGGCTAAAGGGATTAGGGTATGAGAGAAGCAGGTAAGGGAACTGATTGGATGCTCACTAGCCAGTTCATATGGAATGGCGTGCGGGCTCAAGGACCGAATGGCCTACCCCTGGACCCCATTTTATTATGTCATCAACGTTTCATGAGACCCTTCTGCATACGATAAGATGGGGGGGAGAGGTCGGGAAGAATAAAAGAAAGCGGAACTTGGCTGTGGAGAGCTGAGAAGAGGAGGGAAGGAAGAATTCAAACTAACCGAAAGTGGAGAAGTCAATATTTCATAAGCGCTGGTGTACACTACCCAAAGCAAATATGAGGTGCTGTTTCCTCCAATTTGGTGGGACTCATTCTGCTATGGGAGGAGGTCTTGGACAGAACGGTCCGAATTCGAATGAGGACGAGTTAGTCTGAACCTCCAGAATCAGTGTTGTTAATGCAACGGTGTGGAGGCTTTGGCGAAGGCGATCGCCAAGCCTGTGCTTGGTCTCACCGATGTAGACAGTTGCACCTAGAGCAGCGATGCCATTGATGTGATGGAGGAGGTGCAGTTGAAACTCTGCCTCAATCTCAGAAGACTCTGTGGGTCGTTTGGATGGTAGATGGGAGTAACGCGACAAATGTAGCTTTTCCTGCGGTTGCAAGAAAGTACCAGTAGGGGTGGTTTGGTGGGAATGGACGACTTAAGCAGGAGTACGAGGAGTGGAAAGCCGAAAGGGGAGGGGAGGTAGTTGTTGCCAGGGGATCCCCTTGAGGTGGCGAAAATGTCGAGCATTATTTGTTGTAATGCAGTTGTAGTGGAAGTTGAGACAAGGGACTCTTCCATGTTTATGAGTGGAGGATGGGAGTGAGGAGCAAGCTGCGGATATAGAGGATCCTGGTGAAGCCCTCTTCTGTTGTCAGAAAGAGAGGGAACCCCGTTTCCCTAAAAAAATGAGACATCTCCGATGACCGTTGAACACGGCAACCTGGTGCATTGCGGGGTAGATGAGACATTGGGAAGAGGGATAGTGTCCTTACAGGAAGCAGGGTGGGCAGAAGTGTAGTCCCAGATAACATGGGAGTCATTGTTTTGTAGTAATGTTGTCTGTATCTGTTACCCCGCGAGGGAAGATAGTGAGAACTAGAAACGTAGAGATGTCGGAATTGGTCCAGGTGAATTTTGTGCAAGATGGCATTAGTGGGAAATGGATAGGTCAGTGAGTTCCGCATGGTACAGAGGTGCCCAAGTAGTACATCAATGTATGAGTAATTCGAGAAGTCCATCCACTACACCTCGAACAAAGGATTGTTCACGTACCCCTACAAACAGGCACATACTGGCGGCCCAGCGCGAGCCATAGCTACGCCTTAATTGGTGGAAAGGGGAAATCCAAAGAAATTGAAATTTGAAAAGTTAAGGTGCTTGTCTCATGATTTTAAGTTCATAATACCAGCAAGAATATTCAGAGGGCGTTTCGTCAACACTGCGTGTCGTCCATTAAGTTAAATACAAACGTGAAAACAAACGAAATTCCAAAAAACTCTTCACTCTCTATTCTCGTTGCCAGCATCGACAGATGGGCGAGGCACGTTTGACTAGGTGGAGCATAAAGTCGACCCCGCGGAGTCTTGTGCGCGAGCTTCAGCTAGGTTTACAAATTGAAGCAATGCCAATGGAACTGAGCGGATAATTTCAAATTGAGCGTCACCTATCGCAAAGTATGGAATGGCGATTGATCGCTCTTGACAGCATACACTCCAACGCAGCAGTTGACGGGAAGCGTCGCGGCTGCACACCTTTCTCAGGAAATATATCGTTTCACTTACAAAGGCAGCAAGAACGGATTGCGAATGCAAAAGAACATATGCAACACTTTACATATGGCACACTGAGGGCATCGAACGATTATGAAGAATGTCCCGCCCGAACGGTGCCTGCAATTCCCTCCTCAAATACGCCCTATCCCTGATTTCTCTAGGATAGTTACTCTGAGTCACATACTTTGGTATTCAAACTTTTCAGAAGGTTGGAACACCTGTGATGCAATGTTGCCTTGTCATTTGACTGAATTGTGAAAGCGTTGATGGAAAAGAAGTAAAGAAAATCTTGTGTCCCTGCTTTAACGGATGGCAACGCCTTTTCGGGAATCAGTAAAAAACACATCTTAATTTAACCATCCAGCTCGGACGGTATTGTGTGTCTGTATTGTGTTGGAACTTTTAACATTCTCCGAAATCACTGGCCGATCATTTCGTATTCCCGGCGGTTTCTCTGCAGTTGTATCGGGCCCTGGTGAGACCACAGCTGGATATTGTACAGGTTTTTGTCTCTCATAATTTGAGGAAACATCCTTGTGATTGAGTCAGTGCAAGTTCACAGATTGGATCCCTGGATGGCGGGTCTGTAAACCCGGGATTCAACGCCATACGGACAGCTGAAAAATACTTATAAAAAATATAGCACAACCACTAAAAACCAAATCGGAATTCGGCTGAATCTGAAATCGAGAACGATTGTTCTGGTTGTCGAGGTTGTTTCATCACATCACGATGTAAACCCTAGGGATTATTGGCCTAATTGGTGGAATAATATCGGTTGGAAACTGTACTATACAGGAGAGTGTAATAAGGAACTGCAGATGCTGGTTTACCTTACACCGACGATAGACTGAACACCTGGACCTTTCTGTCCTGCCTCCTCGACTTTCAGAGAGAGGCAAAACACAAATTGAGGAACAGCAACATAATTCGCGTGGTATCTTAATATCGTGGTAATGAATATGAGTCCTAACTTTCCCCCTTCGTTACTTCACTCACCTCCCTCCCTTCCCCAACCTATCCTCCTACTAGTTGACGTCCTCTTGATTTATTTACTGTGTTGTATGCTCTTCCCTCCCCCCCAGCCAACAATAAACCGTTCATTACATTTCTTATCAACAACGTCTGCCTTGATGAGTCCTTTTCACACCTGTAACTATGTTCTTCCAATCTATACATCCCCTCTCCCCTGACTCTCATTCTGAAGAAGTAGTCGTTCCGAAACGTCACTGACAAGCTCCAGACATGCTGTCTATAACCGCTGAATACTCCAACATTTTTTTCTAATCTGCAATTCGTGTTGCCCATAAACATAGAGCACGGACACGGGCTGTCGGCCATACCCCCAAGGTACGCCATCCTCAAATAATCTCCTTGCCACGTTAATCCCTATCCCTCTGAATGTCTCCTAACTATGTCTATCCCAAATCCTTTAAATATTTATTATCGTACCTGCCCTCAAATACCTCCCATGGCACTCGTTCCCATCTACCATCATCATCTCTCATGTCTGAGGTTGGCAAGAAAGTGTACTAATTAAACAAAAGCTATTAAAGATAACGCTTGTTTTGCAATACCGCGCATAGCACAGGATGGCGTAACAGGAATGAATAAACGCTGTAATTCAATACCGCGCATAGCATTAAGTGCGGCCAACATAACTTCACAAAAGGGTCTCGGACCGAACTCCAGCATCCTTCTCTCCAGAGATGCTGCCTATTCTCTGATTACTCCACTTTTTTTCTAATCTTCACAAAAGTCAATTTGTTTCCACCACTACTGGCGGTGAGTGGAAATTAATTAATGGTATATTGAAACTCTCTGAAGGCCACTACTAAATCGGAGAATATATTTCTAACGCTGGAATATATTGTGTTTGTTAAGCCAAGACGTCCCCAAACAATATAGTTATATCAGTACGGAAATACGTCCCTCGATCCCAACATTGTCCGTGTCGCCAAGATGCCTCCACCTATAGCAGTTCAATTTTTTTCTTTTTTTTTTTCTTTCTTTCTTTCTTTTTTTTTTTTTTTCTTTTTTTTTCTCTTTTCAATTTCTTCTCCTAATTTGTTTTTATTTTTTTTTTCTTTCTCTTTTTCTTCTTTTCATCACCTGCATTGCCATATCCACTGCTATCCCCTTCCATCCATCCATGAATCTGTCCAATGTCTTTTAACTGCTGTTTTTAGACTTTCCTCAACCTAACCCTCTTCTGGCTCTGACCTTTACACATACCCGCCACCCTCTGGTGCAAAAGAGTCCGTTACACCCACGTACCAATGGTTTTGTGAAGTACCCGATCTTTGAGAGAACTCTTGCATTTCTCGCGTATATATTTTTCATCATTATATACTAGACATGTAATAAGACCCATCGGACTCCTACGCTAACGAATAAAGATCTGCCCTATGTACCCTCTCCCTCAGCATTCTTCGCATTTATTTGACAATCCTTCCGATAGTAGGGTGGACAAACTGAACATAGTATCCAAAAGAAGTCTCCCATCAGCTGATAAACAACTGCGACATCACGTCCCACCCTCTACACAAACAACTCTCTCTGATGAAGCCAAATGTATCAAAAGTGTTCTTTATTATGCTGCTTCTGCAATGTGACAAGATTTCAGGGAATTGCTTTGTGTACACCAGACCCTCTCACTATGACTGGAGCAAAGAAACTATGGGGGGTACCGTAGTCCAATATTGTTCTTTCGTGCTTGAAGATGACAATAACAAAGACATAAACAATAGACAATAGCACAGGATTAGGCATTGGCCCTCAGCCCACACCGCCATTCAAATGAACAGGGCTGATCATCCCCCGATCATACCCCCGGTCCGCCTTCTCCCCATACCCTCACTCCCTATCTTAAGACCCTATCTACTCTCTCTTGAAAGCCTCCAGAGAACCCCTCCACCCCCCTCCGAGGCAGAGAATTCCACAAACCACTCTGACTGTGAGAAAAAGTGTTTCCTCGTCTCCATTCTATTGCTACTCATATTCTTAAACTGTGGCCGCTGGTTCTTCGAGTCCCCCCCAACATCGGGAAAATGTTTCCGCCTCTTCTTCCAAGCCCTTATCAATCTTATATGTTTCAATGAGATTCCCTCACATCCTTCTAAACCCAGAGGTTACAAGGATCCGAGCAGCTCCATGTCTCTCAGATATGACAGTCCCGATCCCGCCATCCCGGAATCAACCTTGTAAACCTACGCTGCATTTCCATCAATAGCAAAATGTCCTTCCCTCAAATTAGGGGACCAAAACTCACACAATACTCCAGTATGGTCGCGCTAGGTCTTCTTACTACTGCTGAAGGACCGCTTTGCTCCTACATTCGATTCATCTTGTTATAAAGGCCAACAACTCTTTTCCTCTCTGGGGGGGGGGGGGGGGGGGGGGGG
>CM069145.1:56677963-56739372 GCA_035221665.1 Okamejei kenojei | reverse complement strand
CTTTCAGCCTGTAGCAGGGGTGGCGAGGGGTCTCCCATGATCTTATTGCTCTGGAGTTGCACCTCCTGATGTATGAGTTCCTGCAGTGGGCGAGTGAAGTTCCTCGATACTGCGTTTCGGATCGAACGCACTACCTCTCAGAGCCAAGGCACATGGGTATCATTATACCATCATCTCAACATTGGGGGAAATATGCACAAAATGGCCGCCCGCTACGGTGGAATATCCCAGGGACTCACCTCAGACTGGGAATATTCCCATGAAACCCATTGTGGATTCGTGTACTCATGGCCAGCGGACTGAAACACGACCTGAGGCCCAGCTCGCTCACCCCAAGGTGGAAGGAGCGGAACCGAGGCCGGGTAAGCTTGACAGTCTGCGTAGGAAGTGCCCTTCTGCGACAGTGGAGTGGGCCGGTGAAGGCCATGCAGCACCCTGGGGCTTGGCCGAACTAAGTGGCAAAGTCCATGGAGCCAATACGGCCAACAGTAGTGAGTCAGCGGCAGAGGTTAACCATACCATGCTTGCCTGGTCGGGTCTGTGATCTTACTGGAATTGGCAACCAAACTTACTGCGCTGGCATTTATATTCAAAATGAGTTGACCCAGGGCATGAAGCCGTTTTTGTGGAGGGTAAAAAATTTTTTTTACAAAAAACACAAGGCAGGCAGGCTGCTTAAAAAAAACTTAAACCGTGCGTGCGCATAGTGTTCTCTCCTTAAAAAAAATAATAAAAATACTACCATTCAAGGCATCTACTCACCATTCATTTTTTTTAATTGACTGAATAGGTGGGGATGGAGGGGTGACGCAGGTGGAGAGATGGTGGAAAAACCAGGAGCCACACCTGGGTCGTTGAATCATGGTCCATCATATAGAATGGCATACTAATTCAAGGGTCTAATTGGAGGGAGAGTACACTTCCAGTGTGTTCTGAGTCTGTGTCAGTGATTACCGATGCTGGAGGGCAGATGTTGAGAAGGAGGGGGTCGGGAGAACATATCAGACCACGCCTCACCGCTCCGCATGCTCCGCTTGGACAGCAGCTCGGGAGACTGCGACGCCTCGCCGAAACCGGCAGCAGAACCGGCAGCCCACTTAAGCGCCTATCTGGTAGTGCTCTCGCGTCTGAACACCTCTTCACCTGCGCGTCTCTGGATTCACTCATGTACAGTATGTTTCCCGCAAATCCTTAAATTTCCCACAGCCGAGTAACCTCAATTGTCCCTTGAGCCCCGCCTGTCGGAATTTAGGATTGCGGGAAGCCGGCCGGCGAGTGCAGAAAGAGGTGTTCAGACGGAGAACACTGCCAGAAGGTAGTGGAGACCAGCAAAGGGGCTAAGTAAGTAGCCGGTTCTGCTGTCGGTTCCCGCGTGAAGGCGCAAGTAACTGCTGCACCTGCGCAGTATTGCAAAGGCAGAATTTCAGCTGCCTTCAGCTTCGCTCAAATTAATGGCTAAGGCAAGTGCTGACGCAGTGGGCTGCACAGACCCATCCCCAGTGTTATAAGTCGCTGCTGTTGAAAGGCACGGGAGAATTATGCCTACCTGACAATATCTCTTCGATACGCATAATCTCCCATGCCTTACTATTTATAATTAATGATTACCATGATATAATTTTAGTCAGGGTAGCAAATCCTAGCTTGCCTACCCCGACGGCACGTGCCGGATAAGAACCAACGCAACATTTACTATACCTAAATATACATCATATACTTAAATTCTACCTAAAATATTCCATTGAATACAATCCTCTGTACTTCCACAATCCAAGTAAACCCATTTTGTGATTTGACGATTAATATGGAAACCATTGATTACCAATCCTTTCCCACTACACATTTCACACCCTACAACAGTCTCCAAGGCCGTCACCATGCCCACTCTGCCGCCCCTTAATACAGTTAGAAACAAAGAAAACATAGTGAAATTCGGTGCAGGATGTAGGCCAACAGCCCATCGAAGCCTGCACCGGCCAATTCCAAATATGATCCATGGCTGATCATCCAACTCAGTAATCCCGTACAAGCCACCTCTCCATAACCCTCTGATCCCCTTAGCCACAAGGGCCACATCCAACTCACTCTTAATATCGCCAATGACCTGCCTCAACTACCCTCTGAGGCAGAGCGTTCCATAGACTCCCACACTACTCTGTGTGAAAAAGTCCTTCTCATCTCGTCTTAAATGATTTCCCCCCTTATCCTTAAGCTGTGACTCCCTTTCCTGGAACTTCCCCACATCGGGAACAATCTTCCTGCATCTAGCCTGTCCAACCCCTTAAGAATTTTGTAAGTTTCTATAAGATCCCGATACTCATCTCCTAAATTCCAGAGAGTATAAACCGAGTCTATCCATCTTTCTTCATAAGACAGTCCTGACATCCCAGAAACTAATCAGTCTGGTGAACCTCTCTGCACTCCCTCTATGGCCAATAAGTCCTTTTCCTCAGATTTGGTGTCCTTGCCTCAGATTTGGGGATGTCTGTTCTTGTATATTGCACAGAGAAACGATCTACTAGCTGTGGGCCGAGCAGCCTTATTTGTTGCAAGTCATCGACCCAACTCATGAAATTTTTAACATATTGTGTAAAAATATTATATAAATCACCCCTGAAACTCGTCAAGAACAAAAAACTTGCACATGTTTTATACATTTGAAGAAAATCTGAAATGTTCGAGGATCTTTATATTTAAATCCTTTTATTTTGAATTTCACAGCAATTTGCCATACATACAATGATAACAACAGTGATAGTTCAGAAATAATTGTGCAACAGTAAGTAAGTGATCCTCAAAGCCCTTACCCTTACCTATACCCCCCCTCAATCCACCCAAATCCAGGTCGGAACCAAACGAGAAAACAAACAACACTCACAATACGTACACATCTACACAAATACGATATATAAACGAAACAAAATGTACAAAAAAAAAGAAAAAAGTGAAAAAAGGTGTGGTGGGGGGGGGTTTTGGAGGGGAGAGCAGCTGCAAATAAGTGATAGAAGGCACTCAGTGCTCTTCCGAGTCCGGAAACAATTGAGAGAGTTAACAAGTTCCAGGAAAGGGTTCCATGTATCTAGGAATATCTTGGTAGAGCCTTTGAGAGAAAACCTAAGTTTTTCAAGCCTTAAATTGTAGATTTAGCCTTGATCCACCGAGCATGTGTCGGGGACAGGTAAGCTCCAGTTAAGCAAGATCAGTCTCCGGGCTAACAAGGTTGTAAAAGCCACTTTCAACGCAACAAAGACCCGCTTCAACGCAACAAAGAGGTTGGAGTGTTGGAGGAGTACCAAAAAATAGCTGACAGTGGGGTTTGGAGGAATAGTCTGGCCATAGGCTCTGCTTATCATGTCGAAAGCACTCCTCCAAAAGGCTGCCAGCTTAGGGCAAGACCAAAACATATGGCTATGGTTGGCAGGGATTGATTACATCTGTTGCAGGTGTCCTTGACAGCAGGGTATATTCTAGATAATCTTCATTTGTGTAGTGGACTTTGTGAAGGACTTTGCACTGGATTAGTCATGACGGGCAAATATAGAGGAAGAATGGATCAGATCCAAGGCAGAGTCCCATTGCTGGTCTGTGTTAGTTTCATATTCAGCTCGCCCTCCAATGCAGCTTTTTAATAAGGTATCGAGGATTCAATATTACCCGACCCTAAAACAAGTTAAACAAAAAAGAGATTCATTTCTTCCGGTTGAGGATCTAGAGCTAGGATGGTGTCAGTCAGGGTTTCAGGGGGCAATTTTGGGAAGTGAGGGAATGTGTTCTTTTCACAAAATCCCTAATCTGGAAAAAACGGAAAAGGTGGGAGTTATGGGAGGCTGTAGTTGGATGAAAGCTCCGCAAAGGACGAAAAAATGCCATCCTTGTTTAGGTTTTTGATACTACTAATACCATTACTATGCCAGGTTTTGAAATGCAGAGTCTGTACTTGAAGGTTTAAAGATGTGATTTTTAAGCAGTGGGTCAAGATGGAAGGGCCTTGTAAACCGAAGTTTTTTCCTGAGTTGTCTCCAAATCTTGAGTGAGAGGGAAGCAATTGGGCCTGCACCCACAGATTGTTGTAGAAATGGGAGTTTGGAGCATAGTACAGACCGCAGCAGGAGACGTGGAACTCGCCTTTTCCATGTGTACCCAGGTCTGTAGGTGGTCCCATCATCATTCAGCCAATACAGGATTTTTGGCAAGTTAGCTGCCCATAGTATCGCCTAAAGTCAGGAAGTGCCAAACTGCCACCACTCTTAGAGACTGTACTATCGTCTTTCAAATTCTAGCCGGTTTGCTACCCCATAAAAATTTAGATATTCTCCTTTCTAATTTATCAAAAAAAGATTTAGTGATAAGTTTAAGGGGACATACTGGAAAAGATACAGGAATTTGGGTAGACGACCATCTTGAGCAGAATTATCCGGCGCCGCGAGGGATAATGGTAAAACTGAGACCAGCGGTCAAAGTCTCTTTTCAGCTTTCTCAACCAGAAGGCAGGAAGTTTGTGCGGAACATATCAGATAAAGGTGTTGTGATTAAAAAACGCCGAGGTAGCGAAACCCGTCCTCTGCCCATTTAAATGATGTGAAAGAGCGAGGGAGCGCTTAGCCAATGAGTTCATCGGTAATAGATCACTTTTTGGTAGTTAAGTTTATAACCGGAGTACAAACCGAACCGTTCTAAAATATTCGTAATTACAGGGAGAGAGCTGACATGGATTCGAGATGTACAGAAGCAGTCATCCGCATACAATGAGAACTTTATGGTTAATACCTTTAAATATCTAAATACAGCACACAGTATTGGAGGTACAGTATTGAATGTGGATAAGAACTGCTGGCAGACAGGAAGCAAAGAGTAGGAGTGGAACGGGTCCTTTTCTGGATTGGCAGACAGTGACTAGTGGGGTGCCGCAAGGCTCAGTGATGGGACCTCAGCTATTTTTACAATATACATTAATGATTTTTTTTTTGTTTTGGACAAGGAATTAAATGCAAACATCTCGAAGTTTGCGGATGACACGAAGCTGGGGGGCAGTGACAGCTGTGAGGAGGATGCTAGGAGGCTGCAAGAATGACTTGGATAGACTGGGTGAGTGGCAAATGCATGCAGATGCAGTATAATGTGGATAAATGTGAGGTTATCCACTTTGGTGGCAAAAAACAGGAAGGTAGACTATTAATTGAATGGTGACCGATTAGGGAAAAGGGAGATGCAGCGAGACCTGGGTGTCATGGTACACCAGTCATTGAAAAGTAGGCATGCAGGTGCAGCAGGCTGTGAAGAAAGCGAATGGTATGTTGGCATTCATAGCAAAAGGGTTTGAGTACAAGAGCAGATGGAGGTTCTACTGCAGTTGTATAGGGTCTTGGTGAGGACACACACCTGGCGTATTGCATACGGTTTTGGTCTCCTAATCTGAGAAAGACGTAGAGGGAGTACAGAGAAGGTTCACCAACTGATTCCTGGGATGGCACGACTTCCCATATGAAGAAAGACTTCGGCTTGTACTCGCTGGAATTTAGAAGATTGAGGGGTGATCTCATAGAGACTTACAAAATTCTTAAGGGTTGGACAGGCTGGATGCAGGAAGATTGTTCCCGATGTTGGGGAAGTCCAGGACAAGGGGGCACAGTTGAAGGATAAGGGGGAAGTCTTTTAGGACCGAGATGAGAAAATCGTTTTTTCACACAGAGAGTGGTGAATCTTCTGTGGAATTCTCTGCCACACAGAAGGTAGTTAGAGGCCAGTATCGTTGGCCATATTTAAGAGGGAGTTGGATGTGGCCCTTGTGGCTGAAAGGATCAGAGGGTATGGAGAGAAGGCAGGTACAGGATATTGAGTTGGATGATCAGCCATGATCATATTGAATGGCTGTGTGCAGGCTCGAAGGGCCGAATGGCCTGCTCCTACACCTAAATTTCTATGTTTCCTATGTTTAAAAGCCGTTCTCTGAGCGTATCCAATCCGGCAAGGGTTTTACATTATCGCAACAGCACACAGGAGTGGTGATAATGGGCAACCCTGCCTGGTACTTCTCCCGAAGGGGGAAGTGGGGCGACAGTGTGTTATTTGTTAGATTGTACTGATGCCACCAGGGACGAGTATAACAAACTGACCCAAAGAATGAAACTAATGCCGAGGCCAAAAACCTGTCCATCGCCTCAATATAGGTACCTCCACTCGACCCTGTCGAAAGCTTTTTTCGGCGTCGAGGGAAACCACTATCTCCGGGGTCTCACTACTTGGTGAAAGGATGATGTTAAGGAGACGCCCTAGTGTTGTTGAGAGGACTGTCAGCCTGGCATGAACCCTGTTTGATCTAACAAGATAATAGAGGGCATCACCCTTGTTGAAGACGGACACTAGCGCAAGGGGAATTTAGAGAGGATTGTTGAGTCCACATTGAGGAGGTGAAATTGTTCTGTAGCTACTACAAAGCAGGGGGATCTTTTCTTCTTTTTAAGAATTAGGCAAATAGTAGCCCACGACAAGGTGGGCGGTAGTGACGATGTAGAAACGCCTCATTGTACATATCTCTCAGGAACAGGTGCGAGGAGAGCATGGGAAGCATTTGTAATATTCTACAGTGAAGCCGTCAGGGCCCGGCGACTTTCTCCGCTTTGCAATGATGTGATGGCTGCTTGGACCTCAGCAACAGTTATGGGACCACCCAAGTCTCTCGTGGCTTCTTTGTCAATTCGGGGGAAACGTCATACTATGGAGCATGTCATCTGCAGTGAGGTGAGAACAATCGGAAGCGTATAGTTTTCAGCGTAGAATTTAGCAAATGCTTCATTAATTCTAAGAGGATCAGTGTGGAATCTCCCTAAGCTAGATCTAATGGCTGGAATTAGCCGTGAAGTCGCCTCGGTTCTGTCTGATAGGCCAGAAACCTCCCAGCTTTATCCACAGATTCAAAAAAGTGTTGCCTAGATCATCTAGCTTGATCATCAAACTCAGCGTTCTTGGCATCTCTCCACTTCCCTCTGCAATGGGACACTGGATTTCCTCACTCAACAGACCACAGTCTGTTAGATCAACCAACCTCACCTACTCCACTATAACACTGAACACCAGCGTGTCACAGGGCTGTGTGCTCGCCTCTCCCTCTACTCCCTCTTCACCCATGACTGCATCCCTAAGTATGGCTCCAACTCCATCATAAAATTTGCCGACGACACAGACGGTGGTAGGACTGATCAGTGACAAAGACGAGTCAGCCTACAGGGAGGAGGTCCAGCACCTGACAACCTTGTGGTGTGCCAACAATAACCTCGTCCTCAACTCCCAGAAGATGAAGGAAATCATTGTTGACTTTAGAAAGAAACCAGAGGGGGCAGACACACCCCCATCCAAATATAAACGGGACTGAGGTGGAGCGGGTCTCCAACTAGCAAATTCCTCGGGGTACACATCTCGGAGGATCTGTCCTGGTCCCTCAACACCTCCATGCTGATCAAAAAGGCACTAGCAGGCTACTGCGTCACTTCCTGAGTAGCTCACAAAATCCCACCTGTCCCCCCAGATCCCTGACCAACTTTTTACCGCTGTACCATCGAAAGCATCCTGACCACCTGCTTTAACGGTATGGTACAGCAGTTGTGCAACCATAGCAGACAGGAAGGCACTACAACGGTGGTGAAAAACCGCCCAGTACATCATCGTGCCACTCCTCTCCCTGCCCTGGATGCTCTCCACCGAAAACGGTGTCTGAGACGGGCCGGGAAGATCATCAAAAGACCCTCCCACCCTAACCATGGACTGTTTTTGCCCTCCTACCATCAGGAGGCGGTAAACAGGGAGCTCAGTCCGCACTATAGGATGAGGAACAGCTTCAACAACAACACCATCACACTGCTGGAACTCGTAGTCCCGCTGATAGATTTCTCCAGTCTCTCAGTCCACATTGTCTGCATTCTGTATTTATTTCTATATTGCTATTACTACGAACTGACGCTAAACTGCATTTTGTTGTACCCATACTTGTATCTGTGCAATGACATTAAAGTTGATTTAAATTGAATTGAATTGAATTGAATTGATTTGAATGTAAACTAAGGCTTTTCTTTATAATCATTTAGGGTCTGGGTCAGAAGCATATTTAGTCATCAATGTCCGTTATTATTTCGTAAACACAGGTCTTGCCATTTGGACGCCTCGGCTCTTTTCAGTTGGAGACAAAAGAGTATAAAGTTGGCCCCTAATATAAGCTTTGAGCGCTTTTCCCAGAGTAAACCTCTTTCTATTCCGCGAGTCCATTCAGGCTCAAAAATATAAAATGATTAGGGAGTGAAGAATTGCTTGTAGTGAGCCTCCTGCTAAAAATGAGGAGTTGAAACCTCCACTGTTTAAAGGTGTTAGTTCGTTTACGAAAGTGGGAGATCGAGGGAAGTCGCAAGCGTGATCTGATATCATGATACTATATACCTCGCTGGATTTGATTTTGGAGAGCAGACCGTTTATCAAAGTAGGAAGATGATCTATACGGTGGAAAGGTTCTTCACATGGAAAAAATTAATAATTAGTCGAGGGAATTATGTCTTCAATGGTCTGTGAGCCCAAGTTGTTTGGCAAAAGCATGCAAAGTCCTACCTGATTATTAAATGTAGAGCTTTGTTTCGAATGATCTGTCCAGTATAAGGGTCCTTGGACCAGATTAAAATCACCACCCACAATGATGTGGTATTTTTCAATGTTTTGGGAGAGAAGTAAAAAATTTGGATACAAATGAGCTGTCATCCCAGTTGGGACCGTAAATTTACTTGGCCAATATGACAGGTATGTCTTGCAGTTTGGCCAAAAACAATGACAAAGCGGACCAGCCTGTCCTCCACAGTTTTCCTGTGGTTCCGAACATAACGTTTTGTGCGATCAGGATTAGCAGCACCCCTAGCCTATCATTAAATTTCGAATGAAATAAGTGGCTAATCGGGCCTCTCTAAGCGTGTTACCTCACTGTTGCGAAGTTGGGGTTCTCTGAAATAAAAAATATATCGCAGCCTTCAAGCTGTTGCAAGTGGGCCAAGATCATCATCTTGGTAGGACCCCCTAGCCCCCCTCACGCTCCACGAGACAAATCTAAGAATGAGTTGGGCCATATTTAGCTATACCAAGCGAGCTGGGCAGAGCGCTATAGATACTCTGCAAGTTGAGAATTGGAAGGAGCGCATCGAAGCCAGCGCAAAGAGTGGGGGTGTGGGTGGGAAGGGGAAGAAGTATTAAAATAAATAATTTTTAAAAAAATAATTTAAAAAAATAATAAAAAATAAAAATCAATTAAAAAAAATAAAAAAGATACATACATTACGTACACACTACAACAAACTATACAAACGGGACACATATACTTAGCGATCTTACAAACCTGAGTCCCCGGACCTGAGATCCCCCAATGTTACAACTGAACCTTGAGTGCCCATTGCCAAGGTACTTTGTCCTCGCATCCGCATGGAGTTGTCCGATCTTAACTCCCCAATATTTCCACCTCCCAAAGCAACAAATGGCTCAATGTCAGTAAAGTAACATATAAGATGAAATAAATATAGTAATGATAACAATGAAATAATAATTTAAAAAATAGAAAAATAGAAGTAAAGTAAAATAAACATAAATTAATGAATGCAAAGTTAAAATAACAGCCATGGTAGTTTGTGCTACCAATGACATAGCTAACACTAATGGTAATAATAGTATTGATGATAGTAATAATAAGAGAAAGCAATTTTCGAGTAGCTTTTTGTCCAATCAAAGCACGTTTAACATAGAGACTGATGCCAAATTGGCCACATGCTTTGTTTTCAGGCTAGCTGGGCAGGAAGCACACATCATGGCTGAAGTACTACTACTGATGTCAGTGTGACTGGAGATTCCGATGAAGGTTCTTTGTTGTTTCTGTGGAACACATGTCGAGGAAACTCACAGCAAGGTAATTTAATTTAGTGAGTAAAGAGCTAAGATGTCTGAAAAATGTGTAAGCTCAGTGATGGAAGTGGAAGAAAGTCTTGAAAGCAAAGGTGCTGCAACATAAGAGGACATCCAGGTCGTGAAACCAGTGAAACATTACGAAAGCAACTGGAACTGAAAGGTAAGATCTAAAGTCTGGATTTTATGAAAATTAATCTGTATGGGACAATTAATTATTTAATTGCACCCTCTTATAAATGTGAAAAAAGAGATTTGGAGGCTGACGTATTGAGGGCCTAAAACTTATGTCGAACCATAACAAAGAAAATTAAAATTTTGTCACTAATGCAAGCTTGGTTGAAGTCTAATAAGTCTTCTTTAACATCTAATCTCGGAGCTGCCTGCGATCACTTACCGAGAAAAAGTGCTCCGACCCGCGGACCTAATGTACTTAACATAGTGAAGCCGCGCTCTCTGTCTGTTAAGAAGCGACCGATTCGTGACACTCAGAGCCGCGGAGTGTGTTTGGATCATCTCCGTGGGGGGAGGCTGTATATAGTGCCATCCATAGCGGCCGGTTCCAGGCCCCGACCACGGGAGAACTATGGAGGAATATTGACTGTACTTTATAGGCTTCCATTGGAGTGAGAAATGGTCAGAAATGTTTGATGTTTATGTTGAAATTAATTGGTGTATGTGAACTTGAACTTGAACTAATTTATCTATGGCAGTAACTTAGTGGTAGTCTCATTAATAGTAAGAATATGTTGACATTTCTTTTCTGAAATGAAGTCCATGGAGACAATGGCTATGAGATGATTCTTTTTCTGTAGCCCCTGCCCCTCCACTTGAACTTGAACTAACTTATCTATGGTAGTAAATTACAGTGTAAGTCTCATTGACATCAAGTAGATTCAATTTTATGAATTGAAGAGTCCATAGCAGACCCAAGTACTATGAGATGTTTCTTTTTCTGTAGCTTCTAGCCCTCCACTCTCAGAGCCCCATGCACATTCACACACAAAAATATGTTTGTGTGGACATGCACTGTTGGCACTGTGTCATAATTAACACTAATTTGATAATTTGCTGACTTGCCATCCCATCTACCTGGTCCTGCGTACATGTATAATATCCCCATTATATGTTGATATTGTCTTACATAATATAAAACATGAAAAGATGTAAAATACTCCCTGACACATTTTATCTTCTATTATTAGGAAGCAGCAGTATATCCCGCGTTATAATGCTGAGTGCTATCGTCACGTCTGCAACAAAATAATAAATCGAGCTATTGCAAGGTCTAGAAGGAAGAAAGGTAATTATAGGACATAAACAACAATTATTTGTATTTATGGTCATATAGTAAGTAAGTAAGTAAGTACATTTTATTTATATAGCTCGTTTAAATTAACTTGCGTTGAAACCAAAGTGCTTTACATAGAAGAAATAATTACGTTTCCGTACATCGATAGAAAAAATAAAATAAAATGACACAACACATTATAGAATTCAACATGAATGTCCTCCCACAGCAGAATCAAAATTTTCCACTGTGGGATAGGCATCAAAAGTTCAGTCCTCTTCCTCTGTGATCACCCGAGGTCGGGGCCTATTTGTGGCCTCCGCAGCCAGTCCGATGTTTTCAGGCTCTCGTGCCGGGAAGATGGAACTCCGTCATCGGGTGAAACACTCCTCAGCAGCTTGGAATGTCTGTAGCGGCCGCTCCCTCCCTGGAGACCACGGCACGTGAAGTCCTCAGGCTGTGCTGGTTGGAGTTCTGACTCTGGTGATCTTGGATCCCAGGTTCAGCGGTGTTTTAAATCCTGCACCGCCTGCGGCTGGACACCCGCAGTCACAGCTCCTCGAAAAAAGTATGGATGGGGAAAGGAGTCGGCGGTCACAGCACTCCGTAGCTTACTGCACGGCGACCCAGTGTAGGGCATCGCCCGCTCCGTGATGGTGTCCCAGCTCTGTGCCACGCCAAAGCTGCAGTCCCAAACGGTCCGGACAGGAAACGCCACTCCAGTCCAATGGTAGGCCGCGAGGAAGGGGAGAAGAAGCAGCTCGGAGGGAAGCTGCCTCTCCGACCAGGTAGAGACTAGGAAATAAAGTTTCCCCCTTCCCTCCCCCACCCAACACATAAAAGAAGACCTCCAACAAATATTTTGTTTTTAACAGGGACTAAAAATAAAAATTAAAATGGTGAAAGGACGGACTGCAGCAGAGCAGCCATACACAACAGTGCCCCACTCTGCAGTCCGCCATCATATGATGTTACTTTGAACAATGAAAAGATATATTTGAGGATATTGATTTATTTTTACTTGTCATTCCTTTTCTATTTTCTTTTTCCTCTTTCAATTGAGTTCAAGACACTGAAAAACCTGAAGCAGGTGAATCGCCTCGCCTCAAGAGGCAGTTACTTATGGTGAAGCAGATGAGCCGGCTCCAAAGAGACTGCTTCGATCCATTTCGTGATGGTCAACAAACAGCAACTGTCGAGCACCCCGACTGCTGCAGATGAAGTTAGATACAATCTGTTTGTTATGTTAACAAAATCAGAGGCACGTCTTCCACCAACAGCAGACTCTCTCAGAAAGCACGTCATGAGAGCAAATTACCAGGCTGCTGCACATTTAAAATGTCTGGAACAGTTTCCACAAATTCCCAGTCCAAAGGAACATGGGTGGAATATTGTAGGTGGTGAATTGGACATTGACTGGGGTGATGTGCCTCCAGCCCCAAGCACCTTGTTAGAATTAACATACTGTTCATGCAAGAAAACAAGCTGTGAGAAGTCAAGTGCAGGGAAAAGAAGATGCTCTTGTCAACAGCATGGTGTGCCATGTTACAAATTTATGTAAGTGTGTTGACTGCAGAAACTGTATTTCTGCAAAATACTTGGTATCTGATAAAATTTGCGAAATAAATGATTATATAGAGTTTTATTTTAATGTCGATCGTTTCAACTGTTTATTTGGTCAAATTATTTAAACACTGAGTGAATTACTTATGATAATGGCGTGCTGGTGAATGAAAGTGCGACAGTCAACCCACCCATCCACACATACATACCAACACACACACATATCCACACACACAAACATGCATACATATATGCTTACATCCCACATACACACACACACACACACATACACACATCCATCCACACACACATACATCCACAAACCCAGCCGCATGCACACATACATACACATACATCCACCCACATGCATACACACACACATACACACACACATCCATTCACACATACATACATCCATCCACACATACATACACACTTACATCCACACATCAACAGATACATGTTTGACAGATACACACGGACATGCACACAAACTACAGAGACTCAAACAATGCAATACTTTTGTGGTTCTTTTAGGTTAAAGGTAATGGCTCTCATTTTTAAAGGCACCATGGGTGTGGGGGGTCTCTAACATTAATTTAGGCTAATTGCAGCTTAAAATGAATAGTTATCAACTAAGCATCAGAGCAATTCGAATTTTTGGTCTGGATGTGGACATTTACATCAGAAATAAGACTTTTTACTATTACAGGTCTGTATCCCAGCCTGGGCACTGCCCCAGACCTACTATGGCCGTGACCCTCACTCTGCAAACTGCAGTCAGTGAGATTCAGTAAAGGGAGGAACCACAAGAACTGCCCTCACCCATTAATTAGGCTGGTTCAGGAGCTGGACCTCTGTGGCAGTCTCATTCAAATAACAATATATATATATGGTTTAAATGGACTGCAACATAGAAATAGGCTCCCCATGGTGTAATATCGGCATTGGATGCTAGAGGGCCTTTACTTTTCCGATCTCATTTTCTAATAAGTTTATTCATTAATGTGCATCAGCAGAATGGCAATCAGTAGAAGAACAACATGGCATCAGCAGAAGAAACAAAGCCGAGTGGGATGCAAAGCTATTTGCCGAATATAAAAAATAAACAGGGGTGCTTTGGAAAGAGTCATCTTTCTAAAAAGTATTCACCAAGTTTCAAATCACAGACACTGATAACTTCACAATACAGGAGCAGAATTAGGCCATTTTGGTACAATGGCTCTCTTCTGCAATTTTATCACGGCTGATCCATTTGATACCCATTCCCCTGCCTTGACAATTACCTTTTGAGACCCTTATGAATCAGGAACTTAACAATGCCTGCTTTCGAAATACACAATGACAGTCTTCACAGCCATCTGGCATTGATTTCCAGATTCAGCATCTCTGACCAATAAAACATCTCTATTCTAAAGGCACATCCTTTTAATCTGAGGCTCTGGTCCTAGAATCTCCAACTATTGGAAAAATTCTCTCCACATCCTACTGTCCAAGCCTTTTCATTATTCAGTAGGTTGCAATGAAATTAACTTTGTCCACCAAAAACATTCTAAACCATGAGTAAAGGCCCAGATCCACCAAAACGCTACTCGTACATTAACACAATTATCCCCAGGATCCCCCCTAAAGCTCCATGGGACGTTCACTGATGGCAGCACATGCTTCCTTAGATATGGGCCGCAAAACTGTGCAGAAATTATTCCAAATGTCATCTGACCAGTACCTTATAACGACTTAGTATACATCCTTGCTTTTACATTCTCAACCTCTCAAAATGACTTATCATTACATTAGCAACGATCTAACAAATGCGCACGACCCTACACTTTGCTATGCTGTACTCCATTTTGCCACATTTCCCCACTTCTCCAACCTGTCCAAGAACATCAGCAGCCTGCCCACTTCTTCAACACTACCTTCCCCCTCCATCTACCAATATCATCTGTAGGCTTGGCCTCAAAGATAGCACTTCCATCATCCACAATACTCAAGGAACTAATGGTATGTTAGCTGTGGAATGGCACTACCTGGAATTGAACAGACACTTGAATAGTTAAGGTCTTGACCAGTGTAGTTGGCAAAATACCAGGCAATGCCTTCAAGATATGCAGCACATTCCAAGAAAACAGCAGGGACTCCAGAAGACAGGTCAGGAGCCCAAACATCACCAAATCAATTGCTGACCATGTCAAAAAAGAAATTGGACAAACCCAAACAAAGTGGTGAGTTTTGGATCTTGGAAACCAAACCGTTTACTGGTTTCAATTATGCAGTGAATTTAGTTATTTAAAACAATCCAAAATTGCAGCATAGTATTTTAACCAAACATCATTGTCCAATGAGTTTTGCGTTGCATTTAATTGGCATAATCTCCACTTTAAACCCATGTCCTCTAGTTTTAAATTCCATGTGGGGTGGGGGAGCATGGGGAATTGACCACCTGCCTCAATGCCACTCTGATTATACACATCACTAAATATCACCCATCTTCCTCCTATTCCCAGGAATCAAGTATTCCCTGGTCCCATCTGTGAAGCGTTGAACCCATTCTCAAATCTGCATTCCGAGGTATTCTTTTCTAATCTGAACAAACACACACATTTCAAGCGTGATGTTAAGCCCAAGAGCTAAATGGTCTCAAGGAGTCATTGGCAGAGTGGGGAAAGCAGATCAGACAGATGCTTATTTTCTTACCAGCAGTGAAAAATGAAGAGTCGTATTTGATATGCCTCGAGACCTACTCGAGGGGGAAGGAGTACTCTAACAAACAATTTGGAAAGAGAAATGCTTCAATGCAGCTTCATAACACTTTCTGGATGAAGCCGATTTCATAGCAACACCATCCCAGCTCAAAACAGTGCCAACTACTTCTGAAAATTCCTTGACTTGCCAAGTTGGATGAAGGAAGTGTAAAGGGATGTTTAGCCTCCGCAGATGCTGCTTGATCCATCAAGCAGATCTTTGGTCTAGATTATGGCACCTGCGTAGATGCCTGCTAATTGTTTAGGATGGCCACCAACAGAATCTCTAAACCTGCAATTGAAAGTAACATGTGCATACAAGATCACCAATCTTTTATCATCTCAACTTGGTGACTCTTCATTCTGCTGGGTCATATTCCCAGAACTCATTTGCAGTTCAAAGGATAACAGTTATCGATAAAGAAAATATGGACAATAAGCTAGTTTTGCCATTGGTACCTGTACACTAACGTGAAGCCTTAATGTTCAAATAGGCAGTTTAAGTAACAAAAATAAGGCCCGTTGGTTATTGGGATAATGCTACAATTCTTCAATACTTCAGCAAGCAGTTCAAAGAACAAATATAACCAAGATAGTGGTGTAGCATGGATAGACTAGATTGCGTTGATTTGGGGCAAAGCGAGGACATGGTTCTCAAACTACCCTTGAAGGGGCAATTTAGTTTATTCCTAATTAGCAGCGCAACATTTGTGTCGCCACTGGTGTTAGGATTAGACAACTGAAATGAGAATTGATGCCCAATATAATTTGACCAGGTTTTTAACATTCTTTCTGGAAATCCATATCATTTATGGATTCAACAGTTCAGCTACCTATTGATACTTCATTTTTGAGCAAGTCAACTTGTCCAAGTTACCCAACGGAAACTGTACTCACCGATAATCAATACTTGCGGAGCTCCTTGAGAAAGTTATTACGGTTGTGCTCTGGATAACTTGGTTGTAGGCCGACTGCAGCTCATGACAGAAATTCTAAAACATAATGCAGCAAGGAGAAATGTTTTGTTAAGAATCATTAACAGTGACGACTTAGACAAGGGAGAGGAGAGAAGCTCATTGCAAGTGTTTAACAAATCATGGAATTTGCACACTTTAAATATATTTTGCAAAATGTCAAAACAGTGCACTTGTATTACATAAACTAGAGCTGATTTGGTACATCACTGGTCGTAATAGTTTTCCACTAATCTATTACCACGCCAGGAAGGCCAAATGAAACTCCATGGTAAATAGTGTTTTGTGAATTAAAGTCAAGGACTTGACTATTGATTGGCAAGGTGCTGTTTATTCCCATCTGCCCTTCAATGCACAGACATCTATTGCAGTGCTAAGCAAAACCGATTTTACTACAGTGATAGATCATCAGTGGTGAAGGAAAAATATTGCAACTATGGGCAGACTTATCTGTCTTAACCAGTCGAAAGAGGCAACGCAATTGGCATCTGTCACCACAAGACAGACAACCCCATTAATGTAACCAATTTGTGGAAAAAGAATGGTGGAAGTCCATTTGACATCATGCCAGGAAGTTCCTAGATTTCCAAACAATTTACACGACCAAGTACATAATGTACCAATGGGTCAACAAATTAGTTGACTCTTACAATCACTATACATGGAACTTAATAAGGACGTTAGGTAATCTTTTACCTTTGCTACGGTGCAGCATTTCCTGATTCAAATTTCTGCGCTTTGCCAGTGATCTTTGCATCTGAGAAATCAGTAACAATTCTCGTTGTTCTGACCTCAAAGGGTTGTGGTTCATTCTGTATGGCCTAAGACAACAGGAATGACAATTAGGCTCGTGCATCAGCAACTTATGTCAATTATGTCAAAAAAAGTCAACAGTACTAGTCCACCCTACATCCTTCTCATTGAATGATCATGCAAATGAAGGACACACATCTAGTTTGATAGTCAGTGGTCAGCTGCCATATTAATCACTTCTGATTCAGTAGAGTCTCCACTACATTAAATTAAGGTCAACGAAAGGGTTGGCAGTCAAACTTATGTTTTATGATGTGCCAATAGCAGCAACTGTTGACCATTTATTGTTAACAGTTTGTCTATTTGTCTATTTAACTAGTTCCAAGAATTAATTGAACAGCCTAACCACTTACGTCAGCAAAACAAGACTATTTTCTCATTCTAGTCATTAGGTTAGATTCATTTGGTGCCAATTGGTATTCTGTGCCATTGAAACAGGAGTCAGAGTCTTTCTGTACAGAGGTGGACATTTTGGCACACCACATTTAGTCAACCTTTGCCCATCTACACATATCTTATTGACTCGTATTAGGAACATAGTCTTCTAATTTTGGGTGGAGAGTAGCATAACTTTTCAGGAGTAAATGTCATCATAGCTGGTAAACCAACGTATCCAAGATAACAACCAGACCAGTGTGAAAGACAGTTCTGGTGAGTTTTAAGCAAGGACTGAACATATCTGCAGCTCCAAGTTAAGTTGTCTTTCCAACAGTTCCAAAAAGTGATATGCTGTAAAGAGGAATAATAATTTAGAAATTGCAATGAATTGTATAAATTCAATGACTTCCACAAATTAAACATGGTAGATTGGAACATCGCCAGATACCCCAAATCATAAGATAAAAGTAACGATCAGATGAAAAAAAAGCATGGGTTTGGATACACATGGTGTAGTAAAGTTACAGTGGTCAGGAGTTATGGGGAAATGGCAGGAGCATGGTGTTGAAAGATTAATTTTTTGAAAGAGTCCAGCCATGATTGATGGCAGATAATCTAGTTGGGCCAACTAACCCAATTCTGCTCTTATAACTTATGATCCTATGAACAGGGAGTTAAGTGACAAGACCTATTCAAATATAGTCACAAATCAATTTAAACACATTACAAATATGTGGAAGGCATAGCAATCTTTGTACATGATTGATGCTTAGTGTGTACTCACCGGCCCGAAAGACCAGAGTGTGCTGCATCCAAATTTTGAAGCAGCATGCATGCTATATTCCAAGTCAAAATGCTTTGCTGTTTTGCACCTGGACAGATTTGTTTATTGCATAAATATGGTCAGAGGCCAAGAAAAGTCAGGTTTTAAGTGAAGAATTTACTTTGCATCATGGGGTTCAAGAAGTGTCATGCTACTACAAGTTTCTCATTGCTGGTCAAATGTAATGTAAAATGTTATTCAATGGATTTTGATCTTACTTGAGAATTGCGGGAGTTCTGGGTAGCGTTATCCTTGTCCTTTGGTGGTTTATCAAAAAATCCTCACTTCTGGTTGGTCCAGGAGTAGCAATATCCATGTTGAAGGGTTTGTTTATATCAGAGGACAATTTATGGTGGTGCAATTTCCATTACATACTAAATAATTGATCCAAGGATTAATATGACCATAAATGTATTTTATTGCCGACAGTCTACTCAGGAAATATGCAAAGGAACTGAGAGTTGTAAAAAAGTGCTAGAAACTCTCATTTAATGCATCATCCATTGAGGCAGAGAAGAATTCATAGAAACATAGAAACATAGAAATTAGGTGCAGGAGTAGGCCATTCAGCCCTTCGAGCCTGCACCGCCATTCAATATGATCATGGCTGATCATCCAACTCAGTATCCCGTACCTGCCTTCTCTCCATACCCTCTGATCCCCTTAGCCACAAGGGCCACATCCAACTCACTCTTAAATATAGCCAATGAACTGGCCTCAACTACCCTCTGTGGCAGAGAGTTCCAGAGACTCACCACTCTCTGTGTGAAGAAAGTCTTTCTCATCTCGGTCTTAAAGGATTTCCCCCTTATCCTTAAGCTGTGACCCCTTGTCCTGGACTTCCCCAACATCGGGAACAATCTTCCTGCATCTAGCCTGTCCAACCCCTTAAGAATTTTGTAAGTTTCTATAAGATCCCCTCTTAATCTCCTAAATTCCAGAGAGTATAAACCAAGTCTATCCAGTCTTTCTTCATAAGACAGTCCTGACATCCCAGGAATCAGTCTGGTGAACCTTCTCTGCACTCCTCTATGGCAATAATGTCCTTCCTCAGATTTGGAGACCAAAACTGCACGCAATACTCCAGGTGTGGTCTCACCAAGACCCTGTACAACTGAAGTAGAACCTCCCTGCTCCTGTACTCAAATCCTTTTGCTATGAAAGCTAACAACCATTCGCTTTTTTCACTGCCTGCTGCACCTGCATGCCTACTTTCAATGACTGGTGTACCATGACACCCAGGTCTCGCTGCATCTCCCCTTTTCCTAATCGGCCACCATTTAAATAATATTCTGCTTTCCTGTTTTTGCCACCAAAGTGGATAACCTCACATTTATCCACATTATACTGCATCTGCCAAACATTTGCCCACTCACCCAGCCTATCCAAGTCACCTTGCAGTCTCCTAGCATCCTCCTCACAGCGAACACTGCCCCCCAGCTTAGTGTCATCCGCAAACTTGGAGATATTGCCTTCAATTCCCTCATCCAGATCATTAATATATATGTAAATAGCTGGGGTCCCAGCACTGAGCCCTGCGGTACCCCACTAGTTACTGCCTGCCATTGTGAAAAGGACCCGTTTACTCCTACTCTTTGCTTCCTGTTTGCCAGCCAGTTCTCTATCCACATCAATACTGAACCCCTAATACCGTATGCTTTAAGTTTGTATACTAATCTCTTATGTGGGACCTTGTCGAAAGCCTTCTGGAAGTCCAGATATACCACATCCACTGGTTCTCCCTTATCCACGCTACTAGTTACATCCTCGAAAAATTCCACAAGATTCGTCAGACATGATTTACCTTTTGTAAATCCATGCTGACTTTGTTCAATGATTTCACCACTTTCCAAATGTGCTGCTATCCCATCCTTAATAACTGACTCTAGCAGTTTCCCCACTACCGATGTTAGACTAACTGGTCTGTAATTCCCCGTTTTCTCTCTCCCTCCCTTCTTAAAAAGAGGGGTTACATTTGCTACCCGCCAATCCTCAGGAACTACTCCAGAATCTAAAGAGTTTTGAAAGATTATCACTAATGCATCCACTATTTCCTGAGCTACTTCCTTAAGTACTCTGGGATGCAGCCTATCTGGCCCTGGGGATTTATCGGCCTTTAATCTATTCAATTTACCCAACACCACTTCCCGACTGACCTGGATTTCACTCAATTCCTCCTTTGACCCACAGTCCCCTGCTATTTCAGGCAGATTATTTATGTCTTCCTTAGTGAAGACGGAACCAAAGTAGTTATTCAATTGGTCCGCCATATCCTTGTTCCCATGATCAACTCACCTGTTTTCTGACTGCAAGGGACCTACATTTGTTTTAACTAACCTCTTTCTCTTCACATATCTATAAAAACTTTTGCAGTCAGTTTTTATGTTCCCTGCCAGTTTTCTTTCATAATCTATTTTTCCTTTCCTAATTAAGCCCTTTGTCCTCCTCTGCTGGTCTCTGAATTTCTCCCAGTCCTCTGGTATGCTGCTTTTTCTGGCTACTTTGTACGCATCATCCTTTGCTTTGATACTATCCCTGATTTCCCTTGTTATCCACGGATGCACTACCTTCCCCGATTTATTCTTTTGCCAAACTGGGATGAACAATTTTTGTAGTTCATCCATGCAATCTTTAATTTCGGCTCAGTAAACTTGAACTGAATTAAGTGCAACAAGTTCAGGGGTCGGTACTTAGTGAATGTGTGGAGGCAATCAAGACAATTCATATCCCCTCAACAGTTATCAGTGAATTGGTCATAAGATAGGAGACAAGAGGGATGAGTGCAGGTTGGTTAGAGTTCTGTGACAGGAAAAGTATCCCATGTGGTGCTTGGACATCCGGCTAAAGAAATGAACCATATGATCATGAAGGATCCGAACATGTTTTCAATGTTTATTTAAATGAGAGAAAATCACTACCCCAAATGTCTGCACGTTTGAAATGAGAGGGAAAGTTCAGAAGGGATGGTTTACACGTGGTAAGCATGTAATGTTATTGAAGGATCTTGAACCCGAACCAATAAATGTGAATCTTTTCACAAATGCGGTATATTTCTGGCACGATTTTTATGTCATCAATTGCCTACATTTAGTTTGATTTCCTGGATGTGGAAGAAATTGGGCCCATACTGAATTGTACCATTTTGGACAGTGGAGAGCAGCCTTGAGAACATTGTTTACTTTGAATGAAACATGCACATAGGTGTTGTTAAAAAGGCCAAATTTAAGTACGAAAGCATGCTTTGCGATGAAGGGAGACAAAGCAAGACCAGTTCATTCACTTATCTGGAAGAGTAAAATGCTTCTCAGGGCCCCTTGAAGACAAATTGATGTGACATTATCAGAATCCTGGACGTAAGCACAACAGAAATACTGAAATGAACACAAGGCAACCGTAAATTGTAAAGTTTGCCTTTGATTCGTTCAAACTGTTGTACTTCGTGGTCCGGTATCTGTTATACCATTGTTATGACTCTGGAAGGACCACAAGTACACGTACTTAGGGGTTTGAAGCCAAGCAGAAATCAAGGCTCTGTTTATTTCATGGCCATTTGGAATCACAGTGCCCTGCCCATATTACATCATTCCCACATATACATGTTGCTATGCAGGTAAACAAAGTAGTCCTTGCAATATCACCACATCCCCCTTGTCTTAAATAAAATAAAAATATGCTTAACAACAAAACTCTACACACAATTGCTTTATATAAACACCAAAATACTTCCATAGTAATGATTGTGAACAGTAACATGCAGGTTTCTTACTAACATGTCCTGAACGTGTCACGTATTCTCCATCAGAATTATGTGGCGGTCGTTCCTCCTGTTTATATTTGGTCTCAGTCCTGTTGCTGTCCGGAATGATGCAGTGGGACCAAAACCTGGTTCCTTCAGTGGAGGAACATCTCTCAACTGCACTCGATTCCGTGTTAATCTATTTCCATTTGTCGTTTCAAATATGTAAGAACTTTGATTGGGTTTGTCACAGATCGTTCTCACTTCTGCTGGTATCTGGACATGAGTTGCTTTATCCAGAACCCGGACCCTCTGTCCAATGTATAAAGGTTTCAAGTCTTGTTTCTTGACCGAATTATCAAAATGCACCTTTATTCGCTGCTTGCGCACTTCAAGTCGCTCAAAGTTCCTCTGCCCTTGGTATGTCTTGTCTGTGTCAAGGTTAGTGGGTAGAGTTGTCCGAATCTGTCTTCCTAACATCATCTCTGCTGGTGACAGTAACTTGGAATCAATCGGTGTAGTACACAAGTTGAGTAAAGCTGCTGCTACACTTTGTTCCGTTGTCAAGGACTTCTTGATGACGGATTTCACTGTTCGTACCATTCTCTCAACAAGTCCATTCGACTGAGGGTACCTAGGTGAGGACGTCGTAATGGTAATTTTACTTCGGAGTCACGTGAGTGACTACGTGAAGAAGAGCCCGCCTCACGCTGGTAACGGCATGACGTCGACGCTGACGGCGAAAGAAGGAGCTGCGGTAAGGAGCAGCTCCTCGCAGCGGTCGGAACGGCCCGCAGGTAAGTGAAGTTACATCGGCGCGGGTTTTAGGTTACGCTGGATGGTTCCAACAGCGAAACTAAAAGTAAAATTTAGACGTTAACGTGCTGATTGAGCACAAGATAAATTTTAACAAAATGGAGAAATCGGGAAGGAAGGCTTCGCGGGTGAAAAGAGCCTCCCGGGGTGAAAGTAAATATACGGGAAGCGAAGCTAGAGTGGACCCGGTTCCGATACCGTTGGCCACTGATTTACCCCGATATAGAATTTTCCAGATTCTCCGGAAATTATAACCACGGAGGAAAATGCTCCTAAGAAATGCAAAAAGAAAACTGTGAGGCCCGTGGTTTCTGATGATTCTGATTTTGAAAGACCTCCAGATAATAAAACTATGTGGCTAAAAATGGAGCATATGGAGAAAGTTCTCCAAACTATTATGAGACAAGGTCACAAGTACCCTCATGAATCCCAGAAAATCCCTGAGGGGTTTCAATATGATGAATATGGCTGTGGGCCAAGTTGGGAATATGATACTCCAGACCCACGATTTGGGCTGGAAGAAGTCCTCATGGGATAATATCCCGAATGGAATTAGGGCTGCAGAAGGCAGACCCTGCTGAATTTGAAATGATTTTTGAAAGCACGCCACAAAGTAAAAAGAAAAGGCTTGATCTGCCTAGGATAGCACAAAGTTTTGCTATACCTGAAGGAAGTGGTGAGGATATGGAAGAAAGCCTAGCTGCCAATATAAATTATATGGTATCTCACCAGCTTCATAATACTGTGATGAATGAATTATCAGAATTATATAAAGCACCAGGCAATTGTGCCTCATTGGAAGTGCCTACGGTGAATCCGATGGTAATGGGCATCTATGACTCCAAGTATGAGAGCCCAAGAAATGAAATTTCAAAAGGTGCTAAAATTATTTTCGGCTGCCATCACGGCATTTGGCAGGCAAATGGAGAATCTGGAAATGGACAAGATTCAAAAAGATACTTTGGGTTTAATGTGCAATTCGTTTTATGAGATCAATTGCATGAGGAAAATGGCGATTCGGCCCATATTTCACCCTAGATATGCAAGCCTGTGTCAAGAAAGTGGAGTTCAAGCTCCTGGATATTTGTTTGGAGAAAATCTGCCGAAACAACTGAAGCAGTTGGATGAAGAAGCTAAATATTTTAGCACTATTAAGCCTTTTGTCTTTGGACAAAGAAAAGGGTTTTCGGCCCGAAGGAGTTTTGATTTTCGTTATAGAGGCAGAAATTTGTCACGAAGGTATTATCGTGCTACACAGGCCGCTGCTTCCCTGCATTCGGGAAAGAGGAGACCATCACGCTCCTATGGAGAGGTATTAAAGACTTCTATCCTTAAAGAAACTGTGGATGAATCTCCAGTTGGAGGGAGATTGCAAAAATTTTATAATGCCTGGCTTAATATTACTTCTGATCGGTTTATATTACAAGCAGTTTCAGGAGCTATTATTATTTTTAAAGAAGGGGTCAATCCTCCTGTACAGAATAAACCTGCTTATGCTTATGTGTTTTCTCCAGAAGAAAGAATGGAGATTGATGTGCAAATTGGCAAATTATCCGAAAAAGGGGTAATTGAAAAAACTTATGAACATAAGCATCAATTTGTCTCTAATATATTTCGCAGAGATAAGAAAGATGGTGGTTGTAGAATTATTCTAGACCTTACAGATCTAAATAAGTTTGTAGAATACAAACGTTTTAAGATGGAGACATTTAAAACTGCAAAATATTTGATTTCAGCAGGTTCTTATATGGCTAAGATTGATTTGAAAGACGCCTATTATTCTGTACCAATTCATCATCTTTTTCGGAGATACTTAAAGTTTTATTGGCAGGGGCAATTATGGCAGTTCAAAGCTTTACCAAATGGATTAAGTTCAGCTCCTAGACTCTTTACAAAACTGTTGAAACCAGTTTTAGCTCAATTAAGAGCACAGAAACACATTGTAATGGCTTATCTGGATGATATTCTGATTGTTAATGATAGTCAAGAGTCAGCTGAGCACTCAATTTCAGTTACTAAAGCTTTGTTTAAAGAGCTTGGATTCTTAATTCATCCAATTAAATCCCAGCTGCAGCCAGTTCAATCAATTGATTTTCTGGGGTTTGTAATTAACTCAGTGACTATGTTAGTTACGTTGCCAGCAAAGAAGACAAATGATATTTTGCAAATGTGTAATTACCTCATTCACAAACCTTATCCCTCCATCCGAGAAGTGGCAAAAGTCATTGGTACACTAGTGGCAGCTTTTCCGGCAGTGGAATTTGGGCCATTACATTATCAAAATCTTCAAAGGGACAAAGTAAGGGCTCTTAAAGATAAGGCAGGTCACTTTGACAGACCTATGCAATTAACAAAGAAAGCAGTATTGGAATTGCAATGGTGGGTTGAAAATGTCCCACAAGCTGCTAAGAAGATCATGATTAAACAGCCTGAAATGGTTTTGCAAACAGATGCTAGTGCTCTCGGATGGGGGGCCACAGATTTATCTTCCAGTTGTGGAGGTAGATGGAAAACTGAAGAGCAAGTGTTTCTCCAAAAGTATGGTATTAACTATTTGGAGTTATTGGGGGCCTTTTATGGGCTTAAAGCATATTGTTCTGCTAAACAATGTCTGCATGTATTAATACAATTAGACAATAAAACGGCTGTGGTTTACATTAATCACATGGGGGGAGTTAGATCAGTATCATGTGATTGTCTGGTCAATGAGATATGGCAATGGTGTATTGGTCGGCAGATATGGATTTCAGCAAGCTATATTCCAGGTAAAGACAATGTGGTAGCAGATGGAAGGTCCAGGATTTTTAAAGATAATACGGAATGGATGCTTAAGCCAGCAATATTTAAGAATATTGTTTAAACGATTTGGGTTGCCAGAAATTGATTTGTTTGCATCCAGGCTTAATCATCAATTGCCTCATTATGTGTCTTGGGAACACGATCCGGACGCAGTTGCAGTAGATGCATTTTCATTACACTGGGGAAAAATGTTCTTTTATGCTTTTCCACCATTTGCTCTGATCCAGAGATGCTTGAAGAAAATAGAGCAAGATTCAGCTTCCGGATTGTTGGTAGTGCCAAATTGGCCAACTCAACCTTGGTTCCCAGTTTATGCTAAATAGGATTAAAGAACCATATATGCAGATTCCTAACTGTAGTGATATCTTGACTAATCCAGTAACAAATGAAGGTTACCCATTATATGCATATATGAATTTGTTAATCTGCAGGGTTTTGACCAGACCACTACAGGAACTGGGATTGTCGGACCAAACTTTGACAGTTATTGGTGCATCATGGCGACATAGCACACAGAAACAATATATGACACATATTAAGAAATGGGAAGAATTTTGCACACAGTCAAATATTTCTGATGAATCTGTGAATGTTACTCATGTTTTTGGAATTCCTTGCCAATTTGCACTTTGGGCAACATTTAAGTTACAGTGCCATTAACACTGCACGCAGTGCCTTGTCGTCCAATTTAGGACTTATGATTGGTGAGAAGTCAATTGGCTCGCATCCATTAATATCACGATTCATGAAAGGAATTTTTCACATGAATCCGCCAAAACCTAGATATACAGAGATTTGGGATGTGAGCATAGTACTTGCTCTACTTAGAGAATGGACGCCAATTGAAGGGTTGACATTGGATAGGTTAACATTGAAATTGGTCATGTTAATGGCACTGGTCTCAGCCCAAAGAGTGCAAACTTTACAAATGTTGCGTTTTAGACTGTATGCATGTGACTACAGATAACGTTGTATTCTATGTTTACGATCTGATCAAACAAAGTAGACCAGGGAGATCTGGAACAAAGGTAACCTTTCAAGCTTTTCATATTGAGCCTGCTTTGTGTGTGGTTAGACATTTGAACCAATATATTAAAGTTACGGACACTTTTCGAGGAAACGAAAAGACATTGCTGCTTACGCACAAAAAGCCACACACAAAAGCTTCAGTTCAAAACTATCTCAAAATGGTTGAAACAGGTGTTGGTTTTAGCGGGAGTAGACACTGATGTCTTCAAATCTCACTCCACCAGGGCGGCAGCTACGTCCGCGGCGAAGGGGCGGGACGTACCTCTCGAGCATATTTTAAAAATCGCAGGGTGGAGTAAAGAAGAAACTTTTTCAAAGTTCTACAACAAACCTGTTCACACTATGACAAGCTTTGGACACGCGGTGTTGGGAGCACTATAATCACCTGCTTTGTTTGCTATTAATTGCTATAATCAGTTGTGTAGTCACTGATATCTTTTGTCACTTGTAATCATTTTTTCCCTCAAATATAAGGAGGGTATTATATGGTCTTTCAACCATTAAAAAATTTAATTGTGAAAAAGATCTAACTTTTGTCTGCTTTCTCATGTATGTGTTTACTTAGCCGGACTGTCGTATGGATTAATTCTACGACATAAAAAACACAGAAAGCTTTAAAACTCTTCACGTAGTCACTCACGTGACTCCGAAGTAAAATAGTAAGATTAAACGAGAGAACTCACCTGTTCGAAGTTTGATCGTTATTTTACGAGGAGTTACGATGAGGGATTACGTGCCCTCCACTCCCACCCTCGTAAAATAAATGATCAAATGGTGGTTCTAAGTCTTTTTATGAGCCTTACTATGTTACTCCGGCTTTGGTGTTCTGTGTTTTTCATGCCGTTGCTTTGAAGTATGCCGTTACCAGCGTGAGGCGGGCTCTTCTTCACGTAATCCCTCATCGTAACTCCTCGTAAAATAACGATCAAACTTCGAACAGGTGAGTTCTCGTTTAATCTTACTATTACCCATTGCTTGCACATGAACTTGAACGGTTCTCCAACAAATTGTGGGCCGTTGCCAGAGATGATTTCCGTTGGTGCTCCGAACAGGCCAAATGTTGCAGTCACCATATTAGCAGCCATGGCACTCGTGGTGCTTGTCAGCTTATGCACCACCGGAAACTTGGAATGGTAATCTACCATAACAAAGATATTTTATGTTGTCAAGTTCAAAGATATCCATTGCTATTTTGGTCCAATGTGTGACTGGTATCTCGTGTGGTATGAATGTTTCCCTCGTTTGCTCTGGCATGTGCTTCCAGCACTGATTATGCCTTCGTACAAGATCATCAATGTGACAGTTCATGTTGGGCCAATCTTGTACAATGTTAAGAGGCAAAGGATCAGAATGGTGACAGGAAACCGCTGATTCTGGCGTCCAAAGCAAAGCAAGCTGGAGTAAGTCAGTACTATCCAATTGCCCCATCCAAGTCAGATGTGGCTCAACTGACTTCTCCAGTAGTTTTGGCAAAAGAAAACATTTGCAAAAATTTAACTTTAAAATCAAAGTGGATGCACCGCTTGAAACTTTTGCATCGCATACCAGATCAGGTTTTAATTATGGACAGTTAACACATTCAAAGGTGGCAGCTTGAATATCATCCCCATTTTCAGCCACAGTTCACAGGACTACCAATGACCAAAATCATTTGCAACCATATTCAGCTGGAGGTGCACATGAAGGCTTCTATGCATAATGCCATTGTAGAAAGCCGTCTCAAGTTAATTCCATCACACAATTGAATAGATGCGAGCCTTGGATTAAAAGGGTTATGGGACCAGATATCATACATGTTGGAGTTTTAATATCCCAAGGAGCTGAGCGCACGGTGGGAGTATCCCAGGGACCCGCCCGATGGTCCCATCTCACCTGCCACAGACGCAGGACTCGCCTCAGACTGGAATCTGCCCAGGAAACCCTCTGTAGATCGTGGACTCATGCCTTGGAGGCCCAGCTCGCTCACCCAGAGTGGAAGGAGGCAGACCGAGGGCCGGTAAGTTGACAGTCTGTGGGAGGAAGTGCACTTCTGCGACAGTGGAGTGGGCCAGTGAAGGCCATGCAGCACCCTGGGGCTTGGCCGAACAAAGACGCAAAGTCCGTGGACCAGATACGGTCTACAGTAGTGAAGCAGCGGCAGAGGTTACCATGGCCATGCTTGGCCTGACCGGGACTGTGCACTTACTGAAGTGGCACCAAACATGACTGGCATTCTATGCAAAATGAGTTGAACCATGCACCATTTAATATACATAAATATACATAATATACATAAATGCAACAAAAATATCCATTGCATACATATCCTCTGTACTCCCACACCAAGCAAACCCATTTTGTGATTTGAAGGTGTAATATGGAAACCATTGATTACCAATTATTTCCCACTACTCATTCACTCCCTACAACCGGCCCGAAAGGCAGCTCCATGCCACTCCATGCCGCCCCAAAATACTGTTCTTGTATAATTGCACAAACATCTACTAGGCTGTGGGCCGAGGAGCTTTTTTGTGCAAATTCGTGACCCAACACATGGAAATGTTAACATATTGTGTAAAAATATTATATAAATCATCCCTGAAACTCGTCAAGAACAAAACTTGCACATTTTTAATACATTTGACAAAAATCTGAAATTTTCGAGTAGCTTTTGTCCAATTAAAGCACGTTTAACATTGAGACTAATGCCAATTGGCCACATGCTTTGTTTCAGGCTAGCTAGGCAGGGAGTACACATCGTGGCTGAGAGTACTTCTACTGATGCCAGTGTTACTGGAGATTCCGATGAAGGTTCTTTGTTGTTCTGTGGAGCACATGTTGTGGAAACTCACAGCAAGGTAAATTAATTTAGTGAGTAAAGCACTAAGAAGGTGCTGCAACATGAAGAGGACAGCCAAGTCGTGAAACATTACGAAGCAACTGGAACTGAAAGGTAAGATCTAAAGTCTGAATTTATGTAAATTAATCTGTATGGACTTCAATTAATTTAATTGCACCCTCTTATAATGTGAAAAATGAGATTTGGAGGCTGACGTTGAGGGCCTAAACTATGTCTAACCATAACAAGGTAAATTAAAATGTGTCACTTATGCGAGCTTGTTGAAGTCTAATAAGTCTTTTTTAACATCTAATCTCGGAGCTGCCTATGATCACTTACCGAGAAAAAGTGCTCCGACTGCGGGGCCTATGTGATTAACATAGTGAAGCCGCAGTCTCCGTTGAGAAGCGGCCAATTTACGAACTCAGAGCCGCGGAGTATGTTTGGATCATCTCTGCAGGAGGGAGGCTGTACATAGTGCCGTCCATGACGGCCGTTTCCAGGCCCCGACCACGGGAGACCAACGGAGGAATATTGACTGCAATTTATAGGCTTCCATTGGAGTGAGAAATGGTCAGAAATGGTCGATGTTTACATTGAAATCAATTGGTGTATGCGAACTTGAACTAATTTATCTATGTAACTAGTAACTTATTGGTAGGCTCATTAACATTAAGAATATGTTGACATTTTATGAAATGAAGTACATGCAGACAATATGAGATGGGTTTTTTTCTGTAGCCTCTGCCCTCCACTTAAACTTGAACTAACATATCTATGGTAGTAAATTACAGTGTAAGTCTCATTGACATTAAGAAGAGGCTGACATTTTATGAATTGAAGTCCATGCAGACCCAAGTACTATGAGATGTTTCTTTCTGTAGCTTCTGCCCCTCCACTCTTCAGAACCCTATGCACATTCACACACAAAAATATTTTGTGTGGACATCCACTGTAGGTACTGTGCCATAATTAACACTAATTTGATCTGCTGACTTGCAATCCCATCTACCTGGACGGGCGTACATGTATAATTTCCCCATTGATATGTTGATATCGTCTTACACAATATAAACATGAAAAGATGTAAAATACTCCGACACATTTTATCTTCTATTATTAGGAGGCAGCAGTATATCCCGGGTTATCATGCTGAGTGCTATCGTCACGTCTGCAACATAACAATAAATCGAGCTATTGCAATGTCTAGAAGGAGGAAAGGTAATATTAGGACATAGACAACAATTATTTGTATTCATGGTCATATAGCAAGTAAGTAAGTAAGTGCATTTTATTGATATAACACGTTTAAATTAACACGCGTTGAAACCAAAGTGCTTTACGTAGAAGAAATAATTAAGTTTCCGTACATCGATAGAAAAATTAAAAAAAAGAAAAATTACACAACACATTATAGAATTCAACATGAACATCCCCTCACTGTAGAGTCAACATTTTCCACAGAGGGGAAAGGCATCAGCAAGTTCAGTCCTCTTCCTCTGTGATCACCCGAGGTCGGGGCCTATTTGTGGCCTCCGCAGCCAGTCCGATGTTTTCAGGCCCTCTTGCCAGGAGGATGGAACTCCGGCGTCGGATGAAACACTATTCAGCAGCTTGGAATGTCTGGAGCGGCCGCTCCCTCCCCGGAGACCGCGGCACCTGAAGTCCTCAGGCTGTACTGGTTGGAGCTCCGACTCTGGTGACCTAGGATCCCAGGCTCAGCGGTGTTTTAAATCCTGCGCCACCTGCGGCTGGAGACCCGCAGCCACAGCTCCTCGGATGTTGGAGTCGGCGGTCACAGCACTGCACGGCAACTCAGGTAGGTCATCTCTTGCTCCATCATGGTGTCCCAGCTCTGTGCCACCGCCAAAGATGTAGTCCTGTCTGGTCCCGATAGCTCTCATTTGCATGTAATAACTCTAATTTGCAAAGGCACCATGGGGGGGGGGTTCTCTAACATAAATATAGGCTCTTTGTAGCTTAAAATGAATACTCATCGAGTAACCATCAGAATATTCGATTCTTGGTCAGGATGTGACTTTTAAATTAGAAATAAGACAGGTCTCTTACAGGTCTGTCACCCAACCTGGCACTGCCCCAGTCCCACCATGGCCGTTACCCCCACTCTCCCCACTATGGCAGTCAGTGAGGTTCAGTAAACGGGGGAACCCAGGGGATCGGTCCTGACCCTTTAAGTAGGCAGGTTCACGAGCCCTTAAAACCTGGGATCTCTGCTGCAGTCTCATTACATTTCCGATTAAAGCGACTGGAAGATGCCTTGCAGGACTGTCCCCCAGCCTGGAACTGCCCCAGTCCCACTCTGCACACTGGCAGTCATTGGGGTTCAGTAAAGGGAGGAACCCACAAGAACTGCCCTCACCCATTAATTAGGCTGGTTCAGGAGCCGGACCTTTGTGGCAGTCTCATTCAAAAAACAATATATATATAATAACATGGTTTAAATGAACTGCAACATAGAAATAGGTTCCCCATGGTGTAATATCAGCATTGGACGCTAGATGGCGTGTACTTTTCCGATCTGATTTTCTAATTAGTTCAATTAATTAATGTGCATCAGCTGAATGGCATCAGCAGAAGAACAACATGGCATCAGCAGAAGAACAAAGCCGAGATGGATCAGTGGGATGCAAAGCTATTTGGTGAATATACAAAAAAACAGGGGTGTTAAGGAAAGAGTCATCTTTCTAAAAGGTATTCACCAAGTTTCAAATCACAGACACTGATAACTTCACAATACAGGAGCAGAATTAGGCCATTTGGTACATTGGCTCTCTTCTGCCATTTGATCATGGCTGATCCATTTGATACCCATTCCCCTGCCTTGACAATAATGTTTGAGACCCTTATGAATCAGGAACTTAACAATGCCTGCTTTAGAAATACCCAATGACAGTCTTCACAGCCATCTGGCAATGATATCCAGATTCAGCATCTCTGGCCAATAAAACTTCTCTATTCTAAAGGTACATTCTTTTAATCTGAGGCTCTGGTCCTAGAATCTCCAACTATTGGAAACATTCTCTTCACATCTACTATCCAAGCTTTTCATTATTCTGTAGGTTGAAATGAGATTAACCTCGTCCACACCATCAAACACGACTCGTACATTAACCCAATTATCCCCAGGATCCCTCAAAAAGCTCCATGGGATGTTCACTGATGGCAGCACATGCTTCCTTAGATATGGGCCGCAAAACTGTGCAGAATATTCCAAATGTCATCTGACCAGTACCTTATAACGACTTAGTATTACATCCTTGCTTTTACATTCTCGACCTCTCAAAATGACTTAACATTGCATTACACTTGTCCTACAAATGCACACGACCCTACACTTTGCTACGCTGTACTCCATTTGCCACATTTCCCCACTTCTCCAACCTGTCCAAGTACATCAGCAGCCTGCCCACTTCTTCAACACTATCTTCCCCTCCATCTACCATATCATCTGTAGGCTTGGTCTCAAAGATAGCAATTCAGATAGCAAAGATAACAGAACAGTTTACTGGTTTCAATTATGTAGTGAATTTAGTTATTTGAAACAATCCAAAATTACAGTATAGTATTTTACCAAACTTCATTGTCCAAATATATGATATAAATAATCTCTGAAAATCCTCAAGAACAAAACTTGCACATTTTTAATACATTTGAGAAAAATCTGAAATTTCCGAGTAGCTTTTGTCCAATTAAAGAACGTTTAATATTGGGACTGATGCCAATTGGCCACATGCTTTGTTTCAGGCTAGCTAGGCAGGGAGCACATATAATGGCTGAGAGTACTTCTACCGATGCCAGGGTTACTGGAGATTCCTATGAAGGTTCTTTGTTGTTCTGTGGAACACATGTCGTGGAAACTCACAGCAAGGTAATTAAATTTAGTGAGTAAAGAGCTAAGAAGTCTGAAGAATGTGCAGCTAAGAGGATAGAAGTGGAAGAAAGTCTTGAAAGCAAAGGTGCTGCAAGATAAAGAGGACAGCAAAGTTGTGAAACCAGTGAAACATTACTAAGCAACTGGAACTGAAAGGTAAGATCTAAAACCTAGATTTATGAAAATTAATCTTTATGGACTTTAATTTATTTAATTGCACCCTCTTATAATGTGAAAAATGAGATTTGGAGGTTGACGTTGAGGGCCTAAACTATGTCTAACCATAACAAAGTAAATTAAAATTTTTCACTAATGCGAGCTTGTTGAAGTGTAATAAGTCTTTAACATCTAATCTCAGAGCTGCCTGCGATCACTTACCGAGAAAAGTGCTCCGACATGGACCTATGTACTTAACATAGTGAAGCCGCGGTCTCCGTTAAGAAGCGACCGATTTGCGAACTCAGAGCCGCGGAGTGTGTTTGGATCATCTCCGTGGGGGGAGGCTGTACATAGTGCCATCCGTAGCAGCCGTTTCCAGGCCCCGACCACGGGAGGACTACGGAGGAATATTGACTGCACTTTATAGGCTTCCATTGGAGTGAGAAATGGTCAGAAATGGTCGATGTTTACATTGAAATCAATTGGTGTATGCGAACTTGAACTTGAACTAATTTATCTATGTAACTAGTAACTTATTACTAGACCCTATTAGTTTGACGTCAGTGGTGGGCAAATTAATGGAAAGGATACTTAGAGATAATATATATAAGCATCTGGATAAACAGGGTCTGATCAGGAACAGTCAACATGGATTTGTGTCTGGAAGGTCATGTTTGACAAACCTTCTTGAATTTTTTGAAGCGGTAACTAGGGAAATTGATGAGGGTAAAGCAGTGGATGTTGTCTATATGGATTTCAGTAAGGCCTTTGACAAGGTTCCCCATGGAAGGTTTGGTTAAGAAGGTTCAATCTTTGGGTGTTAATGGGCGGAGTAGCAAGATGGTTTCAACAGTGGCTGAATGGGAGATGTCAGAGAGTAATGGTGGATGGCTGTTTGTCAGGTTGGAAGCCGGTGACCAGTGGGGGTGCCTCAGGGATTCTGTGTTGGGTCCACTGTTGTTTGTCATGTACATCAATGATCTGGATGATGGGGTGGAAAATTGGATAAGTAAGTATGCAGATGATACTAAGATAGGTGGTGTTGTGGATAATGAAGTAGATTTTCAAAGTCTACAGAGAGATTTTGGGCCATTTGGAAAAGTGGGCTGAAAGATGGCAGATGGAGTTTAATGCTGTTAAGTGTGAAGTGCTACATCTTGGCAGGACAAATCAAAATAGGACGTACATGGTAAATGGTAGGGAATTGAGGAATGCTGTGGAACAGAGGGATCTAGGAATAACTGTGCATAGTTCCCTGAAGGTGGAATCGCATGTAGATAGGGTGGTAAAGAAAGCCTTTGGTGTGCTGGCCTTTATAAATCAGAGCATTGAATATAGGAGTAGGGAAGTAAATGTTAAAATTTGTACAAGGCATTGGTAAGACCAATTCTGGAGTATGGTGTACAATTTTGGTCGCCTAGTTATAGGAAGGATGTCAACAAAATAGAGAGAGTACAGAGGAGATTTACTAGAATGTTGCCAAGGTTCCAGCAACTATGTTACAGAGAAAGGTTGAACAAGTTAGGTCTTTATTCTTTGGAGCGCAGAAGGTTAAGGGGGGACTTGATTGAGGTCTTTAAAATGATGAAAGGGATAGACAGAGTTGACGTGGATACGTTTTTCCCATTGAGGTAGGGAAGAAAATTTCAAACAAGAGGGCATGACATGAGAATTAAGGGACAAAGGTTTCTGGGTAACGTGAGGGGGAACTTCTTTACTCAGAGGGTGGTGGCTGTGTGGAATCAGCTTCCAGCAGAAGTGGTGGAGGCAGGATCGACTTTAACATTTAAGAGTAAAGTGGATAGGTATATGGACGTGAAGGGAATGGAGGGGTATGGTCTGAGTGCAGGTAGATGGGACTAGGGGAAAACAAATGGTCGGCACGGACTGGAAGGGCCGAGAGGGCCTGTTTCCGTGCTGTAATTGTTATATGGTTATTATATGGTTATTGGTAGGCTCATTAACATTAAGAATATGTTGACATTTTATGAAATGAAGTACATGCAGACAATATGAGATGGGTTTTTTTCTGTAGCCTCTGCCCCTCCACTTGAACTTGAACTAACTTATCTATGGTAGTAAATGACAGTGTAAGTCTCATTGACATTAAGACGAGGGTGACATTTTATGAATTGAAGTCCATGCAGACCCAAGTACTATGAGATGTTTCTTTCTGTAGCTTCTGTTTCCTCCACTCTTCAGAGCCCCCGTGCACGTTCACACTCAAATATACTGTGCCATAAAGAACACTAATTTGATCATCTGCTGAGTTGCAATCCCATCTATCTGGATGTGTGTACATGTATAATTTCCCCATTGATATGTTGATATTGTCTTACACAATATTAACATGAAAAGATGTAAAATACTCTCTGACACATTTTATCTTCTATTATTAGGAGGCAGCAGTATATCCCGTTATCATGCCGAGTGTTATCGTCACGTCTGCAACATAACAATAAATCGAGCTATTGCATGGTTTAAGGATAAGGGGGAAGTCTTTTAGGACCGAGATGAGAAAATCGTTTTTCACACAGTGTGGTGAATCTGTGGAATTCTCTGCCACAGAAGGTAGTTGAGGCCAGTTCGTTGGCCATATTTAAGAGGGAGTTGGATGTGGCCCTTGTGGCTGAAGGGATCAGGGGGTATGGAGAGAAGGCAGGTACAGGATACTGAGTTGGATGATCAGCCATGATCATATTGAATGGCGGTGCAGGCTCGAAGGGCCGAATGGCCTGCTCCTGCACCTAATTTCTATGTTTCTATGAAAGGTAATGATAGGACATAAGCAACAATTATTTGTATTTATGGTCATACAGTAAGTAAATAAGTAAGTTCATTTTATTTTTATAGCACGTTTAAATCAACTTGCGTTGAAACCAAAGTGCTTTACATAGAAGAAATAATTAAGTTTCCGTACATCGATAGTGAAAAAAAAATGACACAACACTTTATAGAATTCAACATGAATGTCCCCCACATCAGAATCAAAACTTTCCACTGTGGGGAAAAGCACCAGAAAGTTCAGTCCTCTTCCGCTGTGATCACCCAAGGTCGTGGCCTATTTGTGACCTCTGCAGCCAGTCCGATGTTTTGAGGCCCTCTTGCGGGGAAGATGGAACTCCGGCGTCGGGTGAACACTCCTCAGCGGCTTGGAATGTCTGGAGCGGCCGCTCCCATCCCCGGAGACTGCGACACTCGAAGTCCTGTGCTGATTGGAGCTCCGATTCTGGTGACCTCGGATCCCAACATCAGCGGTGTTTTAAATCCTGCGCCGCCTGCGGCTGGACACCCGCAGCCACAGCTCCTCTGATGTTGGAGTCGGCGGTCACAGCACTCCGGAGCTTACCGCACGGCGACCCACGTAGGGCATCGCCCACTTCGTGATGGTGTCCCAGCTCCGTGCCACCGCCAAACCTGCAGTCCCGGCCGGGTCCCCGACAGGAAACGCCGCTCCAGTCTGATGGTAGGCCACGAGGAAGGGGCGAAGAAGCAGCTCGGAGGGAAGCAGCCTCTCCGACCAGGTAGGGACTAGCAAATAAAATTTCCCCCTTCCCCTCCTCCACGCCCCACTCCTGCATCCGCCATCATACGATGTTACTTCGAACAATGAAAAGATATATTTGAGGATATTGATTTTATTTTACTTTTCATTCCTTTTCAATTTTTCTTTTTCCTCTTTCAATTGAGTTCAAGATGCTGAAAAACCTGAAGCAGGTGAATTACCTCAAGAGGCAGTTCGTGATGGTGAAGCAGATGAGCCGGCTCCAAAGCCGGCTTCGATACATCCGTGATGGTCAACAAACAGCAACTGTCAGGCACCCTGACTGCAGTAGATGAAGCTCGATACAATCGGCTCCTTATGTTAACAAAATCAGCGGCATGATTTCCACCAACTGCAGACTCTCTCAGAAAGCATGTCATGAGAGCAAATTACCAGGCTGCAGCACATTCAAAATGTCTGGAACAGTTTCTACAAATTCCTAGTCCAAAGGGACGTGGGTGGAAACTTGTAGGTGGTGAATTGGTCATTGCCTGGGGTGATGTGCCTCCAGCCCCAAGCACCTAGCTAGAATTAACATACTGTTCATGCAGGAAAACAAGCTGTGAGAAGAAAGTGCAGGGAAAAGAAGATGCTCATGTCAACAGCATGGTGTGCCATGTACAGATTTATGTAAGTGTGTTGACTGCAGAAACTCTATTTCTGCAAAAGACTTGGAATCTGATGAAAAATATCAGATGAAGATTAGATGTAAACAAATAAATTGGCGAAATATATGATTATATAGAGTTTTAATTTAATGTCGATTTATTTCACTGTTTATTTGGTCAAATTATTTAAACACTGAGTGAATTACTTATGATAATGGCGTGCTGGTGAATGACAGTGCGACAGTCAACCCACCCATCCACACATACATACCAACACTCACACACATCCACACACACATACATGCATGCACACATACATGCATAACATCCACATACACCCGCACGCACACATCCAAACATGAGAGCATTCGAATTTTGGTCTGGATGTGACATTTACATCAAAATAAGACGTTTTACTCTTACAGTTCTGCACCCCAGCCTGGCACTGCCCCAGTCCCACTATGGCTGTGACCCCCACTATGCAAACTGGCAGTCAGTGGGGTTTCGGGAAAAGGGAGGAACCCACAAGAACTGCCCTCGCCCATTAATTAGGCTGGTTCTGGTTCTGGACCTGGATCTCTGTGGCAGTCTCATTCAAAAAACAATATATTTATAATAATATGGTTTAAATGGACTGCAACATAGAAATAGGATCCCCATGGTGTAATATCGGCATCGACGCTACATGGCGTTTACTTTTCCCGATCTCATTTTCTAATTAGTTTAATTAATTAATGTGCATCAGCACAATGGCATCAGCAGAAAACAACATGGCATCAGCAGAAGTACAAAGCCGAGATGGATCATGCGATGCAAAGCTATTTGGCGAATATACAAATAAACAGGGTGCTTTGGAAAGATTCATCTTTCTAATAGGTATTCATCAAGTTTCAAATCACAGACACTGATAACTTCACAATAAAAGGAGCAGAATTAGGCCATTTGGTACATTGGCTCTCTTCTGCCATTTGATCACGGCTGATCCATTTGATACCAATTCCCCTGCCTTGACAATAACGTTTTGAGACCCTTATGAATCAGGAACTTAACAGTGCCTGCTTTAGAAATACCCAATGACAGACTTCACAGCCCACCTCGTAATCATCTCTGGCCAGTAAAACTTCTTGATTCTAAAGGTACATCCTTTTAATCTGAGGCCCTGGTCCTAGAATCTCCAACTATTGAAAATATCTCTCCACATCTACACTTCCAAGCTTTTCATTATTCTGTAGGTTGAAATGAGATTAACCTCGTCCACACCAATCATTCTAAACCATGAGTAAAGGCCCAGATCCATCAAACACGACTCGTACATTAACCCAATTATCCCCAGGATCCCTCAAAAAGCTCCATGGGACGTTCACTGATGGCAGCACATGCTTCCTTAGATATGGGCCGCAAAACTGTGCAGAATATTCCAAATGTCATCTGACCAGTACCTTATAACGACTTAGTATTACATCCTTGCTTTTACGTTCTCAACCTTTCAAAATGACTTAACATTACATCTACTAATGCGCACGATCCTACACTTTGCTATGCTGTACGCCATTTGCCACATTTCCCCACTTCTCCAACCTGTCCAAGTACGTCAGCAGCTGCCCACTTCTTCAACACTACCTTCCCCTCCATCTACCATATCATCTGTAGGCTTGACCTCAAAGATAGCAATTCCATCATCCACATACTCAAGGAAGTAATGGTAGTGTTAGCTACGGAATGTCACTATCTGTAATTGAACAGACACTTGAATAGTTAAGGTCTGGGCCAGTGTAGTTGGCAAAATACCAGGAAATGCCTTCAAGATAAACAGCACATTCCAAGAAAACAGCTGGGACTCCAAAGACAGGTCAGGGGCCCAGACACCACCAAATCAATTGCTGACCATGTTAAAATAAATTGGACAATACCCAGACAAGTGTGAGTTTTGGATCTTGGAAACAGAACAGTTTACTGGTTTCAATTAATGCAGTGAATTTAGTTATTTAAAACAATCCAAAATTGCAACATAGTATTTTACCAAACATCATTGTCCAATGAGTTTTGTGTTGCATTTAATTGGCATAATCTCCACTTTAAACCCATGTCCTCTAGTTTTAAATTCCATGTGGGGTGGGGCAGCATGGGGAATTGACCACCTGCCTCAATGCCACTCTGATTATACACATCACTAAATATCACCCATTCCTATTCCCAGGAATCAAGTATTCCCTGGTCCCATCTGTGAAGCGTTGAACCCATTCTCAAATCTGCATTCCGAGGCATTCTTTTCTAATCTGAACAAACACACACATTTTCAAGGGTGATGTTAAGCCGAGAGCTAAATGGTCTCAAGGAGTCATTGGCGGGGTGGGGAAAGCAGATCAGACAGATGCTTATTTTCTTACCAGCAGTGAAAAATGAAGAGACGTATTTGATCAGCCTGGAGACCTATGCCAGGGGAAGGAGTACTCTAACAAACAATTTGGAAAGAGAAATGCTTCAATGCAGCTTCATAACACGTTTCCGAATCAAGCCGATTTCATAGCAACACCATCCAACTCAAAATAGTGCCAACTACTTCCGAAAAATCCTTGACTTGCCAGGTTGGATGAAGGAAGTGTAAAGGCATGTTTAGCCTCCGCAGATATTGCTTGATCCATCAAAGCAGATTTTTGGTCTAGATTATGGCATCTGCGTAGATGCCTGCTAATTGTTTAGGATGGCCACCAACAGAATCTCTAAACCTGCAATTGAAAGTAACATGTGCATACAAGATCACCAATCTTTTATCATCTCAACTTGGTGACTCTTCATTCTGCTGGTCAAATTCCCAGAACTCATTTGCAGTTTCAAAGGCTAACATATCGATAAAGAAAATATGGACAATAAGCTAGTTTTGCCAGTGGTACCTGTACACTAATGTGAAGCCTTAATGTTCAAATCGGCAGCTTTAAATAACAATAATAAGGCCCGTTTGGTTATTGGGTTAATGCTACAATTCCACAATACTTCAGCAAGCAGTTTCTGTGAACAAATATAACCAAGATAGTGGTGGTAGCATGGATAGACTAGAATGCATTGATTAGGTGCAAAGCGAGGAAATGGTTCTCAAACTACCCTTGAAGGGCAATTTGGTTTATTCCTAATTAGCAGTACAACATTTGTAGTCGGCACTGGCGTTAGGATTAGACAACTGAAATGAGAACTGATGCCCAATGTTAATTTGACCAAGTTGTTAGCATACATTCTAAAAATCCATATCATTTATGGATTCAACAGTTCAGCTGCCTATTGATAACCTCATCTTTGAGCTCGTCAACTTGTCCTAGTTACCCAAGGGAAAGTGTACTCACCGATAATCCAATACTTGCAGAGCTCCTTAATAAGTTATACTCTTTATATTCTGGTTGTACTCTGGATAACTTGGTTGTAGGCCCGACTGCAGCTCATGACAGAAATTCTAAAACTAAATGCAGGAAGGAGAAAATGTTTTGTTAAGCATCATTAACAGTGATGACATAGACGAGAGAGGAGAGAAGCTCATTACAAGTGTTTAACAAATCATGGAATTTGCACACTTTAAAATAATTTTGAAAAATTTCAAAACAGTGCACCTGTATTTACATAAACTATTTTACATTACAAAACAGTGCACTGGTAATCACATGAATTTAAGTCAAGGACTTGCCTCTTGATTGTAAAGGTGCTGTTTATTCCCATCTGCCCCTTCAATGCACAGACATCTATTGCAGTGCAAAGCAAAACCGATTTTACTACAGTGATAGATCATTGGTGGTGAAGGAGAAACATTGAAACTATGCAGACTTATCTGTCTTAACCAGTTGAAAGAGGCAACGCTATTGGTATCTGTCCACCACAAGAAGACAACAACCCCATTAATCTAACCAATTTGTGGAAAAAGAAGGGTGGAAGTCCATTTGACATCAATGCCTGGAAGTTCCTGGATTTGCAAACAATTTACACGACCAAGTACATAATGTACCCAATGGGTCAACAAATTAGTTGACTCTTACAATCACTATACATGGAACATAATAAGGACGTTAGGAATTCTCAGGTAATCTTTTACCTTTGCTACGGTGCAGCATTTCCTGATTCAAATTTCTGCGCTTTGCCAGTGATCCTTTGCATCTGAGAAATCAGTAACAATTCTCCGTTGTTCTGACCTCAAAGGGTTGTGGTTCATTCTGTATGCCTAAGACAACAGGAATGATAATTAGGCTCGTGCATCAGCAACTTATGTCAAATATGTCAAAAAAAGTCAACAGTAACTAGTCCACCCTACATCCTTGTCATTGATGATCATGCAAATGAAGGACACACATCTATTTGACAGTCTGTGGTCAGCTGCCATATTAATCACTTCTGGATTCAGTAGAGTCTCCATAAAACATAGAAAATTAGGTGCAGGAGTAGGCCATTCAGCCCTTCGAGCCTGCACCGCCATTCAATATGATCATGGCTGATCATCCAACTCAGTATCCCGTACCTGCCTTCTCTCCATACCCTCTGATCCCCTTAGCCACAAGGGCCACATCCAACTCACTCTTAAATATAGCCCAATGAACTGGCCTCAACTACCCTCCTGTGGCAGAGAGTTTTCCAGAGACTCACCACTCGCTGTGTGAAAAAGTCTTTCTCATCTCGGTCTTAAAAGGACCTCTTGTCCGCATTGTCCGTTATCTGTTATACCCATTGTTATGACTCTGGAATGACCCACAAGTACACGTACTTAGGGGTTTGAAGCCAAGCAGAAATCAAGGCTCTGTTTATTCACGGCCATCCGGAATCACAGTGCCCTGCCCATAATTACATCATTCCCAACATATACATGTTGCTATGCGGCAAATAAGTAGTCCTTGTGATATAGCAAAGTAGTCCTTGCAATATCACAACATCCCCCTTGTCTTAATTAAAATTAAAATATGCTTAACAAACAAAACTCTACACCACAATTGCTTTATATAAAAACACCAAAATTCTTCCATAGTAATGATTGTGAACAGTAACGTGCAGGTTTCTTACGAAACACGTCCTGAACGTGTCACGTATTTCTCCATTAGCATTTTGTGGCGGTCGTTCCTCAATTTATATCTGGTCGCAGCCCTGTTGCTGTCCGGAGTGACGCAGTGGGGACCAAAACCTGGTTCCTACAGTGGAGAACATCCCTCAACTGCACTCGATTCCGTGTTAATCTATTTCCATTTGGCGTTTCAATTATGTAAGATCTTGATTGGGTTCGTCACAGATCGTCTCGCTTCTGCTGTATTGGACATGATGTTGCTTTATCCAGAACCCGGACTTTTTGTGTAAAGGTGTCAAGTCTTGTTTCTTGACTGAATTATCAAAATGCCCTTGGTATGTCTTGTCTGTGTCAAGGTTAGTGGGTAGAGGTGTCCGAATCTGCCTTCCAAACATCATCTCTGCTGGTGACGGTAACTTCAATCAACCGGTGTAGTTACACAACTTGAGTAAAGCTGCTGCTACACTCTGTTTCCGTTGTCAAGGACTTCATTGATGACGGATTTCACTGTCGTACCATTTTCTCAATCGGGTCCATTCGACTGAGGGTACATAGGTGGAGGACGTCGTATGGGTAATTAGCCGTTGCTTGCACATGAACTTGAACGGTCTCTCCAACAAATTGTGGGCCGTTGCCAGAGGTGATTTCCGTCAGTGCTCTGGAGAGACCATATTAGCAGCCATGGCGTTTGTCAGCTTAATGCACCACCGGAAACTTGGAATGGTAATCTACCAGAACAAGATATTTTATGTTGTCAAGTTCAAAGATATGGTCCCAAGGTTTATGACTGGTATCTCGTGTGGTATGAGTGTTTCCCTCGTTTGCTCTGGCATGTGCTCCGCACTAACTACACACCTTCGTACAAGGTCATCAATGGACGGTTCATGTTGGGCCAATAGACCATTTAGGCGGTCTTGCTACCTGATTGCTACCTGTTTGTATTTGCCATGCGACAATTTAGTTGGGCACATATTGCCCTTCTTAGACCTACAACAGCCCAATGCAATCTCTTGCCACACTTCTTGTATGTGTCGTGATACGCTGGACATTGCTTCGGCTTGTGAAACAAAGCACATTGGCCACAAGAGTTTTGTCTCTCCTTCTCTTGCGGCTTTTGGTTTGTTGTGCCTCTTGTCTTGACTGCATCTACATTGCAAGACCTGGACTCAGCGCCGGCCTAAAGGCGATTGGACTGATTTCTCCCAATTGGGCCCCGTGCCTAAGGGGGGCCCCCTGTTAATTTTCCGTAATTCATACAGAAATACAATTCCGCTTTGTTAAATCAAGATTTTTTTTTAAACAATCGCCATATGGATTTTTTTACAAAACTAACATGGATAACATCCACTGCACGGCCATTAGACACAAACGATTTTAAAAAAAAGTTTTTTTTTGTTAGAAGTAAGTACAGTAATGTGGTACCTAAGTACCTGATGCATACAGACACATTACAATTCTTGTACACTTCTTATTTTTAAATTAATAATAAAAGAACAGTGATAGAAAGAAGAAAATAGAGAGTGTCGAGATAGATAGACACGAGAGTAGAAACGAATAGCGAGAGAGAAAAAAAAAGAAATAAGAAGCTAAAGAAAGAGATTGAAAAAAAAGAGAAAAAAAGGAAAAGAAATTAGGAGAGATATACCTATTTAATATCTTTACTCACCTGTCACCCAGTTCTGAACCATTTAATTTCTAAGGTTATGTTATGTTGCACCATATGCTTGTAAGAAGTCGATAAAAAGGAGACCAAATCTTTAAGAATTGGTCTACTTTGCCTAGTAGGAGGAATCTCATTTCTTCAAGATGTAGCGTTTCCGACATATTTGAAATCCACATTTTAAAACGTTGGCAATGGATGAGTTGTTTTTCCAAAATGTAAGTATAAGTTTTTTTGCTGTTATTTAATCATAATTAAAGAGAATTCTTGGAACATAGTTAACTTATGTCCCTCTTCCATTGATCCGAAGATAATCAGTTCTGTATGGGGAAAATTTTGTGTTAAATAGTTTAGTAAAAGTTCCAAAGATTTTCCAAAATTTATGAAGTTTTGTACAGGAGACAAAGGAATGTGCTATTATGGCATTTGAGAGTTAAAATTGGGGAAACATTTGGAAATATTTTATTCAGTCTAGTATTTTTCGAGTAATATAATTTAAAATGTAAAATTTTAAATTGAATTAAGTTATCCTTACATTAATCGAACATTTATGTACATATAATAAGTTTTTTTTACCCATCTGTCTTTCGGTTTTTATCAATAATTCTTGTTCCCAGTCCCTTCAATTGCCTCTGTCGATGGTGTTTCTATATTTAAATTACATTATATAAATACAATATTAAATTGCTTGATTCTGCCTTTCTGTTCATTCCTTCATCTAAATAAATCTGAGGTTAGAGTTTGATATCCTTGTATGTGTTTTTTTCAAATAATCTCGAATTTGAAGGTATTTGAAATATTGGTTACTTTTCAGATTATATTTTAGTTGTAGTTTTGGATTGAATGAAAGATGTTTTCCCATTTCATACATATCTCCAATCATTTTGATTCCTATTCTTTCCTAATGGATAAACGTTTTATCAATAATAGATGGTTTGAATGAGGGATTGTTAACTATTGTGGAAAGAGGCGATAAGTTTCTTCATTTTAAAGTTAATTTTATTTGTTTCCAAATTCGTATTATCTGTGAATAATTGGATTCTTCTTATATATTATATTGTTCAGTTTCATCAGAGAAAGAAGAATTGCTCCTATATTATAGGGGGAACAATACTCTTTCTCCATTCTTATCCAGTCTACTTGTTGGGCAGAACTGTCCAACCAGTAAATTATATTTTTAATATTCACTGCCCAATTGTAGTACAACAAATTGGGGCATGCCAGTCCCCCAAATTATTTAGGTTTACACTGATGTTTTCTTTGGATTCTATGTGATCTATAGTCCCATATGAAATTAGTAATATCAGAGTCTATTTTTTTAAATAATTTTTTTAAATAATTTTTTTGATAAATATATTGGGAATGATTGAAATAGGTACAGTATTTGTGGTAAAAAGATCATTTTTATAGCATTTATTCTGCCTATTAAGGACATTGGCAGTGTTTTCCAGAATTTAATCAACACATTCAATTTAGTTGATATAGGCATGTAGTTTGCATTAAATAATGAGTTATATTTTCTAGTAATTTGGATACCCAAATACTTACATTTTTTGTTGCAATTCTAAAAGGGAATTTCAACAGATGTGTCGGCTCTTGAGCTTTTATTGTCATAATTTCGCTTTTATTCCAATTTATTCTATATCCTGAAAAGAACCAAATTCCTCTATTCCTAATTAATATATTTGGTATGCCAATTTGCAAATTTGTAATGTATAATAATTGTCATCTGCATATAATGACATTTATTATTTTTTTGTGTGTTTGGTATTATATCCATGAATATTCAGATGACTTCTTATACTTTCTGCTAAAGGCTCTATCAGAAGTGCAAATAGCAGGGGCAATAATGCACACCCCTGTCTATTGCCCCTTGACAATTGGAATTTCAGGGATAATATCTTATCGGTCAGTATTCTAGCCGTCAGCTTGTCATATAATAATTTTACCCATGAGATAAAATTCTCTCACATATTAAATGTTTGCAATACTTTAAATAGATATTGCCATACTACTTGATCAAATGCTTTTTCTGTATCCAGTGAAATAATTGCTATGTCTTCCTCCTCAGTTTTATGTGAGTACATTATATTAAACATCCATCTCAAATTGTTGAATGGATATCTCTTGGGTATGAACCCCATTTGATCTGAACGTATTAGTTTGCTAACGTATTTACTAATCTTCTCGCTGGGTCTTTGCTAATATTTTTTGATACTGTATTTAGGAGTGCTATGGCTCACCATAGAGCCTGGGTCCTTCTAGATCTTTATCTTTTTTCGGTACAAGTGTAATAGTTGACTCGGTTAGTGTTTCTGGTAGTATATTTTCTTTAAAAGCATGTATATATAAATTTTGTAAGCGTGGTGAAATTATCTCATAGAATATTTTATAGAATTCATTACTAAAGCCATCTGGTCCTGGCGTTTTACCATTCTTCAACAAATTTATTGTTTCTCCTATTTCGTTAACTGTAATCTGAGCTCTGAGACTTCCGGTGGCGCTATGGAGCCCTAGAGGATAGCGCCAGCCTGCTCCGTAAAAAATCAGAAAAAACCGGGGTTTTAAAAGACTTACCGGCTGTCTGCTACACACTGCCTGCCGTTTCTATACCGACTGTGCCGAGTGACGTCATCAGCCGTGCGACTAACTATGTCGACGACACGGAGCCCTACCGACAAGAGTAAAACTCGTTCAACCCGACAGAGACCGGCAGAAGGCCGGGGTGAAGCCTCGGATTCGAGTAGGACCAGCTCCATGGAAGATGTTTCCAAGAAAACAGGCACAAAAGCGGAAGCAGCAGCCTTGGATTTCGCAAAGCAGTTCGAGTCTTGAAAAGTATCTACAAGCAAACATACTGACTTTTACTATTTTTAGAGACCCAACATGGAGTCTCAACACTCTCAGCAGCCTTGGATTTCGCAAAGCAGTTCGAGTCTTGAAAAGTATCTACAAGCAAACATACTGTTTTCTACTTTTAGAGACCCAACACGGACTCTCAACATTTCTGTGAGATTTCATATGATAATATGGGACTAGAAGTAATGGACAATGCCGATGGAAAGAAGAGGAAAAAAACTGGATTGGAAATGTTTTCTGGATACTGACAATTAGTCTTAACATATAACTAATATAAACAATAACACACATACTAAAATCACAACGCGGTTTTATTATCACTATGATTATTATTAATCAAGATTGCTCACTATTGGCTAATTAATATCACTAATAATTAATAACTAATGTCTCGTTAATGAATGGAGTTTAATTTAGCCATGGATCTCATTTGGAGATCCTTTTTTTCTAATAATAATTTTTATTTTGTACTTTAAATTATATTCTTTATTTTAATACTGCTTAATTTCTAAGTTAATTTTTAAGATATAGATACCCTTATATGACGATTACCACCACTTTTTTCTTTCTTTCCTTTAATATTATACCCCCATTAAAATATTATTATGAATAATAATTCCTCAAATCTAGGAGTTGGCCAATTAATAACAACAATGCCGGAAGTCCTTAGATGGATAGCCAAGTTAATATGGCTAACACAAACTACAAATACTTTATTTGTAGTTTTTTCTTTCTTTACACATACTATTAATTTCTTTAACTATTCTTTACTATCCTTTTATATCTATTGTATTTTTCAGTTTTGAATGGAGTTACACATTCGACGCAATGGAGATATATTCGTGAGGTACATAAAAAGATCTAAAATTCATCTATTCGGTGTTCGGGTGTAAGGTTAGGTCTACTGCGCTGACCCTTAGACTCTATTGCAGATTTCCCACAAACTTAAAATGCAAGACTTAAAAAGAAATACGGGAATGAGGGATTAACGTTTGCAGTTGGAACGTTAAAGGTATTAATGAACCAATTAAAGAGAGGAAAAATATTGACACATTTAAAAAAAGGCAATTAAAGCTGACGTAATCTATATTCAAGAAACCCACTTAAAAAAAGAACTCTGAAAACAGGTTGAAAGCTAAATGGAATAGACAAAATATATCATTCTTCATTTTACGCATAAATCAAGAGGTGTAGCAATATTATTTCGTAAAGGTACTTTATTTAAGCATACATCAACTATATCTGATAAAGATGGCAGATACATTATTGTGATAGGAGAAATAAACCCGCCCCAGAAAAAATGATTTTTTGTTAATATATATGGACCAAATTTTGATAGCCCTTTGTTTTTTAAGAAAGTAACTTAAAACAATATTCCGGAATTAACACATTATATTTGATAATTGGAGGAGATTTTAATTGTACATTAGACCCTTACCTAGACAGATCTTCAAACAAAGAAAAACTAAATCACATTCTAGTGATTTATTAAATGCATATATTCAAACGACTAATATTAAAGATGTTTGGAGAACAGAAAACCCTACTGGTCGAGAATACTCTTTTTACTCACCAGTACATAAAACTTATTCAAGAATAGATTATTTTCTGGTAGATGCAAAGCTTATCTCATTACTTACGAACCCAAATAACATAATATTATAATCTCAGATCATGCACCAATTAACATTTAAAAATTAAAATAAATGGTAAAACAGAAAATTGTGGACAATGGAAACTTAATCCACAAATTTTAAAAAATAAAACCACTCAGGAATAATATTATAACTCAAATTAAGATTTTTTTTGAAATAAATGATCAACCAGAAATATCTCGCTCTTTATTATGGGAACATTTAAAGCATATCTTCAAGGAATTATGATTTCTTCACAAGCATTCCATAATAAAAAGATTCGGAAGGAACAACAGGACTTGGAAAGGGAGATTAAACAATAGATATACAGAATGCAACAAAACCAGATATTAATAATACATAATAAAATTGTAGCATTGAAATATAAATTAAATAAAATATATACTGATCATTTTTTAAAATTTTATCAACATACTAAACAATTACAGTTTGAATTTGGAGACAAACCCCCAAAAATTATTACGCTCGACAATTAAGGAAAATTGAAAGCTGAAAAAATTATACATAGGATTAAATCACAAAATGGTGATTTATTAATACAACCTAAAGATATTAATGAAAGATTTTATGCAATATTATAAAAATCTATATACTGCTAAAAGCAACAGTAAATAAAACAGAAAATAATGCTTTTTTAAAAAATATGTAACTTAAAAGGATTGGATTTACAAAATAAAGAATTATTGAATGCTGATATTTCAATAAAAGAAATCCAAGAATCTATTAAATCATTTAAAAAATGGTAAAACACCGGACCCGGATGGTATAGGTTCGGAATTTTATAAAATTTTTCATGATCATATAGTCCCATATTTGAAATCATTATATGAACAGATATATACACAACAGAAATTACCAGATACGCTGAACGAGTCTATTATAACACTTATACCCAAAATAAATAAAGACTTGGATGCAACCAGATCATATAGAGCAATAGCTCTATTAAATACGGATCAAAAGATTCTAACAAAAATATTAGCACAAAGATTAAGTACAGTTGTCAATGAATTTAATTCATCCCGAAATAAAAAAAATGTCCCCCCCCAAAAACAGGATTTAACCTAAAAGATATTCCTCATATAATCTAAGACGGTTATTTAATATTATATATTCGAAAAGAGTGATAAAAAAAGATTTATAGTTATCTCGCTGGATGCAGAAAAAGCTTTTGACCAAGTGGAATGGCCTTATTTATTTTCGGTGATGGAAGCTTTCAAGCTCGGTGAGAAGTTTACTACTTGGATTAAATTGTTATATGCAAACCCAACAGCTAGAATAACAACAAACCGTATGTTATCTACTAAATTTAAGTTTATCTCGAGGTTGTAGACAAGGTTGTCCTCTATCACCTTTATTGTTCGCGCTAGCAATAGAACCTCTCGCCCAAAGGGTGAGATTACATCCGGAAATACATGGATATGATACTAAAGATACTAACGAATAAAAAATCTCGTTATATGCGGACGATGTATTACTTTATATGAAAAAAAACACTGAACCGACCCCCCCGAAATAAGTATCCGAAATATGTTAAAACTAATAACGGAATTTGGATTAATCTCAGGATACAGTATCAATTGAAAAAGTGAACTTATGCCAATAACGATGAATAATTTACAGATATTAAACAATTTCCTTTCAAGATAACAAATGAAAATATTAAATATCTTGCATTTTCGTTACAAAAAGATTTGATTCTTTATTTAAAATCTAACTTCCCGTTATTACTGAACAAATTAAATAAGAATATTTTATACAGGCAAAAGTTTACCTAATTCAATGATAGGTAAAATCAACGCGATAAAAATGATTTTTTTCTCCCACAATTATTATATTAATTTCAATTAATCCCGATATATCTCCCTAAAAATTTTTTCAAAAAATTAGATCCCTAGTTACTAACTTTATTTGGGATTATAAGAACCACAGAATAAATAAAAAACACTTATGTAAAGCTAAAATAAATGGGGATTTAGCATTACCAAATTTTATGTTTTATTACTGGGCAGTTAATATCAAAAATATGAAATTTTTGGCTAGAAGAAATAGATAACAAACCAAACTGGTTAAAAATGGAAAAAAGACGATTGTTCTCACATTTGAAATTAGTTCTATAAATATTACTAACACTAACGTAACGAAGAAAATTTATAGTGAAAACCCGATAATAGAAAACGAATCCGCATTTGGAAACAAATAAGAAAACATTAAAATTAAAATCTATACCGTTAGGTCTTACCATTGCCAACAATTTACGTTTAAACCTCAACGATGGATAAGGCTTTTTTACAATGGAAAAATAAGGAATTTTAAACATAGGGATCTTTATAGGAAAGCTCTTTTTTTCATTTCAAGAGTTACAAACAAACTTATGGACTACATAACAATGAATATTTTAAGATATTTACAAATCAAAACTATATCTCTGCAAATACACAAGAACTTAGAAATAGAAAGACTGAAATTTTAGATGAATGCTTGAATAAAAAAAAAAACATCCAAATACAGAAAAAATGATATCAATATATTTATAATATTTTATTGGAAAGTGATATCCCATGAACGGAAACACATAGACAGATTTGGGAAAATGAATTAGGTCAAATAATAAGCCTCAGAAATATGGGACGAAGCTTACAACACATACACATCATTGTTCGTTAAATGCTAAACATGCTCTATACAGAGTTTTAAAATTCTACATCTAGACTACACTACTCCAAATCTAAATTACATAAATTTCCAAAATTATCGCCGATATGTGATAAATGTCAAAATCTCAGAAGGCAAATTTGTCACATTCATTCACTAATTGTATAAAGTATTGTAGAATATTGGAACGAAATATTTAAGATAATTTCGAATGTTATTAATATTACTATGATTTCTGATCCAAAGTTAATAATACTTGAATACGTGAAACGGACCCAACTAATTACAATGAACCAAAGAAAGATTTTTATCGACTATTGTCTAATAATTGGGAAAAAAATTAATACTAAAATTTTGGAAAGGCCCTGCCATCCCCAACAATTAAAATGTGGAAATACAGAAATGTCGGAGACACTTCACTTGGAGAGATTGAGGGCTTGTCCTTATGGATAGGTTAGATCTCTTCAGAGGATTTGGTCTCCATATATTAAATATTTACAGGGGCATAATGTTCGTCGGCGTGAAGACTTGACTGAGCCTGAAATATCTGAATGGATGAAGAAATACTCATATAATAAATCATGAATATATCTCCTAAAAGACGGATTAATGAGTAAATTTCCAATCTCCATCAAACTTTCAATAAACACATCTCTTTCTAGTTTCCTATTCTTTATTTTTTCTATCCCCCTAATTAGCAAAAAAAAGTATAGAAACACATTATATTAAAATCTCTCTTTAATATTAATGCGAATATAGATATCCATTACTTGTATGAAAATATTATTGATGTCATGTATTTTTAATTACATAAAAAATTGTGTAGTTTCAACTATAAAATAATTTAGAAATAAAATAAAGTTCAATAATAATACACAACACATTTATTATTATGAAAAATATAATGTATATTATAGAAGTTCGGTTAATATTGTGTATTATACAATAACTAACATGGGGGACTTGTATTTTGAAATCAAGGAAATAAGGATATTATGAGTAGTATGAGTATATTGCACTAGGAATGTACTATACACACTGCCCAATTATACAAAAAAAATTAACCTGAATGTATAATTTATAATAAATTACAAATCAATAATAAACAGTATCAATTTTATTATTAATATTATATATTTTTTTATCGTCTGTATAAGAGTGTACTTTGTAATTACATACAATTGTTTCTATATCTATAAAAAAAAATAAAAAAAAAACAAAAAAAAACTGTAATCTGAGCTCCTAATTCTCTTGTTCCAACGTTATTGAGTTTTGGAAGATTAACAGACTTGTTTAAGAAGTTTGTAATTTTAATATTAATTTGCTTGAGTTTTAGATGTATATAGATTTGAAAAAATGAACAAATCTTTGATTAATGGTCTTTTTTAGGTAATGATTAAGAATGCACCTTTATCTGATTTTAATTTAGTAATTGTGTTTTCTGTTTTCCCGTTTTTTCATTTGACGTGCTAAGAGTTTATGTGGTTTCAACACCGAGGTCGAAGTTTTCTCTGTTTTGTAATTTGAAATAATCTTATTTTTCTTGCCAATAAAATTTTATTTAATTTGTATTTCAGTATTTTTATCTTATTATGTTTATCTATGGTTGGTTCTTTGGCATTATCTAGATCTAATTGTCTAATTTGTTGTTCTAGCTGCAATTGTTCTGTGTTGTTATTTTTATTTTGGAAAGCTTGATATGAAATAATGCACCTTTATCTGATTTAATTTTAGTAATTGTGTTTTCTGTTTCCCGTTTTTTCATTTGACGTGCTAAGAGCTTATGTGGTTCAACACCGAGTTCGAAGTTTTCCTGTTTTGTAATTTGAAATAATCTGATTTTTCTTGCCAATAAGCCATTTTATTTAATTTGTATTTCAGTATAATTTTATCTTATTTATGTTGCCTATCTAATGCCGTGGTTCTTTTGGCATTATCTAAGCTAATTGTTCTAATTTAGAGTTGTCTTAGCTGCCAATTGTTCTGTGTTGTTATTTTAAGTCATATGTGACAACCAAGTTCCTCTAATGAGGGTGAGATACCGTGGTGTATCATTTGTCTCCCTCAAAGAAAGAATCTCATCTGCGCGGCGGGTTTTACCAATATGTACAAAGCTTGTGAGTTTAAAAGGGCGGGGTTAAACCTACAGAACGATTTTTTATCAAGACATCTCCCTCCTTCTAATTAAAAAAAAAGTTAACGGGGAGTGACTCAGAAATAAAAATACTGATGAAATTTTAGAGTTATATGTACTCACGGGAATTAATTTTGTGTAACAAATAGTCGTACGTGAATACGTTTTATGTACGTTGAATAAAATGAGTATTGTCATTCCCTTCCTCCCACTGTTTTAGCAATTCTCCATACATAGGCGTTATGTTTGTTTTTTCTATGTATGTATTTAGGAGTTCACTAGTTTGTTACAGCATTTTATGTTAGTACTTTCCCTTTGTTATTGCTGATTTATCCAGATATGGATCTTAGAACACAATTGACAAATATCCCCCTATTATCACTTTTTGATAGTAAACCTGAAATTATTATCCTAGCAATTCTTCTTATATAAAGAATTGAGGGTATAAAAAGTTGGGAGCGTAAATATCATCAAATAAGTGAGGGGGGTAAGTAAATTCTCTCCTGTAACTCTATCGTACCAAACACCACCCAACAACCACACCCACCCTCGAACCACCCTCCCTAAACCCATACCACCCCATCCCACACCACACCACCGCCCCCCCCACCCCCACTCTCACTCCAACTACACCACCTACCTATCAAACACCTAACCTCCCCACACCCTCTACACCCCACTCATTCCTCCCACCCCACCACAACACCAACACCCCCTACAACTGGCACCACCACCTATCAACCAGCACAACCCACCACAAACACCTACCACACACTCCACACTCCCCCAACCACCCCATAACCATACCACCACACACCACCAAACCACCACACCACCCACATACCACCCCACCCCCCCCACTTAATAACCCACCATCCAACCCATCCACCAACCCACCACCACACCACTCACAACCAGCCCCTAACACCTCCACCGACCACACCCACCAAACCAAAAAACCCACACATACCCACCCCCCCCCCTCCACCTAAACCACCACACCTAAATACCACAAAACACATACAACACCCACCAACAACTAACATATGAACCAACCATTACCAACCCTTACCCCAACCCACACACTACTTCCCTACCCCCACCCTGCTACCACCACCTACTCACAACACACCATTCCACCGACAACTCTTTTTTTTTCATCTATTGCTATGAAATTCTTTGTTTAAAATGGTATATCCGTTATGAATAATAATAGCCGTGCCTCAGATATTTAGAAGTTAAATGAAATAGAGTAGTATGTTTGCCCAATCCAATTAGCCTTCAATCTTATCTGTGTTTTGATGTTTCAGATGCAACTCCCTCGTAAAAAAATATCACAAATGTAGTGCTTTAATTGGGCAAAAAAATTACTCCCTTTTAATTGGTTATATTAGTGCCCGCCTTATATTTCCAGCTACAGAATGCGATTTACCATTTTTAATTTTGTTTATCGTCTTGCATTGTAAAATCATGTTAATAACCCTTAAGTCTATGGTGCAACCAAGTACCTCAGAACTCCAGGTGATGGGTGGTTATCCACAGCTGTTCAATTTTGTTGGCATCTCCCCTTCAAATAGAACCTTAAAAAAGACCAGAAAGTGTAAAGTGGTGAAAAGCTAATTGAAAAACCAACCCAAAAGTGATAATAATTATCCAAAAATAAAGACTATTATAAAAAAGAAACCACCAAAAGGTGTTAGAAAATTTCTTGTAGGCTTCCGTTGATGTTGTTAAAACATTCCCGCTCCTCTGCCCCCTTGACCACTTATTATTAAAAAGGAAGAGAGGCCGGTGCAAAATTGCAAAATATATATAAGATAAAAACGCATTTCCAAAATCTACACTATTCAAATGCATACTACAAAAAAATCCAACATTAAGTATACCACTAAAATATCAACAGTAACTATGGTAGTATATACTCATGAATGCCAATATACCGACAATAATTACATTTCACCATCCGCCAATTAAGTCCCATTCTTTTTATATCAGACAACAGCAGGTTCCAGGGGGTTAACCAGATTCAGACTCTTGGATATTTTCCAAGTATCTAAGATAAGACACCTCGCCCCCGCCCCCCCTTTACGCACAGCTTAAACTAGATCTATTAATATTCATTAAGTTTGATAGTATATTGTTAATACTTTATCGATCATATTTAACTCATTATCCCTTATAACCTTAGGAGTTAATTAACATTGTGAAGATAAACCCCCCATTTTCCCCCTTAGGGAATCAGTCATTATTATGCTGTGCATCAGTATTACACAAAGTGGGTTATTATTGTTGAGTTAGATATGTTAGTTAATTGTTTTATGTTAGTATATAATTGTATGTTTCTTAAGTCACTACATTTTTGTATAACAAGTCCATTAAGTATTGTGTTTTCTTATTCCAAATTCCGTTTGTTTTCCACCTTGGCTTCACTTGTTTTCCAAGTCTTCATTCAGTGAAACATAAAGTTCGACCTTGAATTAACACTCCAGAGATAAATGGATAGCCATGCTCCGCCTCGTGCAAAATCCAGCCATCTTAACAAGAGCAGGTTTTTATATAAAAAGTCTTCTCTTCATCGCTTCTCCTCGTAATATTGTGAGAGACCGACTCCTGATAATACAGTCGATCTCCTTTGCGATACCTTGTGCATATTTAAATGCCTCTTCTGGTCTGTGAAGGCATGTTCAACAGAGTTATAAGTAATCCACATCTTTGCAGGATGCCATTATTCCATATCTTACACCAGTGATTAGGGCGCTTTCAAAATCATTCTTGTCTTTGTGAACATGTCCATCTTTTTAGCAATTTCAACTGGATAGTCACGAAAGAATCTTAGGTTATCCTCTTCAAACATCAAATTTGAATCCCATAGAAATCAGTTCATAATTTTCTTCCAGAGCAAGAGATGTCGTGAAATTTTCACAATGATCTGTCTTGGCGGGGGGGGGGGTGGGGGGGGGGTGGCGGGGGGGGGGGGGGGGGGGGGGGGAGGGGGGGGGGGGAGGGGGGGGGGGGGGGGGGGGGGACGGGGGGGGTGGGGGGGGGGGGGGGGCAGAGCTTGCGTCGAACCCACTTCATATTCTCGCGGTATTCAGACAGCTTAAATACTTGTTTAAGCTAAGTTGGCAGCAAACTCCGAGGGTTCTTAAATTCCTTTTCACTATCTTAAATTCTGCCTTCTCGATCTTGCTTCCAAGTCCAGCCTTTATCATTCATTTGGCAAGTATGCCCCCAATACTTTCTTGCTCCTTTCTTTTCAGTCCTTTATCTCCTCAGACATCTCAGTCTTCATCGTATTTTCCATTTCTTCCATAACCGAATCGTATTTTGCATTAGTCTTAATAATTGAATCAACAACGGCTTGTTACAAGTCCTTTTCAACCCGCTTAATTTTCTTGTTTAATCCTCCTCAATTTTCTTCAACACGTTCATTTAATTTCAGCATCACCTTCTCATTACCGTGTTTAAAAATTTTTTCAGAGATACTTTTGTCCACTCTGGCGTTCCCTATCTTGTATCAATTAGAAATATCTTTAAATAACTGAAGCTCTTACTGACTGTTCCAGTTGTTCCATCTGTCCTTTTCCTTTGAAGTCATTTCTGTAGGATGAGGATTCGAGAGATCAGCAGCTTACTTCTCCGAGATCTTTCAGCTGATGTTTAGGAGTTTGAGGAGTCTAACCAAGTTTTTTTAGGTAAAGTTTGTAGCAGGCAGTCTTGCAGCAGGTTTTGCAGGCTTCTGATGAGATTTCCCTTTTTTCATTTAAAACTGCAGTTAATCTCCGTTATTTCACGGTGACTTCTGATGACGTCACTTACGCGATGTCAAACAGCTCCGGTGAGTATTTTTAAATCGGTCCTGTCTTCTGGGGTGGAAGATTGCCACCTTCACATGGTCTGCCCTGTTTCGACTAATACTAGAACAAGTTGTCGAACAACGCCACACGAAAGAAGAAGAAGGTCCCATCTTCCAAACCATCTTTTTTCAGGATTTAACGGGAGCAGAGCTTGATGCTTGCGCCTTTGTAACCCATAGCGCCACCGGAAGTACTCACTATTTGTTAACTTACAGTTAGCCACTTGTTTAATAGCCAGTAGTTTATTCATAAGCGTGATACCACATGTGTCCTTATGTCCAATCAATCCACATTCTCAGTAATGTAATTGTCTTTTGAAGAAGTATTAATGGCGCTGCATTCCTTTGAATACAATTCACGTGGCATCATTAATACTTGTTCAAAACACAATTAAATTTACTGACAATGTAGATCGATGCATTGATGACACATTGAGAATTTCCTAAAACTCACCAGCATGATTGAGGGCTTCGTTCTTGGCGAGCTTCTTCTTCCGGGTGGCGCAGCGGTCAGTCATTCAAATTTACCTACTGACTTCTGTAGTGTCCTCTCTGTCTTTCGCTCTCCATCTCCGCCCCTCTCCCTTCCTCTTTTCTCTCTCTCGCGCTCTCGCTTTCCGCCCCCCCCCCCCCATCTCGTCTCTCCCTCTAGTTCACTCACTCACTCCCTCGCTCTCACCACCTGACTTGTGCTCGTCATTCCGGAATCATCTGACTTTTTGCGGTAGACAAAAAATGCTGGAGAAACCTCAGCGGGTGAGGCAGCATCTATGGAGCGAAGGAAATAGGCAACATATCAGGTCCGAAACCCTTCTTCAAACCCGGCCTGAAATGCGGGCTATTTCCTTTGCTTCCATAGATGCTGCCTCAAAAAAAACCCGCAGAGCTTCTCCAACATTTTTGTCTACCTTCGATTTTCCAGCAATTTGCAGTTACTTCTTAACCGTTTGGCGGTGACGGCTGCATCTGCGGTTCCTTTCTGTTGGTGGGTGGGGGGGCGGGGGGGGGGGGGGGGGGGGGGGGGGGGGGGGGGGGGGGGGGGGGAAGAGTCTGGCCCGTGCGGTGTTATGAGTGATTATGTTCCCTCGCGGGTGCTGCTGCCTTGCCCGTGATTTCCTCCGCACTGTGTTTTTTGTTTGGCTTGAAGTTGAAGGCGGACCCCCCTGTGTTTACCTTCAATCTGTCTCTGGTGGCCTCAGCGGGATGGGCAGGACTGCTCTGGGAGCGGGTGACGTTTCTGGTCGCGACACCTTTTCAGCAATCACAAATATCTCACGTCGAGTATTCTCATGGGGTGCATATAGCTTAAAACCCCACCCCTTCATTCCAACTCAGCATTCACGGACCTTTAGGTACCCCTAGTTTAAAACCCATTTCATCACTGATTGGCATATAAAATTCATGACAGGGTGATTTTCAAAATTCATGTTATATCTTGTGTTGTATGTGAGTAGTTTGTTATTTGTGATTACTTAGGCTATTTTTATAAAATTATCCTTTTCTTAGAAAGGGACTCTACAGGAATTCTTAATGGGAAAGTAGTGGGGACAGAAAGACATTGCATTATGTGTTTGAACGTGCAGAACACTTGTCGTTTCAAAAGCCAAAAATTGAAAAGTTGAGGAAAAAAAAAGGTGCTCTGAGTTGTTTATGGTTACCATCTGAGGCGCATGATGATGCACGGATTATGATATGGCAATGTACCAGCTAGCATCTGATTTTCTCATAAAGGACAGGTCGTTTGCAAGAAATTGTAATTTATTTGGCCTATCTGTTACGGAATACATATACTCTGTGGCCAATTGACTTGAAAACTTCTCTGGATCGCCCATTCGAGGGGCCAGGTTGCACACTTGGAGGCTTTGTGCTCTATGAGTTGTTTGCGGGCCGGCCTTCGTCCTGGTTAAGCAGGTAAAATACTGTGCGATGTGACACTCGGAACTCTCTGCCACAGGTGGTAGTTGAGGCCCGTTCATTGGCTATATTTAAGAGTGAGTTGGATGTGGCCTTGTGGTAAGGATCAGAGTGTATGGAGAGGAGGCAGGTACTGGATACTGAGTTGGATGATCAGCCATGATCATATTGACAGGCGGTGCAGGCACGAAGGGTGAATGGCCTACTCTGACCTAATTTATGTTTTCTATGTTTCTATGAACACTCGGTTCCTCCAAAGCCTCAATCTGGAACTGGTGAATTTTCAGCCTCGGTTTCTTGCAGATCTTTCCACATCTGTATTTATACTGATAGGTCGGATGACCTTGCCTTAGTTCGTTATCCTTTTGACCCGTCAATTGGGTGCTCATCCTCTCCTCCACGCCCCCACCCCCCTTCATTACACCCTTGGGAGTATTTTTCAATGATTTCTGCCAGCTTGATTGAGTCTTCATTCAGAGGATGAGGTTTGGGCTGCTAACCCCCGCCCGGTCGCCTCTTTCGAGGTGTCAATGCCTTTCAGTCGTCACCACCTATTTGGGTTGTCAAGTCTATTCCTGGTTGCCACTGGTTTTGTCTGTACAGTGATTGAAAACCAAATCTATTGATGCTCTGAACACATCATCAGTGATGTAACGGGGTCATTGGGTGTTTTCGGATGTCAACATCAGGACCACAATCAGGTGACCAGGCCGTGGGTTGATTAGATCATGCCTTGTGTTCACGTGCATTCGCTCTCTCTTGGGCATCCTCTCCTGTATCCTGAACCATATCGGGCTTTTCACTGTCTCTGTGGTTTTCTTGATGGCTCTTCCCATCTTTAGATTATGAATCCTGGTTACTTTATCATTCCTTTTCCCGCTGTTAATCCATCCCTCCCTCCCCACCTGCGCAACCAACCAATTCATCACTCTCATCTGGAATCAACAAATTATATGCAGCATTTGCCCAATTGTATTTCTATTGTCTTAAATATAGGTGCAGGTGTAGGCATTCGGCCTTTCGAGCTCACAACCCTTAAATATGATCATGGCTGATTATCTAATCAGTTCCGGTTCCTGCTTTCTTCCCATATCGGATGGTAGCCGTGATTGTAAGCACAACATTTGTGGTAGCATCTGCAGTTCCGTCCATCTTCAGTTCCATGATCCTGGTTATATTCCAATCATTTCCCAGCCTCTGTTAATCCATCCGACTCTCCCCACCTCGATTCCAACCACCATTCCTCCTCCTCATCTGGATTCACTTTTTATATGCCCGTATTTGTCCCAACATCTCAATCTTGTTATTTTGGTATCTCCCTCCTTTATTTCCAGGGATGGAGGCAGTGTGACACAAACCCATTGTCATTTTCCTTTCATTAATGCTACATCAAGCCTGAGTGTATTCTAAGTATGTGTTTTGCTCAGATCTTCATTGCTATATATTGTGTTATTTAGGTTATGGTAAGGGTTATTATTAATTAATTACAAATAATGATCATCAGGAACTGTTTTGTAAGCATTATGTTTTATAGTAATAAGCCGAGCTTGGGGTCTTGATGGATTACCAGGGCATCAGCTGTTGCATCGAGTTCTGAACAAAAGCATCCATTAACCCTTTTGATAAAGATTGCCACAAAGAAAACCTAGCCGTTTTTTCTTACCTGTCACAGTTACTACCCGAGTGACCATGGTCAATTATATTGCGTCAACAAGATAGATTCCAATGAATTCTTCCAGCTTTTA
>CM069145.1:56427466-56677463 GCA_035221665.1 Okamejei kenojei | reverse complement strand
GAAGACGGAACCAAAGTAGTTTATTCAATTGGTCCGCATATCCTTGTTCCTCCATGATCAACTCACAAACCTTATTCTGTCTGACTGTCAAGGGACCTACATTTGTTTTAACTAACCTCTTTCTCTTCACATATCTATAAAAACTTTGCAGTCAGATTTTTTATGTTCCCTCCCAGTTTTCTTCATAATCTATTTTTCCTTTCAAAGTTAAGCCCTTTGACCTGCCTGCTCTGGTCTCTTGAATTTCTTCTCCCAGTCCCACTGGGATGCTGGCTTATTTCTGGCTACTTTGTACCATCATCCTTTGGGGGCATTGATACTATCCCTGATTTCCCTTGTACCACGGATGCAGTAAACCTTCCCCGATTTATAATTCTTTTGTTTGCCAACTGGGATGCAACAATTTTTGTAGTTCATCCATGCATCTTTAAATTCTTCCATTGTATATCCACCGTCAACCCTTTTAAATTAATTGCCAAGTCAATCTATGGGCCAATTCACGTCTCATACCCTCAAAGTACCTTTCTTTATGTTCATAACCATTGTTTCTTGAATTAACAATTGTCACCACCATCCTAATGAAGATCTCAACCATATTAATAGGACAACTCTTGCCCAAGGGGGGCACGTACAACAAGTACGGCTAATACCGCACCTTCCACATTACTCAAAACCCAGTCTAAAATAGCCTGCTCTCTCGTTGTTCTCTACATGTTAATAGATAACAACCCGCATACATTCCAAAAAAACCTCTCCTCATCACCCCTGCCAATTTGATTAACCCCAATCTATATGTAATTTGAAGTCCCCTAAACCAATATATAACTGTTTTTTTGCCTTGTTCGCACGCATTTCTAATTCCTGTTTGAAACCATCGCCCAACTTCTCTGCTATTTTCTGATAAGCGTGCCTGTATCACAACACCCACCAGCGTTTTCTGCCCCTTATGTTATGTAGCTCTTACCCATACCGAATCCACATCCTACCAAGCTAAAATGTCCTTCCTTACCATTGCTTAATCTCGCTCTCTAACCAGCAACGCTAGACCCCCACCTCCTTTTCCTTTCTCTCTAATCCTTCTGAAGTATTGAATATCCTGTGATCAGATCACTCCCAGCGCTACGTCACCTGGAGCCATGTCTCCGGGGATCCCAACGTATAATAACATAATCTTAATATCTAGTCTGTATCATCAACTCGTCCACCTTAATATACGAATACTCCGTGCATTGAAGAACACAAAGCTTCCGTAGCTTTGTCTTTACATCGCATTTACCCCTTATACAAATTTGTCTGAAAAGTGGCCCTTTTTTGATTTTGCCCCTGGTTTTGTCTGCCTGCCACTTTTACACTTTCACCTTGCTACTACTAATGTCTTCTACCCTCAATTTTAACACCCTCCTGCCTCTCTTCTCTTGTACCCATCCATACCCAACCCCCAGCCACATTAGTTTAACTCCTCCCCGACAGCACTACAAACACTCCCCCAAGAGACATTGGTTCCATTCCATTCCAAGTGCAAACCGTCCTGTTTGTACCGTTACCATTTCCCACCACCTCCCCCAGAACGGTCCCAAGTGCCCTAAAAATTTGAATCCCTCCCCCTTAGCACCACTTTTCAAGCCATGGTATTCATTTGCATTATCCACCTCTTTTCTACTCTGACTGGCCCTTGGTACTGGTAGTAATCCTGAGATTACTACCTTTGATGTCCACTTTTAAGTTTATCCCTAGCTCCTCTAAATTCACCTGTAGGACCTACAATCCCTTTTTTTTACCTATAGCGTTGGTGCCAACATGCAACCACGACAACGGCTCTTCACCCTCCCCCTCCAAATGTTCTGCAGCGTTCAGTGACACTACCCTGACCTATGACCAAGGGGAGGCCACAAAACCATCCTGGAGTCCTCGTTTTTTGTTCAGGCCGCAAAGACGCCTATCGATTCCCTGGCAACAGTTCCTAGATAAATCTCCTCTGTACTCTCTCTATTTTGTTGACATCCTTCTATAACTAGCGACAATTGTACCCATACTCACAGAATTGGTCTTACCAATGCATTGTACAATTTTAACATTACTTTACTTCCATATCCTCCTATATTTCAATGCCTCATGATTTTATAAAGGCAAGTCCACCAAAGGCTTTCTTTTACCACCCTATCAACATGCGATCCACCTTCAGGGAACTATCGCACCGTTATTCCTAATCCCTCTGTTCCACAGCAATTCCTCAATTCACCTACCATTTACCATGTACGTCCCCTATTTTTGATTCGTCCTGCCAAGATGTAGCACTTCAACCACTTATCAGCATAAACACTCCATCTGGCATCTTTCAGCCCAACTTTTTCCAAATGGCCCAAATCTTCCTGTAAGACTTTGAAAATCTACTTCATTATCCACAAACCACCTATCTTAGATCATCTGTCAATGGACCTACTTATCCAATTTTCCACTCACCATCATCAGATCATTGATGTACATGACAAACAACAGTGAAACCCAACACAGATCCCTGAGGCACCCCACTGGTCACCCGTGCTTCCAAACCTAGACAAACAGTTCTCCATCCCCCATTACTCTCTGACATCTCCCATTCCAGCCACTGTTGAAATCCATCTTACTACTACTACCGCCATTACACCCAAAGATTAACCTTCTTAACCAACCTTCCATGGGGAACCTTGTCAAAGGCCTTACTGAAATCCATATATGACAACATCCACTGCTTTACCCTCATCAATTTTCCCTAGTTACCAGCTTCAAAAAAATCAAGAAGGTTTGTGTCAAACATGACCTTCCACAGAAAAAAATCCACTGTGTAATGTTTCATGAAGGTAGCAAATCCTTTGATGAAGACTATCTATTTGTTTCCAACTGCTAGTTGTTTGACCAGAGCTGCCGCCGACATACAGTTATAAAGAAAGTTACATGCAAGTCTTATCTACGGTACAGAAAAACCTTCCGGGACAATATGCTACGGTCAATCTCATGTCTGCCTTAAGTAAATTCTACACCCTCTGGCGATGTCGACGTTCCAGGCAATGTCCCGTGATTAGACATGTTTATTAAAACATATGGGTGGGAAGAGAATTTTGAAAGCATATGAACGATAAAAAATTCGGTAATAGTGGCATTTCTAGGAGGGCAGGTGGGATGCGTTGAAAGGGAGTGAATGAAAGTTAACGATGAGGAAAAGTGATTGCGTTACGTTTAGAGTAATAAAAGGAGGAGATGGTGTAATGTAAATGTAAATTAATTTTAAAATGTGCTAAATACTGGGAACTTAGATGGTGTAAATGAATATTATTTAAGATTGCAGGAAAAAAAAAAATACGTGGTTAAAGTCTCTGGGGATCTTTATCCTTATACAGAAGTAACACCCATTGTGTGGGAAATCAAGGTTCATTAGATGGTTTATAAAACACCTAAGTTGGGCCAAATCTGGACTATGGGAATTCAGTGCAGTGCACTAATCTTCGGACAAATGGCAGCTTGTGGAGAGAATGTGGTCGAAGTGATTCGTCAAAATTTATTCGTAGGCGACGATTATGTTTGTGGAGGCCGATTGCTTTTTCGTTTCATTTCGCGCACAAAATCACATATCTTCTGTATTTTTAATATTTTATGTAAAAATTATTATATATATCATACTGCACTCGTCAAGAACAAAAACCTGGACTTATTTTCAAAATATGGGAAAACCTCCATTTGAGATGGAGTAATTTGTCCCAATCAAGCAAATTTGAGTCTGACGCATTTGAACCAATCACGCGCTTTGTTTCAGGTTTAATAGCAGGGAGCCCACGTCAAGGTCGTGGGACCAGTGAAAACCATTGTAATCAACTGGAAATCAAAGGTTAATGTATCTAATGTCCTTATTTATGTGTAATTTAATTATTGTTTGGACCTTAATTAATTTAATTTCAACCGTCTTATGTGAAAAAAATAGATCTGGGAAGCTGAAAGGTTGATACTTGAACGTTGTTTATTGAACCAAAATTAATTTAAAAGTGGCACTAATGCAATCTTGTTGAAGTCAAGATGTCAACTTTAGCATCTAATTCACTGAGCTGCTGCGGATCATATTACGAGGAAAAAGTAATCCCAACCGGGGCCTATGTACTTAACATAGTGAAGCCGCGTCTCGCGGTAAAGAAGCGACAATTCGCCGGAACTTGGAGCCGCTGAATGTGTTTGGTTCATCTCCGCCAGGGGGGAGCGGGGGGGGGGGGGGGGCGGGAGGGGGGTGGTACTCACAAACACATTGAGCCACAATGTATTGTGCAAAAAACAATCATTTTGATTATAATTTGGGAGGATTAACTTATGGGAATTAAACTATTAAATTCTTCCATCTGGAATAAATTTACGACAGTGAGATTTAAAAATTTTTGTTATATGTGAAATTTTTTTTCCCCTTTTTGTTGTGAATGGATTAGTTTGTTATTTGGATACTTAGGCTATTTAAAACAAAATTCGTAAGAAATAAATCTCAGATAATGGTTAAAGGGAAAAAGTAGTGGGCAGAAGGCATGTCATGTGTGGTTTGGAAGAGCAAATCCTGTTGTAGGTTTACAATGCCAAAATGGTATTGGAATAACAAGGTGTACAGAGTTGCTTATTGGTTACAATCTGAGGTATATGATGATTGCTAACTGTTTATGATTATGCCAAGTACCGGCTAGTACTGATCTTCTCCAAAAGGACTTTTGTTTGATAGAAATTGTTAAATTGTAATTTACCTATATTCAGATCTTATGAATGGGGTCTTGGTGTACACAGCATATTTTAACAATAACTATTTCTGGCCTGATAGGGGATACGACATGCCTATAAGTAGATTCTTGAGTTCGAAGACGAGGTATCCAAATAGATGTCATTTATATTGATTATGTGTCAAGTAAAATATATACCATTAGCGTCTGGGTTTGATTTATTTTATTTAAAGCAAAATATTTCTGTCACTAAATTTCCCACGGACGTTGCCGTCACGGTTGCGTCATTTTTGTGAAAAATAGTCAATTAGGTATTATATACCTAAAAAACGAAAGGGAATATGCTTTAATTTCATCCAACGTTAAAATGTTTTATATTTGTTTCAGAATGCTTCAATCTATAAGAACTGAAACATTTCATTCAGTTCTCTTAATTTTTCTCTTAATTTTTAAGCAAGTTATGGGCTTTGACTGTCCTCGATCACTGCTTTTGTGTTTTATGTCAATGGAATATAGCAATAGGGATTCAAGATGACTAATTTCCCATGCATAATAATCAATAACTCCTTTTAATACTGAATGATATGAAAGTGAAATTAGGTGGTTCAAATTAAATTAATTTCTTATGCTTTATTGATGAATAAAATCGCAGACCTTGATTTTTAACTAACATATAACATTCTAACAATTAACAGCACGGAAAAACAGGCCCCTCGGCCCTTCAGTCCGCGCCGAACATTAATTTTCCCTAGTTCGATCTACCTGCACTAGGGCCATGCCCCTTCTATTGCCTCCCATCCATTTTACCTAACCATTTTACTTTTAAATGTTAAATCCGTATCCTGCTCCACCACTTCTGCGGAAAGTGATTCCTACTGCCCCACCTCTGAGGTAAAGAAGTTCCACCCTTCACGGTACCCCCAAACCTAGGGTCCCTTAATTCTCATGTCATGGCCCTCTTGTTTGAATCTTCCATACCCTCAATCGGTGAAAAAACGTAATCCCACGGTCCAACCTGTCTATCCCTTTATTCATTTTAAAGACTCAATCAACGTCCCCCATTAAACCTTCTGCGCTCCCAAAGAATAAAGGACCTATACTTGTTAACTTTCTCTGTAACTTGTTGCTGGAACGCAGGCAACATCAATAATCTCCTCTGTACTCTCTATATTTTGTTGACATCAATCTATAATTAGGCGACCCAAAAATGGTACAACCCTATACACTCAGAATTGGTGTCTCACAATGGCCTTTACAATTTTAACATTACTTCCTATACTCCTTTATTCTGTTGAGTATAAAGGGCAGCCAACTCCAAAATTTCTTACCACCTATTTACAATGCGATTACCAACCTGCAGGGGAACCTATGCACAGTTATTCTAAGTCCCTCTGTTTCCACAGCATTCCTGCATTTCCCTAACCATTTACCTTGTATTAGTCCTATTTTGATTTGTCCTGCCAAGATGTAACACCTCTCTACTTAGCCAGCATTTAAAATCACATCTGCCATCTTTATAGGCCCCACTCTTTCCAAATGGCCCAAGATCTATACTGTAGACTTTGAAATCTACTTTCATTTTCCTTAAAATACCACCTAGGTTATAATCTCTGCATACTTACGTATACAATTCCACCCCATTATCAGATTCCAATTGATGTAGCATGACAAAAAACAGTGGACCCACACAGATCCCTGACGCATCCCCACTTTCACCGATTCCAACCTGGTCAAACAGCCATCCCCTACCCCCATTCACCTCTTTCTCCGGCATCTCCCATTCAGCCACTGTTGAATCCATCTCTTGCTACTCCGCCTATTACACCCAAAAAAAGATTGAACCTTCTAACCAACAACTTCCATAGGGAACCTTGTCAAATAGGCACTTACTGAAATCCATACAGAACAATCATTCACGGCTTTGATCCTCATCAATTTCCCTAGTAACCTCTTCAAAACATTCAAGAAGGTTTGTCTCAAACATGACTTCCAGGCACAAATCCATGTTGACTGTTCTGATCAGACCTGTTTATCCTCTCAGGATGCTTATATATATTATCTCTAAGGATCCTTTCCATGATAATTAATCGTGCCCACCACCACTGACGTCAAACAACCAAGGTTCTATAATTGCTAGGTTTTTATTCTTTGGAAACCCTTTTTAACAATGGAAATACAACATGTATGCCCGCAATATTACACCAATCCTCCGGCACTATTCCCGTTTCTATTATGGAAATTTCAAATATTTCTGTCATAGCTTCTGCTTGCTATTTTTTTACACTAACTTCCCTCAAATGTCCCATAGGGAATATCCCTGTCAGGACCTGGAGACTTATCCACTTTTATATTTTTCAAAAGTGTCAGTACTTCCCTCTCTTTGAATCTCATAGTTTCCATAGCTGCTCTACTTTTTCCCTTACCTTGCAGAGTTCAATATCCTTCTCCTTGGTGAATACCGAAGAAAATACATTGTTCAATATCTCCCCCATCTCTTTTGGCTCTGCAGATAGCTGTCCATTCTGGCTCTCTAATGGTCCAATTTCATTCCTCGTTTTCCTTTTGCTATTATTATAGCTGTAGGAACCCTTTGGATTCACTTTCACCTTTCTTGCCAACGCAACCTCATATCTTCTTTTAGCTTCTCTAATTTCTTTCTTAAGATTTTTATACACTCTTTATACTCATCTAGCACCTCATTTACTCCATGCCTCCTATAATTATTGTAGATATCGCTCTTTTTTCGAACCAAATGCCCAATTTCACTTGAAAACCATGGTTCTTTCCAATTTTTACTATTTCCTTTCAACCGAACAGGGACATAAAGATTCTGTACTCTTACAATTTCCCCTTTAAATGCGCTCCATTTCTCTTCTACATCCTTCCCATAAAACAAAATCTCAATTCGCTCCTTTTAAATCCTTACGCATTCCCTCAAAGTTAGCCTTTCTCCAATCAAAAATCTCAACCCTAGGTCCAGTTTTGACTTTCTCCATAATTATATTGAAACTAATAGTATTGTGATCACTGGTCCCGAAGTGCTCACCAACGCATACCTCCGTCACCTGACCTGACTCATTTCCGTCACCTGACCTGCCCCAATTCTCGCCAGAGAATTTTAATAATCTCAAAATTTTGTAACATTGTTACTTCATTGCCTTCCGTTCCATCGCAGTGAGAAATATTCAGAAACGGTGGATGTGTATGTTGAAATCAATTGGTGCATGTGAACATGAACTTAAACTAACTTATCTGCGGTAGTAACTTACAGTGTAATTATCATTAACATTAAGAAGAGGTTGACATGTTATGAATTGAAGTCTTAAGTACAATGCTCCGTGCTCTCTCAGGCCTCCAACCTCATAGTTCCCCAGCCCCGCACGGCCAGATTTTACCTTCTCCCCAAAATCCACAAATCTAACTGTCCTGGCAGACCCATTGTTTCTGCCTGTTCGAGTCCTACCGAACTCATGTCCACATATCTCGAGTCCATCACATATCTCCTGGTTAAATACCTCCCTACCTATGTTCAAGACACTTCACACGCTCTTCGTCTACCCCAGAACGTCCGTTTTCTAGGCCCCTATTCCCTCATCTTCACCATGGATGTCCTGTCACTCCACACCTCCATCCCCCACCAGGAGGGTCTTAAAGCTCCCCGTTTCTTCCTCGACCGCAGAACCATCTAATCCCCGCCTATTGACACTCGCCTCTGCCTAGCGGAGCTGGTCCTTACCCTGAACAACTTTTCGTTTGACTCCTCCCATTTCCTGCAAATACAAGGGGTAGCTATCGGCACGTGCATGGGCCCTAGCTATGCCCGCCTCTTTGTAGGGTATGTCGAACAATCTTTGTTCGAGGCATACCAGGGCCCTATCCTCATCCTCTACCTCCGCTACATCGCCGCCGATTTACATTGGTGCTACCTCCTGCACCCACACGCAATTCACTGACTTCATCCATTTCACCACTGACTTCCATCCGGCACTCAAATACACGTGGACCATTTCCGACATTTTTCTACCAATTCTAGACTTCTCTATCTCCATCGCAGGTGATAGACTACTGACCGACATCCACTATAAACCCACTGACTATGGCTATCTGGACTACACCTCTTGCCACCCTACTCCCAATCCATCCGTTTACGCTGCATCTGCACCCAGGATGATGTGTTCTACACCACGGCATCGGAGATGTCCTCATTCTTCAGGGAACCGGGGTTTCCCCTACTAAAGATGAGGCTCTCACCGGGGTATCCTCTATATCCCGTAACTCTGCTTTCATCCCCCATTCCCGCACTCATAACAAGGGCAGAGTCCCTCTTGTCCTCACCTTCCACCCTAACAGCCGTCACATACAACAAATAATCCACCGACATGTTCGTCACCTCCAAAAGGATCCCACCACCGGCCACATTTTCCCATCTGCTCCCTTGTCTGCTTTCCGCAGAGACCGCTCCCTCCGTAACTCTCTGGACAGGTCGTCCATTCCCATCCAAACCACCCCCTCTCCTGGCACTTGTTGCTTTACCTCCCCCCTTGACTGAATTCAAGGAGCCAAGCAGTGTGTCTAGGTGCGGCAGATGTTCACCTGCACCTACTACAACCTCATCTATTGCATCCGCTGCGCTAGGTGTCAGCAGCTCTACATCGGTGAGACCAAGTGCAGGCTTGGCGATCGCTTCACCCTCACCTCCGCTCGGTCGCATTAACCCATCCCTGATCTCATCATCATTTTAAATCTCGACCTCAATCAATTTCAGTCCCCCCTTTAACTTATCTTCTGCGCCCCAGCTCCAAAGACCTCCCTGCATAACTCCAGACCTAACTTGTTTTCAACTAACTTATCTCTGTAAAGAATAAAGACCTATAGTTAAAATCGCTGGAACCCTGGCAACCCCCCCCCCGCCCCCCCGCTCGCCCCCATCCCTCCTAATCAGGCTGAAGAAGGGTCTCGACCCGAAATGTTGCCTAAATTTCATTCCTTCGATAGGTCTCCTCTGCGCTCGCATGCTGCCTTAAAAACACCGCTGAGTTTCTCCAGCATTTTGTCCACCTAAGTTACTTGCCATCCCATCTACCTGGACATGCGTACATGTTTATTTTCCGTTGATATGTTAATTTTTAACATTTCTTCTTCCTCTTCATATTCTTTCTAACTTCTTTTTAGTCTTATACATTATACCTAAACATGAAATTACCTTCTCTTTCTTCTGTTCTCTTCTTTCTAGGTAAAATACTCCGTTACACATTTTCTAGAAACATAGAAAATCTCCCCTGGTATTCTGTCGTAGGTGCAGGAGTAGGTCATTCGGCCCTTCGAGCCTGCACCTCCATTCTATATGATCATGGCTGATCATCCAACTCAGTATCGTCACATCTGGAACATTACATCAATAAATCGAGCTATAGCAAGGTCTTGAAATAAGAAAGGTAATGATAGGACTCAAGCAATATATCCTTTGATTTAGTTCGATCCACAGACGCGGAAAAGCCAAAACAGGTGAATCTCCTCAAGACACTGTTCCTTATTGTGAAGCAGATGAGCCGGCCCCAAAGAGACTGCTTCGATCCATGACAAGTGATTGTCAACAGACAGCAAATGTCGAGCACCAAATACCCAGTCCAACGGGACACGGGTGGAAACTTTTTGTTGGTGAATTGGACATTGATTTGGCTGATCCGCCTCCAGCCCCATGCACGTTGTTAGAATTGGTCCCTGATGTGTGTGTGTGAATGTGTGATAGCTAGTGTGTGTGTGTGTGTGTGTGCGTGTGTGTATAATACACATGGTATAATCATATATAGGTTAAATAGACCGCAGCACGGAATTAGGCTCCCCATGAAGTAATATGAGCATTGAGCACTAGATGGCGCATATTTTGGGGGGCTGTAAACAGTTTATGTATGTATTGTTAGATCTGTGTACCATTGTATACAGCACATTAGTACCTGCACTGATGTTCAGCACTTTGGTCAACGTGAGTTGTTTTTTAATGTGCTGTACAAATACAATTGACTGACTGACAAGCTATTAAATCTTATTTTCCTCTGACTCACCTACTTCCAGCCAACACATGCTCTCGCTGCTTCTGGCTGTTGCTTCTCTCTGGCCTTCGCGGTAAACACTTGACCGGGCCTTAACCGTCTTTTTAAAGCTTCCCCTTTGACATCTACTTCCAACCAATAATCGCTCTCGTTGCTTCTGCCTGCTGCTTCTCTCCGATATTCACGGTAAATACACGATCCGGGCCTTTGGCACTGTTTTTCAAATTTATTTCCCTCTGACATATCTACTTCCAGCCAATACTCGCTCTCGCGGCTTCTGACTTCTGCTTCTCTCCGACCTTCATCTTTGCAACAGTTAATTAAATATATTATATGTTTGAACCAATATTATATATGTGGCCTGCAAACTGAAAGGAATGTTACATGTGCGTTCCCCTCTCAGTGTCCTCATAATGATTTAAAACGGTTCATTGGAAGTGTTATGCAGGATCACAGGCTGAAATTAATAAAGTTGGATATAAAATCAACATTTCTGGTCCTAGGAGGTGTTTATTTATGGAAATAAATACTTACAGTACAATATGTCATCGTCTATCCGCTGACCGAATAGCACACAGCAAACAGCTGTACACGTCAACATAAATTAACTCATCTAAAACTTTAAAAAATGGTGATTATGTTCACTGATTTTTAAATGTTTACTTTATGACTTCGTTTAATGAACGGAAATGTGCTGAAAACAATCAACAGGTCACAGCAGCGCCGCGTAGAAAGAACTGAAAACTGTGTAGGGAAGAACTGCGAATGCTGGTTTAAAGCGAAGAGAGACACAAAAAGCTGGTGTATCTCAGCGGGACAGGCGTCATATCTGGAGAGAAGGAATGGGTGACGTTTCGGGTCCAGACCATTTTTCAGACTGGTTAGATATAAGGGAAACGAAAGATGTAGGCGATCAGAGATGTAGAGAAATAAAGAACAATGATTGAAAGATATGCAAAAAAAGTAAAGAATACAGGCCATTGTTAACTGTTAGTTGGGTTAAAAGAGGAAGACGGTGCGACTTGGGTGGGGGAGGGATAGAGAGTGAGGGAACGCCAGGGTTACCTAAAGTTACTTACTTTTAGGCAGTCCCTCCCACACTGTTGAGTGTATTCGGCCACAAGCTTTCCCCATTCGGTTCGGTTATGTGCGACGTCTTCCACACTCGATAGGCTTGCGGCCCGGGCCTCCAGATTCTTCTGGAATGTTCGCCTGCATGTGAGTTTTGGTCGGCCTCTTTTCCTTCTTTCGTCAGGTTGCCATATCATTGCTATCTTAGGTGCACGTTCTGGTAACATTCTGAGTACGTCCTGCAAATTTCATCCTGCGCACCTCTATGTCCTGACTGAGAGGCTTTGTTGCAGTTTCACAGTACATCTCCTCGTTTGTGACGTGGTAGCTCATCTTCAGGATCTTCCTCAAGCAGCGTTATTGGAATGCATCCAATTTATTTTTCATCTTGACATTGATTTTCCAAGTTTCACTGGCATAGAGAGCTGTAAGGACTACGGACTGGAAGAGGTTGACTTTTAGTATATTGGATACCCCGCCACTAGACTATACTGACTGCATTCCTCTGAAGACTGATGCGGCTTTACCAATTCGGGAGTTCACGTCGACCTCTACATCTGCATCTACTGTGAACGTGTTGCCAATATAGGTAAATCTTGTGGCGTTTTCCACGGGTTCCGAATTCATTATCACTTGATATATTGGTCTATAACTTAAAGATGGGGAAATCAATATCCATACTACAGGGCTTTAAGCTGCCCAAGTGAAATATGAGACGTTTTTCTTCCAATTTGCGTTCAACCTCACTCCGACAATGGAGTAGACCTATGACAGAAAGGTCTGTGTGGGAATGGGAAGGAGAATTAACGTGTTTAGCAACCGGGAGGTCAGGTAGGTTCGGGAGGACTGGGCGAAGGTGTTCAGCGAAACGATTGCCCATTCTACTCAGGTCTCGCCGATGTTCAAGAGTCCACATCTTGAACAATGGATACAGTAGATGAGGTTGGAGGAGGTGCAGGTGAACCTTTGACGAACCTGAAAGGACTATCGGGGTGCCTGGACAGAGTCGAGGGAAGGGGTAAAGGGCCCGGTGTTGCATCTTATGCGGTTGCGGGAGGAGATAACTACGGAGTGTGTGGTTTAGGTGGGAAGATGAGTTAACCAGAGCATTGCGGAAGGAACGGTCTCTGCTGAAGGCGGAAAGGGGTGGAGATGGGAAGATGTGACTCGTGCTGGAATCCCGTTGGTTGAAATTTCGGAGGATTATGTTTTGTTTGCGACGACTGATGGGGTGAAAGGTAAAGACTAGGGGGACTCTGTCTCTAATGCGAATAGGGGTAGGGGGAACAAGTGCGGAACTGCGGGGTACCGAGGAGACACGAGTGAAGGCCTCGTCTATGATGGGAGAGGGGAAACATTGTTCCCTAAAGAATGAGGACATCTCGGAAGTCCTGATATGGAACACCGCATATTTAGCGCAGATGCGGCGTGGACGGGAGAAATGGGGTGTTGGGGGTGTTTTTGCAGGAATCAGAGTGGGAAGAAGTGTAGTCGAGATAGTCAGTGGGTTTGATAGTCTATTTCCTGTGATGGTGACTGTGAGATCAAGAATGGGAGCTGTCTGAGATGTCCAAGTTAATTTAAGTGTAGGATGGAATTAGGTATTCAATTTGATGAAGCCCATGAGTTCTGCATGGGTGCAGGAGGTAGCACCGATGCAGTCGTCAATGTAACGGAGACAGTGTTCGGAGATAGGGCCAGTGTACGCTAATGTTGGTCCTTCACCAAAATCTTGATTAATATTCGGCGACTAGCAACGTTGCGCCTGTTTCTCTCCCCACATGACAATCAAATACGATCATTAACTTATCTATTTTATTATTCATTTGATATCTTAAAGGTGACAAAGTATTCCAACCACCAAGAACCAGAGCGACAGTTTAAGTATAAGGGGTAGGCCATTTAGAACGGAGATGAGGAAAAACGTTTTCACCCAGAGAATTGTGAATCTGTGGAAATCTCTGTCTCAGAAGGCAGTGGAAACCAATTGTCTGGATGCTTTCAAGAGAGAGTTAGATAGAGCTCTTAAAGATAACGGAGTCATGCGATATGGTGAGAAGGCGGGAACGGGCTACTGATTGTGGATGATCAGCCATTATCACATTTAATGGCGGTGCTGGCTCGAAGGGCAGAATGGCCTACTCCTGCACCTACTGTCTATTGTCTACTGTCCAAATTCTGTCAGACTTTCTCTATTTTAGTGAGGTCACTACTCACCACAAGATACAGGCAATGTTCCTAATCCATTGTCTCAGGTTAAAGCAAATGAATGGTGGCTGCGATGTTGTTGAATTCCCTTTGTAAGCATGTTGATATCATAAACCGCATTGAATCTACGGACAAGAGAGCAGAACAACGCTTTACTTCCCTAGGAGACTCGGGAAGATCGGTATGTCTTTAACGATTCTTGCCAACTTTTACCAATGCATTGGACAAAGCATCCAGTTGGTGTGCATCACACCTTGGTTTCAAATATCGCAAGAAATTGCAGTTTTGTGTATGTAGCCCAGGTCATCACACAGCCCATCATCCCCACCATCGACTCCAACACCACTTTACTGTGCCTTTTCATACCTCTTCTTTCCCTATCTCCTGAGTCTCAGTCTGAAGAATGGTCTCGACACGAAACGTCACCTATTCCTTGTCTCCAGAGTTGCTGCCTGATCCGCTGATCAGCATATTGTGCCCGTCTTGAATATTGGTTAAATATGCCTCCACGGCGATTCTATGCACGCGTTTCCAAATACGGTGTAAACTAATATCTTCTTATCTCAGAATAAATGAATGTTACATTGTATTCCCTCTATTTGTAAACAATCAATTCAGTACATGCATCAACATCCAACTGATTTATCAAAGAACATTCGACCTTTGTGATTTGCAATTAGATTATTTATCGGTATTTCAGTTTGAAGAGTTTCAAGAGAATGTAGACGTCGTCTGGCTCATCTCCCGATATAGTACATGCACCCAAAATTCGCATAGACACATGCACACGCACGCGCACACACACGCGCACACACATACGCACACACACACGACGGAGTTGGATTACTGGGAGGTGGTCTTGGAGGGGATGATGCTACTCAAACCGGGGAGCATCGTGGACAATACAGCTCACCTCCTCCAAGACACACTGGTCATCCTGAGGAGTATCTTCAGCAACAAACTGGTTCCACCAAGATGCGAGATGGCGCATCGGTAGAGTTGCTGCCTTACAGCGACTGCAGCGCCGGAGACCCGGGTTCGATCCCGACTACGGGTGCTGTCTGTACGGAATTTGTATGTTCTCCTCGTGACTTGCGTGTGTTTTCTTCGTGATCTTCGGTTTCCTCCCACACTCCAAAGAAGTATGTAGGTAAATGCAAAAATAGTCCCTAGTGTGTGTAGGATAATGTTAATACGTGGGGATCGCTGGTCGGCGCGGACTAGGTGGGCCGAAGGCCTGTTTCCCCGCTGCATCTCTAAACTAAACTAAACTGAGGCAGAACGCCACATGAGATCCTTCTTGCCTGTGACTATCAAATTGCACAAATTCTGCCCCTTCTGTCGTGGGGTATACAGACTTCCACCCCCCACCCCGCTCTCCCCATCTCAATATTTGCACATCTCGAATCCTTTCCACTCCTCATTTTAATTTCATGTTTCATGTATTTTGTGCTTTATGACTGTGGGCAGATCAATTCCCTCCTGGTAATCATAAAGTTCTGTTGTGTCTTATCGTATTTTATTGCCTATCCTCCTCATCGCAAAGTTATCGTATTTTAATGCCTATCCCCCTTACTGCAGAGTTCGGGAAGTCCTATTTTTCTGGAAAGTGGTTGCAATCTTCTAACTGAAATAGCCGTCTAAGACCAATAACATATATTTGCATCACCAAGTGAAGATTTCCTCAAATAACCCTGGAAAATGTTATTGCTGAGAACAATACAAAGACAACTAAGATATACTGAGCAAGAAAATAAATCTAAATAAACCTAAATTAAACGCGCAATCCAATCGCAACTCAACGGCCAAGATCATTACAAGTTTAGCTTATCAACGGGTTATCATATGGATAACAGTTGGCCAGCAAATTAAGCCATGGGGCATTGAACAATTGCCGTCCAATATTCTGTAACGCCATGGCAGAATCATGTTATCTGCACGCGTTGTATTATTCTAATAGTTTTTACAATCACTCTAATTAGTGTTTTCGACTGAACCGGCATGGTGGAAAAAAGAAAACCCAAGATAATTAATGTTTTCTCAGGGAAATAGTGATGATGTCACCCGAACTGTTTACCCATAGACCACATGACATTTACACAGCAATCGTATAAAGACATGCTTTCCCTGCCACATTATTGCCTCCAACTCGTGGAAATATCTCCGGTTCTAGTGGAAAATGCACGGACAAGTAAAGGGCCTATTGTTCGCTATTTACTATCCTTTATTGGCAGTCATTGGAATTCCGGGTAAGAGCTCGATAATAATAAATTAGATTTTACTCAGCGTGTTTTGAACGTATCAAAAATATCACGTTAGTATAAAAGATTTGTCGTCTGTCGATTATTATTGATTCAATACGAACTTATTTCGCGTCGAAGAAATTGAAATAATATTTTTTTTTGCAATAATGATATTAACGAGCGCGTGTGCATAGGGAACAAATACTACTATAAAGTGTGCAGTAGGTTTTAGGTTTATCTTTTTCAAGCTTAGTAAGTAAATGGACGGGCTAATCTATGGATTCAAAACCGAAATTCAGAAGAGCCAGTACTGAGATTATAAAGTGGGTGGGTGGATGGGGATGATGGCTAAATGTAGACTCTGTGCTGAACAAAGATGTTATTAATCATTGTGCTTGGGATCTGTGACTTCATTTTCGCCGACTTCCTTCCGCAATAACGAGAGGGCACCTTTGTCGCTGACAGTATTGGCCGGGGCGCTTTTCGCTCAAATTGCTCTTGTGTCAGCGATTTGATCAAAAGTCAGAAAGAAGTTAAACAAAACTAGATGAATTTACTCGTCTCTGACAAATGATTTGCCCTGAAAACCCAACCATTTTTGGACATCGCCTTTTCGATCATTAATACAGTTGTTCTCCATTTTCAGGTAACGCAGGTGACAATTGTGATCCTGTCTCGGGGAAAATGCGGTTTATCCAGATGTATCACGAAGTATCTGGTGGGCATGGCGGTAACGGATCTCCTGGTCCTCATCACAGCGGTGATACTAAACCGTATCAGGGCTCTTTATTTTCCGGTGTCGTTCCTTTCCATTACTCCAGTCTGTAGTGTCAGAATCGTTATGATCTACATTGCCAGAGACAGCTCAGTCTGGCTAACGGTCGCTTTCACTTTCGATCGATTTGTCGCCATTTGCTGCCAAAAACTGAAAACAAAATATTGTACAGAGAGGACTGCAGTAGTAGTCATGGTGACGGTTGGTGTTGTGAGTTGTTTAAAAAACATGCCAATGTATTTAATATATGAGCCGTTATATATAATTGATGCCATGCCTTGGTTCTGTAACATTAAGCTAAGCTTTTATTCTGATATTTTATGGATTGCATTTGACTGCATTGATTACATTTTGAACCCTTGTGTTCCGTTCCTCCTGATGTTGCTGTTAAATGCTTTGACTGTTAAACACATTCTGGCTGCCAATAGAGCTCGCAGGAAATTACGTGCTCCGAGCAATGGAGAGAAACAGAACGACCCGGAGATTGAAAATCGAAGGAAATCTATTATTTTGCTTTTCACTATCTCCGGTAGTTTTATCGCGTTATGGGCTACCCTTCTCGTAAATTTCTTTTATGTGAGATTTACAAACAGCAATTATTCTATGGGATCCAATCCGAATGCCCCAAGCTTTATTCTGCAAGAAAGCGGGATCATGCTGCAATTATTGAGCTGCTGCACCAACACGTGCATTTATGCGGGGACCCAACAGAAATTCAGAGATGAATTTCGTAAAGCAATAAAATACTCACTGAATTGGATCACTAAAATAGTAAGTTAATGAAAAGGCGTGAATTTTCTGCCCATTGTTCAATTATTTATTTATTGTCATGTGTACCGGGATACTGTGAAACATTTGTTCTGCGTGCTGTTCAGTTTAATCAAACCATAAATCTGTACAGTGTATCTTCTTCTGCAGCAACATACAAAGAGTCGCCAGGTTACGACGCTATCTTGCCACGTCCAAGTCTCCGTGAAGTCCAATTTTATCCCAACGAGATATCCAATTGCGCTACGGGTGACATGCCCTACTTCCTCAGCTGATCACAGTACTTCAGGGATTTTTATTTAATATCGCTTAAAAAAATCCACACCACTCGGTTTCTTCCCTCTTTTCCTGGACAATCCTTAGAAAATGCTACAAAGGCGAAGAGATCGTATCTGTTTGTAACCTTGAAAAGCGCACCATTGCTCCTTGTACATGCTGTTGAATATCTGCCGTAATTTATACCGTCATTTCAATCAAAATTATTGGGAACCCGTGAATACGGATTGATGGCGTGAAGATGTTACACAATTGGTATTATTCAAGTCGACAAATCTAGAGTTTTTACTCCACGTACCAGCGCCGACTCGAATTCACATTACGCACACAATCAAATATCGTTTGCCAAAAGATGGTCAGTCATATTTTTAAAATTCGAAGTGAATTGCGTCAACCGTTTAGATGATCTATCTTTAGCAGAAAAGTCGTAGGTCAATACAGAGTGTATTTTACTTTCATATATTGAAGTAATGGATGGAGAAGTAATGTACATCTGAAAACAGCGCTACTGAAATTTGATGCACCTAGAGATATTCGATGGATAGTTCAAAATGAAAAGCGAAACGGTGGCGCTCGTTGGTAATCTTAATAAATGGGGACTAATATTACACTATCTCAGCTTGAATTTAAATCTGAGCGACATTATTGTGGCAATGTCGATGATGAGCGTCATGTGAACCCGCGGCGAAAGGTGGGATGGAAGAGCAGTGCAACTTACTGGTATTCTCTAACTTTAAGATTAGGAAGTCTAAAAGAAGATATGAGGTTGCTTTGGCAAGAAAGGTGAAAGTAAACCCAAAGGGTTTCTACAGCTATATTAATAGCAAAAGGATAACGAGGGATAAAATTGGACCATTAGAGAACCAGAATGGACAGCTATCTGCAGAGCCAAAAGAGATGGGGGAGATATTGAACAATTTCTTTTCTTCGGTATTCACTAAGGAGAAGGATATTGATCACTGTGAGTTAAGGGGAAAAAGTAGAGTAGCTATGGAAACTATGAGATTCAAAGAGGAGGAAGTACTGACACTTTTGAAAAATATAAAAGTGGATAAGTCTCCAGGTCCTGACAGGATATTCCCTAGGACATTGAGGGAAGTTAGTGTAGAAATAGCAGGAGCTATGACAGAAATATTTCAAATGTCATTAGAAACGGGAATAGTGCCGGAGGATTGGCGTACTGCGCATGTTGTTCCATTGTTTTAAAAGGGTTCAAAGAATAAACCTAGCAATTATAGACCTATTAGTTTGACGTCAGTGGTGAGCAAATTAATGGAGAGGATACTTAGAGATAATATATATAAGCATCTGGATAAACAGAGTCTGATCAGGAACAGTCAACATGGATTTGTGCCTGGAAGGTCATGTTTGACAAACCTTCTTGAATTTTGTGAAGCGGTAACTAGGGAAATTGATGAGGGTAAAGCAGTGGATGTTGTCTATATGGATTTCAGTAAGGCCTTTGACAAAGTTCCCCATGGAAGGTTGGTTAAGAAGGTTCAATCTTTGGGTGTTAATGGCGGAGTAGCAAGATGGATTCAACAGTGGCTGAATGGGAGATGTCAGAGAGTAATGGTGGATGGCTGTTTGTCAGGTTGGAAGCTGGTGACAAGTGGGGTGCCCCAGGGATCTGTGTTGGGCCCACTGTTGTTTGTCATGTACATCAATGATCTGGATGATGGGGTGGAAAATTGGATAAGTAAGTATGCAGATGATACTAAGATAGGTGGTGTTGTGGATAATGAAGTAGATTTTCAAAGTCTACAGAGAGATTTGGGACATTTGGAAAAGTGGGCTGAAAGATGGCAGATGGAGTTTAATGCTGTTAAGTGTGAAGTGCTACATCTTGGCAGGACAATCAAAATAGGAAGTACATGGTAAATGGTAGGGAATTGAGGAATGCTGTGGAACAGAGGGATCTAGGAATAACTGTGCATAGTTCCCTGGACGTGGAATCGCATGTAGATAGGGTGGTAAAGAAAGCCTTTGGTGTGCTGGCCTTTATACATCAGAGCATTGAATATAGGAGTAGGGAAGTAATGTTAAAATTGTACAAGGCATTGGTAAGACCAATTCTGGAGTATGGTGTACAATTTTGGTCGCCTATTTATAGGAAGGATGTCAACAAAATAGAGAGAGTACAGAGGAGATTTACTAGAATGTTGCCAGGGTTCCAGCAACTATGTTACAGAGAAAGGTTGAACAAGTTAGGTCTTTATTCTTTGGAGCGCAGAAGGTTAAGGGGGACTTGATTGAGGTCTTTAAAATGATGAAAGGGATAGACAGAGTTGACGTGGATACGTTTTTCCCATTGAGGGTAGGGAAGATTCAAACCAGAGGGAATGACATGAGAATTAAGGGACAGAAGTGTCGGGGTAACGTGAGGGGGAACCTCTTTACTCAGAGGGTGGTGGCTGTGTGGAATGAGCTTCCAGCAGAAGTGGTGGAGGCAGGATCGATTTTAACATTTAAGACTAAAGTGGATAGGTATATGGACGTGAAGGGAATGGAGGGGTATGGTCTGAGTGCAGGTAGATGGGACTAGGGGAAATAAAATTGTCGGCACGGACTGGAAGGGCCGAGAGGGCCTGTTTCCGTGCTGTAGTTGTTATATGGTTATATGGTTATATGGTTATGTTGAGCAATCTGGTTTATTTCATATGTCAGCATTGGCGGGGCGCGGGATGAACCTGTAACTATATGGTTATGGTGATTTCACGTTTTTACTGTGGATATATAAGAGCAATATTGTTTGACTGCGTGCTTGATATTATGTTTGATTGCGTGGGGTTACATAGATTTGGGTGATTTTAGTTAGGCGTCAGAGGTTATAGAGATGCAACGTGGAAACATGCCTTTCGGTCTTAGTCCATGCCGACTGGCGTGCACCTCCTATACTAGCATAATCCTACGCACTAGGGACAATTTAGAATTTACAGAGGTTAATTAACATACAAACCTGTTTTTGGAGAGTGGGTGGAAACTGGAACTGCAGGTGAAAACCCACGCGGTCACTGGGAGAACGTGTAAACTCCGTACACACCGCACCACCCGAAGTTAAGACCGAACCTTCGTCTATGGCGCTGCAAGGTTGCAATTATTACACTGCGCCATTGTGCCGCCTACCACGTTTTGAAGGGATATCTCTACATCTTCTGGATGTAGGAAAATGCACGAAGTATATTAGAAATTAAACATAAAATAGCTCAATACGAAGATGTACCCAGCTCTTTTAAATCACCCGCAACATGTTACAGCTATTTAACATCACACTCAAACAAATTGCCAAACACACTTTATTTGCTTTTTACCCGTTACAGTCAATGCAGGTCTGTTTATTTAAACGCAACAATAGCAGGAAATGTTGAAAGTTCTACGTAATTCGAAGGATCTTGTAACGCATGTTCAGGACTCCGGATTGCACACTGGATTGCATGATGTTTGTAATATTATTCCAAAACCTTACCCAATATCATACCAATATGAGTGTCAGGTTGTTCGAATTGAGAGCGTTAGTGAACGTAGTGTAGCTCCGCCGGTTTATATCTTCTGGATACAATTTCCTCATGTTTTTCTTTGTTCGGGTCACTGGAGCAGATGTGGCCCGTACCAATATTTTAAAGTAGTCGATGGCAGAGTTAGTGGACGGTCGTCATTGATATAGGCCACGTCACTTTCGTCACACTGGAATGCTCAGTAGTGGGGAGACTGCTAGAGTCAGTTATTAAAGATAGGATAGCTGTACATTTGGAAAGTGATGAAATCATTAGACATAGTCAGCATGGATTTACGAAAGGTAAATCATGTCTGACAAATCTTATAGAATTTTTCGAGGATGTAACTAGCAGAGTGGATAAGGGAGAACCAGTGGATGTGTTGTATCTAGACTTTCAGAAGGCCTTCGACAAGGTCCCACATAAGAGATTAGTGTACAAACTTAAAGCACACGGTATTGAGGGTTCAGTATTGATGTGGCTAGAGAACTGGCTGGCAGACAGGAAGCAAAGGGTAGAAGTAAACGGGGCCTTTTCAGAATTGCAGGCAGTGACTAGTGCGGCACCGCAAGGCTCAGTGCTGGGACCCCAGCTATTTTCAATATATATTAATGATTTGGACGAGGGATTTGAATGCAACATCTCCAAGTTTGCGGATGACACTAAGCTGGGGGGGGGGGGGTAGTGTTAGGTGTGGGGAGGATGCTAGGAGGCTGCAGGATGACTTGGATAGGCTGGGTGAGTGGGCAAATGCATGGCAGATGAAGTATAATGTGGATAAATGTGAGGTTATCCACTTTGGTGGCAAAAACAGGAGGGTAGACTATTATCTTAATAGTGACAAATTAGGAAAAGGGGGGATGCAACCAGACCTGGGTGGCATGGTACACCAATCATTGAAAGTAGGCATGCAGGTGCAGCAGGCAGTGAAGAAAGCAAATGGTATGTTAGCATTCATAGCGAAATAATTTGAGTATAGGAGCAGGGAGGTTCTACTGCAGTTGTACAGGGTTTTGGTGAGACCACACCTGCAGTATTGCGTACAGTTTTGTTCTCCAAATCTGAGAAAATACATTCTTGCCATCGAGGGGGGTACAGAGAAGGTTCACCAGACTGATTCCTGGGATATCAGGACCTTCATATGAGGAAAGACTGGATATATTTGGCTTTTACTCGCTAGAATTTAGAAGACTGAGAGGGGATCTTATAGAAACTTTCAAAATTCTTAAGGCGGTGGATAGGCTAGATGCAGGAAGATTGTTCCCGATGTTGGGGAGGTCCAGAACAAGGGGTCACAGTCTAAGGATAAGGGGAAATTCCTTTAGGACCGAGATCAGGAAAACATTTTTCACACAGAGAGTGGTGAGTCTTTGGAATTATCTGCCACAGAAGGTATTTCAGGCCAGTTCATTGGCTATATTTAAGAGGGAGTTAGATGTGGCCCTTGTGGCTGAAGGAATCAGGGGGTATGGAGAGAAGGCAAGTACCGGATACCGAGTTGGATGATCAGCCATGATCATATTGAATGGCGGTGCAGGCTCGAAGGGGCCGAATAGCCTACTCCTGCACCCATTTTCTATGTTTCTGTTTCTATGTTTCATTGATTCTGACGGGGAGAATAGACAATTAACTTGAGAAGTTGTGAATGTCAGCGAAGCCAGACACGAAAAGCTGGAGTATTTCAGCGGGACTGGCAGCATCTCTGGAGAAAAGCAATGCGTCATTTCCTTTGTTTCCAGTGGATATACCTCGTTGCCGCAGATCCCTCGTGGTTTCGACGGGACACAGATTGCATAGTTGTCATCGAGTTATAAAGTGTGCATCGTATCTTCCTCATGTATTATTACTTTTACCATGTTCATTATGTCTGGTAAGTGTAGAAACAATGCACAGTACAAGGGCATTCGTGCATAAAACATATGCTATCCGAATTCTCACGGCATGGAAGGCGGCCATTCTTCTAATGCACAAAAAACAGAAAATGTACAGACAATCAGCAGGTTATGAACGCTTCAGTGGGAATAGAAGCAGAGTCAACGTTTCAAATTCAACATATTTCCTCAGACGCGTTGTCTGTTCTGTCGCGCCCGCGATCTCTCTGTTTCCAGCAATTCTGTTTGCTTTCAACTTCAAGCGTTTGAGTTTCTTATTTTTTTCATTCATCCCGTAAACCTGTTGCCAAGCCAAGTGCAAGCCAACCAATCCCAATTCCCATCTTATTTTCGGATAAACCTAGACACAGAGTAATGAAGTAACTCAGTTCAAGCAGCATCTCTGGGGGAAAAGGATGGGTGCGTTTCGGATCGGAATCGTACCTCACACCTTTGGCATCAACTAGCATCTGCACTTCTTTCCTTCTACTTATCCCCCGTTAGCATTTTCTTCCACACTTACCGTCATGACCAAAATTAGTTTGTCACCGCCAGCTAAGTGAGGTATAAAGTGAAATCGCTGAATAGTCTACGAGCACATCCGTGTGATTGAGGTTGAAACTGAAGCGCGAAGGTCAACGTATAAGATCAACGCGCAAAGATTTAATCATAGGCATGAATCAGCTCCGCTTTCTGCGTCACTGTGCCAACTTCAAATAGTTACACAGATTGAAAGGTAATGTGATGTTTCCTTGGCTAACCTATCTTGAATCTCGATCAAAGTCACAATCACAATCAACTAATCACAATCCCTATCGCAATCACAATCACAATAATACTTTATTAGCCAAGTATGTTTTGCAATATGCGAGGAATTTCATTTGCCAAGTCATACAAGGAGATATTGCAGGTCTACGATGCAGATATCGTTCAAAGAACTCTGAGGAAGGGAACATAAGAAGCTGCAAAAGTGAAAAGCAACGCAAATGAGATATGAGGGGGTGGGGGGGGGGGGGGGGGGTCTTGAAGTAATAGGCAGTGTCTCTGGTATCCGTTACTACATTTACTAGTTTAAATGCACATCCACAGAAATAATAATATCTAGAATATTACCGCTAACACCCGCAAATCACAGTTAAAGAAGTGATATATAGATTGTTGTGAGAATATATCCCATTGCTCATGGCCTGTTCTATTCTAATAATAAACAACGTATCAAAGATTTAATGTAATCCAAGGGAATTAAACTGTTCACTTAATGAGTCCCACAGTACTGATGTCACGTAATCTGTTCGGCTCCTCTGGCGATCCAAGTAAATTGTCCCATTTGTTATTTCGAACCACTATATAAAGGGTTCAATAATTGAAACTTATCAAAGGCTTGCATGTCGGAAGAAGAACGCCACAGGTTCTGATATAAAATGCACGGACATGTGACCGGCCTATTCTACGCCATATACTATCTTGTTCTGGCTGCTCTTGGTGTTCCGGGTAAGGCTCACAATAAATTCATAGATCTACAGGCAGATTATTTTAATGTTAACTCTTAAAAAAGAGATTTTTCGATGCAGATGCAACATTGAGCTAATTCAAGGCGCATTGTCTGCACAATTTACGTTGGCTGCGAAAATAGATATTTGCTGATATTTTGAAAGGAATTTTATTATCACGGAATTCGTGCAATTATAGGCAGCAACCAACCGTACAACATAGTGGTTAGGCAGCGTTAGAATGAATTGAGCATTTTGAACGTTTCAAGGAACAGTGATCAGACTTTTTTAAATAAGAAAGTCTCCCCTGGCGCCATAGACTGTTCCAATTGTTGTCCGTCGTGTAGTGGAAACTTAATATCGTCAACAAATTCCGACAAGATTTTAGGAATCTATGTTCCCAATGTGAGGCAATTCATCCTTTCGCTGCGAGGCTCTGCTTGGGGGTACTCTTGAGGCCACATTTGGAGTACTGTTGAGGCCACCATTCGAGCAATGTGTTCAGTTTTGGTCAGCTTGCTATCCGAATAATGTCATTAAGTTAGAAAGAGTGCAAAGAAAATTGATACGAACGTTGCCAGGAATCGAGGGTTTGAGCTATTGGGCAAGGCTGGGGAGACTAGCACTTTATTCCTTGAAACGCAGGAGGCTGGGATGCATAGAATCACGAAGGGAGTATATAGCGTGAAAGCATAGTATTCTGATCATCCAGGGTATGGGAATCAGAAACAAGAGGACATATGTTCAAGGTGCGAGGAGCCTGAGCGGGAACTTGTTCCTGGTGGGTGGTGGATTATATGGAACGAGCTGCCACTGGAGTCAGTGAAGGCCTATACTATAGCAATACTTAATAGTCACTTGGAAGGTTCACGGATAGGAAATTTCTTTTCTTCGGTATTCACCAAGGAGAAGGATATTGAACTATGTGAGGTAAGGGAAAAAAGTAGAGTAGCTATGGAAACTATGAGATTCAAAGAGGAGGAAGTACTGACACTTTTGAAAAATATAAAGGTGGATAAGTCTCCAGGTCCTGACAGGATATTCCCTAGGACATTGAGGGAAGTTAGTGTAGAAATAGCAGGAGCTATGACAGAAATATTTCAAATGTCATTAGAAACGGGAATAGTGCCGGAGGATTGGCGTACTGCGCATGTTGTCCCATTATTTAAAATGGGTTCAAAGAATAAACCTAGCAATTATAGACCTATTAGTTTGACGTCAGTGGTGGGCAAATTAATGGAAAGGATACTTAGAGATGATATATATAAGCATCTGCATAAACAGGGTCTGATCAGGAACAGTCAACATGGATTTGTGCCTGGAAGGTCATGTTTGACAAACCTTCTTGAATTTTTTGAAGCGGTAACTAGGGAAATTGATGAGGGTAAAGCAGTGGATGTTTTCTATATAGATTTCAGTAAGGCCTTTGACAAGGTTCCCCATGGAAGGTTGGTTCAGAAGGTTCAATCTTTGGGTGTTAATGGCGGAGTAGCAAGATGGATTCAACTGTGGCTGAATGGGAGATGTCAGAGAGTAATGGTGGATGGCTGTTTGTCAGGTTGGAAGCCGGTGACCAGTGGGGTGCCTCAGGGATCTGTGTTGGGTCCACTGTTGTTTGTCATGTACATCAATGATCTGGATGATGGGGTGGAAAATTGGATAAGTAAGTATGCAGATGATACTAAGATAGGTGGTATTGTGGATAATGAAGTAGATTCTCAAAGTCTACAGAGAGATTTGGGCCATTTGGAAAAGTGGGCTGAAAGATGGCAGATGGACTTTAATGCTGATAAGTGTGAAGTGCTACATCTTGGCAGGACAAATCAAAATAGGACGTACATGGTAAATGGTAGGGAATTGAGGAATGCTGTGGAACAGAGGGATCTAGGAATAACTGTGCATAGTTCCCTGAAGGTGAATCGCATGTAGATAGGGTGGTAAAGAAAGCCTTTGGTGTGCTGGCCTTTATAAATCAGAGCATTGAATATAGGAGTAGGGAAGTAATGTTAAAATTGTACAAGGCATTGGTAAGACCAATTCTGGAGTATGGTGTACAATTTTGGTCGCCTAGTTATAGGAAGGATGTCAACAAAATAGAGAGAGTACAGAGGAGATTTACTAGAATGTTCCAGGGTTCCAGCAACTATGTTACAGAGAAAGGTTGAACAAGTTAGGTCTTTATTCTTTGGAGCGCAGAAGGTTAAGGGGGGACTTGATTGAGGTATTTAAAATGATGAAAGGGATAGACAGAGTTGACGTGGATAAGCTTTTCCCATTGAGGGTAGGGAAGATTCAAACAAGAGGGCATGATATGAGAATTAAGGGACAGAAGTTTTAGGGGTAACGTGAGGGGGAACTTCTTTACTCAGAGGGTGGTGGCTGTGTGGAATGAGCTTCCAGCAGAGGTGGTGGAGGCAGGATCGATTTTAACATTTAAAAGTAAAGTGGATAGGTATATGGACGTGAAGGGAATGGAGGGGTATGGTCTGAGTGCAGGTAGATGGGACTAGGGGAAAACAAATGGTCGGCACGGACTGGAAGGGCCGAGAGGGCCTGTCTCCGTGCTGTCTTTGTTATATGGTTATATGGTTATATGGTTAATAATGGCCACACCCGGAAAAATGCGACGAAGCATGTTGGTCCGCATGCACGTGTTGGGTCGTGTTGTCTGAATGAATGGCCTGATAACTCCATGTTCGTAAACGACATGGTCGCATCTCCTCCGCCGCATGTGAATATATTACTCTCCATGTTTGTCCAGTTGAATCACAATCCTTTCTACGAATACACGTCGTGATCATTTACTCCAAGTAGAAACATAAAAAATGCATACATGGAATTAACTAGGCTTAAGAAGTGCGCGATACGTAATGTCCGGCCTATCTTGTTATTTTGTACCTAACTGCTATCAGACCTGCTGAGTTCCACCAGTACGTTGTGTTTTGTGACGTGCCATGTATGCCCCATCAGGTCAGATCGTTCAAAATAAAAGCATGTGATCGTTTATTAGTTTTTCTAATGAGATGGGTAGAACTATATTATTCACTCTGTATCATTCCATCTGCTCCAACTATTTTACTTTGAGCTTGGTTTGATTGTGTTTATGTATAGTATTATGTATAGTATTATCCAATTTCATTGGATAGCATGGCGAACAAACCTCGGTGCACATCACAAGAAAACATTTAAATTTAATGTTACACCTAATCTCGACTTCTTATGAAGCTACATTGTCAACACACAGTTAATTTGGTTCGTAATCTGAAAATGCTTGTTTATTCTTTAACAGGTAACTTGGTCACGATTGCGATCCTATCTCGTGGAAAATGCGGTCTTTCCAGATGTATCACTAAATATCTGGTTGGCATGGCGGTGACGGATCTTCTGGTCCTGATCACAGCGGTGATATTAAACCGCATCAGAGCCATTTATTTTCCGCTTTCATTCCTTTCCATTACTCCAGTATGTAGTCTCAGGATTGTTATTATTTACATAGCCAGGGACAGCTCGGTTTGGTTAACTGTCGCTTTCACTTTCGATCGATTTGTAGCTATTTGTTGCCAAAATATGAAAACAAAATATTGTACCGCGAGAATCGCTGTTGTGGTCATGGTGACGCTTTGTGCAGTGAGCTGTTTAAAAAACATGCCTATGTATTTAATATATGAACCTTTGTATACAGTGAGCGATGTTCCGTGGTTCTGTAACATCAAGCGAAGTTTTTATTCGGACAATTTATGGATTGCGTATGACTGCATTGATTACATTTTGAACCCACTTATCCCATTCTTCCTAATGTTGCTGCTAAATGTTTTCACTGTCAAACACATTCTGGCAGCCAACAGAGCCCGTAAAAGATTACTCGTTCAGAGCAATGGAGAAAAACAAAATGATCCCGAGATGGAAAACCGGAAGAAATCAATTGTCTTGCTTTTCGCTATCTCGGGCAGTTTTATCGTGTTATGGACTATCCATGTGGTAAATTTCTTGTACGTACGATTTACGAACAAGGATTATTCTGTAGGTTCCAATCCCAATAACCCAAGTTTCATCCTTCAGGAAAGCGGGATCATGTTACAACTCTTGAGCTGTTGCACCAACACTTGTATTTACGCAGGAACCCAACGGAAATTCAGGGAAGAAATTACGAAAGCATTGAACTACTCCATCAACCAGATCACTAAAATAATAAAGTAATTAATTTATTTGCATTCTGTAAACGGAGCATTGTCAAGTTTCTAAACCCATATTTCCTTCCTCCCGGGCAATTAGAGTTTGTTTTCTAATTCGCTACTGGCGTTAATAAGACCGGGCTTCTTGTTGACTTGAAAAACAAATTTCTGTTCATGTCATACGTTGCTACATAATGGCATTCTCAATAACAAATCGCATTTTGGTGCAACATTATCTGCACCTTCTGGTTACAGAACATTCTCTTTGTTCGAAGTATCCATAGTGCAAGCAACGCAGAAAAACATGCTCTCTCACCCACGCCGTCAATGTGAACAACCAAGCATTCATCAGTATTAATCTTATTTTAATCTCAACACGTTCCCAACAACTCTCTCCTCCCCTACTCCTCGATCGTACCGCTCACCTACATACTCGGGTAACTTACGGTGGCTAAATAAACGACGTCTTTGAGACGTACAAAAAACACGAAACAACTGGAAGAAAGAAGACAGTGTCAAATGAGGGACGTACGATCTCATCCCAGGCAGATTTGGACAATACTGGGTTTTCTGGGGATCTTGGAAATGCAGTTCCACTCGCTGCAGAATTGTGTGATTTTCCGGTTGCTTATTAGAAGAGAGACTACGTTAATTTGTTCTTTATGTTTGGGTACTCTGCGCATGAAAGTTAGTAATTCGAACATGTTTTGAGTACATGTTCATAATTATTTGATATCTTATAATGCAATGCATGCAAAGAATGTATTTTGAGCGCAAATGACAATACCGCGGATATACTCGAAAAGCATTCACTTACTAGACACATTTATATATATATACAGGTAGGCTGCAGAATTATTTGATAAACCTTCAAGTACCGTTTTTTTTCCCCCAAAACAGCGCAAAACACTTTTATGGACACTTTTAAATTAACATCATGACCATCCATTTTACATAACAACTTCCTCAGAGGGCTCAGGATGTTCGCAATATGAAGTCCTGTTCCTACAGTTTGTGTACAGCCTCAACCTGGCAACAGAGCAGAAAGTTTAGTATGGGAATGAGAAGGAGTGTTAAAACGGGTTAGCCGGGAGTTCCTGCAGTCCTTGGCGGAGAGCGCGAAATGTTATGCGAAACGGTCGCGAGTCTACGCTTGATCTCGCCGATGTAAGAACGCCACATGGAGAACACCGGAAACAGTAGACGAAGTTAGAGGAGGTGCACATGAATTACCAGTTAAACATTTCCCCTCCTCATCTGATCTGACACTTTAAGCTCTGGCGATCAAATGGTCACAACAGCTGTCCGATTGGACATTGTTTCACAGGCTTTGGATGCGGGAATCGAGGGCAGTGAATGTTCAGTGTTTCTCGTCATTGACTGGTGAAGGTTTTGCCTTCATATTTTGTTGCTGCACCCTCAAGCTCCGATGACTCCAGCTTTCTCCTCTCACCTGCTTCCATCCACCGTATCTCACAAGGTTTTATATTCCCCTCCCAGTTTGTTCTGGCTGCCCATCTACTGTATCTTATAAGGTTCCACATCAACATCTTTGCTTATCCGAGATGAGCATTTTCACCTCCTGAGTCGTCAGTTCTAAACCCCCCATCTTCCGCTCTACCTCCACCCTCTCCTCGGCCACCCGAGCTTCAGCTCACTTACTCCCCTTTTCTGTTTCTCCCCACAAACGATCAGTTAACTGGAAATTTTAAAATATTGCAATGTGCACCAACAATTGTTTGGCAAGGAGTTCTCAGTGGGTACTGGCAGCGTCTGTATAGTGCATAGACTGAGCGGGATCTGGCTTAGTATTTCCTCGAAACCATACTGCGAAATAGTGTCATATTTACATACAAAACTCCGGTGAAACTCCGCGGGTCAGGCAGCTGAAATAGGATGGGTGACGTTTCGGGACCACAAAGCAGTGCAGCTGCTTGCAGTGTAGCTGCTGCTGGCGCCGACGATGGCTTCCACCGTGTACTGCTCTTTGCGGTTTTGTTAATGTTTGTTCGTTTGTGTCGTCTGTGAAAACCCTACAAAGATTACTTCCACGAGGGAGGTACTCATTAACATCGGACATACAGTACCTCCAAACATCGTTCAGGATTTCTCTCACTCGCTGGATTATTTGTGACTGCGTTCCAGGTCTTGAGACGGAGGAGGACCCGTGGGAGGCGCTCTGGAGTACTCATACCAATGTAGAAACATAGAAAATAGGTGCGGGAGTAAGCCATTCGGCCCCTCGAGCCTGCACCGCCATTCAATGTTATCATGGCTGATTATCCAACTCAGTATCCTGTACCTGCCTTCTCTCCATACCCCCATGATCCCTTTAGCCACAAGGGCCACATCTAACTCCCTCTGAAATATAGCTAATGAACTGGCCTCAACTACCTTCTGTGACAGAGAATTCCAGAGACTCGCCACTCTCTGTGTGAAAAATGTTTTCCTCATCTCGGTCCTAAAGTAATTCCCCCTTATCCTTAGACTGTGACCCCTTGTTCTGGACCTCCCCAACATCGGGAACAATCTTCCTGCATCTAGCCTGTCCAACCCCTTAAGAATGTTGTAAGTTTGTATAAGATCCCTCCCCCCCCCCAGTCTTCTAAATTCTAGCGAGTGCAAGCCAAGTCTATCCAGTCTATCCTCATATGAAAGTCCTGACATCCCAGGAATCAGTCTGGTGAACTTTCTCTGTACCCCCTCTATGGCAAGAATGTATTTTCTCAGATTTGGAGACCAAAACTGTACCCAATACTCTAGGTTTGGTCTCACCAAAACCCTGTACAACTGTAGTAGAACCTCCCTGCTCATATACTCACATCCTTTCGCTAAGGAAGGTTCAACTAGGACTGGTGCAGCGACATCACGGTAATGTCAAACTTTTGCTCTCCCAACCCAGAATCAGAGAACCGTAGAATAACATAGAAAATAGGGGCAGGATGAGTCCATTCGGCCCTTCGAGCCAGCACTGACATTCATTGTAATTATGACTGATCATCCCCTATCAATAACATGTGCCTGCCTTCTTGCCGTATCCCTTGATTCCACTAGCCTCTAGAGCTCTATCTAACTCTCTCTTGAATCCATCCATGATTTTGCCTGCACTGCCCACTGTAGTAGGGAATTCCATAAATTCACAACTCTCTGGGTGAAAACGTTTTTTCTCAACTCAGTCTTAAATGTCCTCCCCTTTATTCTAAGACTGTGGCCGCTGGTTCTGAACTCGCCCACATTGGGAACATTTTTTCCTGCATCTAGCTTGTCCATTCCTTTTAGAATTTTATATGTTTCTATAAGATTCCCCCTCATCCTTCTAAACTTCAGTGAATACAAGCCGAGTATTTTCAACCTTTCATCATATGACAGTCCCGCCATCGCAGGGATCAATCTCGTGAAACTACGCTGCACTGCCTCAATCACAAGGATGTCCTTCCTCAAATTAGGAGACCAAACCTGTACACAACTCATCAGAGCCCTATACAAATGCAGAAGAACCTCTTTACTCCAATACTGAAATCCTCTTGTTATGAAGGCCAACATTCCATTAGATGTCTTCACTGCCTGCTGTACCTGTTAGCCAACTTGATGTGACCGGTGTACAAGGACGCCCTGGTCTCGCTGCACCTTCACCTTATTAACCAGTTGAAATAATAATCTACCCCCTTGTTTTTGCCGCCGAAGTGGCTCACCTCACATGTATCTATATTATACTGCATCTGCCACGCATCTTCCCACTCCCTCAACCTGTCCAGGTCACCCTGCAACCTCCTAACATCATCTTCACAGTTCACACTGCCACCCAGCTTTGTGTCATCCGCAAACTTGCTAGTGTTTATCCTAATTCCCTCTTCCAAATCATAAATATATATGGCATGCCGTTGCGGCCACAACACCGAGCCTCCCGGCACTCCACTCGCCACTGCCTGCCATTCTAAAAATGACCCGTTCACTCCTACTCTTTGCTTCCGGTCTGCCAACCAATTTTCTATCCATGTCAACACCCTACCCCCAATACCATGTGCTCTAACTTTAGTCACCAGTCTCCCGTGCGGGAACTTATCAAAGGCTTTCTGAAAGTCTAGATACACTACATCCGCTGACACCTCTTGATCCATTTTACTTGTCACATACTCAAAAAATTCCAGAAGATTAGTCAAGCATGATTTCCCTTTCATAAATCCATGTTGACTTGGACTAATCCCTTTACTGCTATCCAAATGACACATTATTAACTCTTTAATAATTGACTGCAGCATCTTTCCCACCACCGAAGTCAGGCTAACTGGTCTCTAATTCCCCGTTTTCTCACTCCCTCCTTTCTTGAAAAGTGGGATAACATTAGCTATCCTCCAATCCACAGGAACTGATCCTGAATCTATTGAACATTGGAAAATGAACACCAATGCGTCCACTATTTCTAGAGCCGCCTCCCCGATGAGCCTGAGATGCAGACCATCAGGCCCAGGGGATTTATCATCCTTCAGTCCCATTAGCCTACCCAATACTATTTCTCGCATAATGAAAATGTCTTTCAGTTCCTCTACCCCCTTAGATCCTCTGTCCCTACCCCCGAAACGTCATCCGTTCTATCTCTCCAGAGATGCTTCCTGTCCCGTTGAGTAACTCCAGCAGTATGTGTCTACCTTCGGTTTAAACCAGCATCTGCAGTTCTCTCCTACACATTCTAACCTTCGAATCTTCGGTATCATGGTCCTACCAATAACTGTATTTCACCCCAGATGACGTCGCAAAATGCATTAGCACGCAGTCGGTCTGTGTTTCATTCTATCTGTCTAGTTTTCCATCTGATCTATAACCTTCTATAGCATATGATAACCACCCTCATTCCGCACGGTTCAACAACTTCCGTGCCATTCAAATTTTTCCGATCGGACCTCCTCTATGTTAATCCAAGTGGTTAATGTATGTCGCAAACATATGTCTCAGGATAATTTGCGGGGGTGTTTGACTGGTCACAGCCTATAGATCAGAAAGTTATTCTCACAACTTGCCTACCGATTACCAATATTGCCATCAACTTCTCTCCCCGTGTAAAAAGCACTTTATTACGAGATTCTGCTTTCCGAAAGATGTTCACAGAGAAGCGTGAGGGTATTGCTCCTTTTATTTGTATGTGCTTTGATTGTGCTAATCAGCTTCCGTGAAGTCGTCTGAAAATTCTTGAGTAATTTTAAGTAATGCGCCACATAAATCACATTTTCGGGATGCAACGCTGCTCCATTCAAGACCGCAAGTAGTTGCAGGGAATAGTGGACGCAGCCCAGACAATCACAAAAAACATCCCCCCTTACATTAGCTCAATTCACACCTTATGCTGCCTCGGCCCGCCCAGCAGTACAATTAAGGACGAGTGACACCATGTCACTCCTTATTCTCACCGCTCCCATCTGGCAAAAGGCATAAAAGTTTGAAAACGGACAGCTCTAGATTGAGAGACAGTTTATTTTCAGCTGTGATCAGGCAACTGAACCATCCTACCTATAACTAGAGAGCAGTCCTGAGCTGCTATGTAACTCATTGGAGACCTTCGGACTTCCTTTGATCGGATTTTACAATAATTTATCTTGCATTAAACGTCATGCACGTTATTCTCTTTATCCCGTATCGCCACACTGCGGATAGCTGGATTGTAATCATGTATTGTCTTTCCGCTGACTCATTAGCACGCAACAAAAGCTTTTCCCTGTACCTCGGTTCACGTGGCAATAAACTAAACTAAACCCAACTCAACAAATACTTTTTAGAACTCTTCCTGAAGAAGGATCACGACCAGAAACGTCACCTATCCATGTTCTCCACAGATGCTGCCTGATCTACTGAGTTATTCCAGTAATTTGGATTATATTATGTATTGCCCAGCATTGTACAGGATACTGAGTTGGAGTACAGGATTCTGAGTTGGAGTACAGGATACTGAGTTGGTTGATCAGCCATGATCATATTGAATGGCGGTGCAGGCTCGAAGGGCCGAATGGCCTACTCCTACACATATTTTCTGTGTTTCTATGTTTCTATCTTCAGTTCTTTTTTTTCCACTCCAGAAAAATATGCAGGCTGTTACAACAAGACTTTTCTAACAGTTTAATTCTATACTTCTTTGATAAATATGACTGGCGTTTATGAATGCCCTCCTGTCATCAAAATCTGTTTGAATAAGGGTATAGCATTTATAAACTCATCTACCGCTACCGATCTCAAATGTACCTGTATAAACAATGTATCCAATAGCATCACGAATCTTATTGTTTTACACACAGAAGCCTAATGGCGACTAAAAACATAAAAATAATCTGATAACACACCAGGGGGGTAAAGGGTTCTCAAAAGGTATTCCAAAAAGTGACTACACACTGCGCATGTTTCTAACAAACAGTTTATAATTGGCTCTGGGGTGTTCCGTAGGTTGTCGAGACAGCCCTGGATAATTTGGTTCTGTTAAGTCATCCTTGGCGCTAGAGGTTTTATTTATTTGTATAATTCTGAGCATTTTCCCTCTCAATCTTTTCTCCGTGATCTGTATGTTTTAAATATGTCGCTTTGTTCATCCACGAATGAATTCGCCACGAGCGAATTTCTAGTCCACCGTTTCACAAATCTTTAAAGAATTTCAGGAGAAAGCATAGTATATTGGACTAACTATAGGGCAGGTGAAGACATTTTCCAATTTGGCATAAGAAACCAGTTTGTCATATTATCAGATAACATTACACTAATTTCATGGGACACACTCGCTTATATTTACATTTATTAACAAAATTGCAAGTTGAAAATGTTAGTTTCCAACCATTAACGGGAATATATTCTCTTTGAAACCAGCGGTGTCGTATCACTTGTGTGCATTCTGAGTTTTTTCCCCGAGGACGTTCCGAACTCGGTAAATAAAGTCCATGGCAATACGGGATTCTGGCTATTCCGGTGCGTATATAACATTTAATCTGTCGTGATTATCTAGGAGGTAGTTTTTTATAATCACATCAGTGGGTACCCAGCGGTTTATGCAATCACAGTACAAGAATCAGAAACCTTCTTTCATAGCCGCGTTGTTTTAGCAGAGGAGATGGGTTAAGGAATTGGATTGATTAAATGTAATTCCGATAGGTCTTTTGCAATTATCAAGGGTTCATTGAAATGTTGAAGGCCGAGCCTAGACTGAGGTGGACACTGGGGCGCATTCTCCGGTGGTGCGCATCAGATGTTTACCATTCGATTAGTATTACAACGAGAACCGGAAATACCGGAAGCTGGGAGGGTTCTGTCCGAGTATTTGGAAATGCGATTCATAGCGATAGGATTTAAATGGTTAGTAAGGACATGGTAGGTTAATAAGGACATGGTAGGAAAGGACGAGGAAATAATACCGAGGGTGCATGATCAATTAATTCCTAGGAGGAAGAAAGATTCCAAGGGGAGAGACGACCATGGCTGACAAGGGGCGTCAGGGACAGTATAAAAATTAACGGGAAGAAGTACAGCATAGCAAAGATGAGCGGGAATCAAGAGGATTGGGTAATGTTTGAAGAACAACAGAAGATAACCAAAAATAGCAAGCGGGAGAAAAGTTGAGGTACGAAGATAAGCTAGCCAAGAATATAAAGCAGGATAGTAAAAACTTCTTTTGGTATGTGAAGATGTAAAAAAAAAAGTTAAGACCAAAGTTGGACCATCGAAGACCGTAAAAGGTGAATTTATTATGGGGAACAAGGAAATGGCAGATGAGTTGAACAGGTACTTTGGCTCTGTCTTCACTAAGGAGGACACAAACAATTTTCCTGATACAGTAGTGCCCAGTGGACCTGGGTAACGGAGGAACTGAAGGAAATCTACATTAGGCAGGAAATGACGTTGGATAGATTGAGGGACTGAAGGCTGATAAATCCCCAGGGCCTGATGGTCTGCATCCCAGGGTACGTAAGGAAATGGCTCTAAAAATCGTGGATGCATTGGTGATAATTTTCCAATGTTGTATAGACTCTGGATCAGTTCCTGTGGATTGGAGGGTAGTTAATGTTATCCCGCTTTTTAAGAAAGGCTGGAGAGAGAAAACAGGGAATTATAGACCAGTTAGCCGGTCATCGGTGGTGGGGAAGATGCTGGAGTAAATTATAAAAGATGAAATAGCCGAACATTTGGATAGCAGTAACAGGATCGGTCCGAGTCAGCATGGATTTCCGAAGGGGAAATCATGCTTGACTAATCCTCTCGAATATGTTGATGATGTATCTGGGAAAATGGACCAGGGAGCGCCAGTGGATGTAGTGTACCTGGACTTTCAGAAAGCATTTGATAAGGTCCCACATAGGAGATTGGTCGACAAAATTAGGGCACATGGTATTGGGTGTAGAGTGCTGACATGGATAGAGAAGTGGTTGGCAGACAGGAAGCAAAGAGCAGGGATTAACGGGTCCATTTCAGAATGACAGGCAGTGACTAGTGGGGTACCGCAAGGCTCGGTGCTGGGACCGCAGCTATTTACTATATACATCAATGATTTGGATGAATGGATTCAAAGTAACATTAGCAAATTTGCAGTAGACACTAAGCTGGGTGACAGTGTGAACTGTGAGGAGGATGCTATGAGAATGCAGGGTGACTTGGACAGGTTGGGGGAGTGGGCAGATGCATGGCAGGTGAAGTTTAATGTGGATAACTGTGAGGTTATCCACTTTGGTAGCAAAAGCAGGAAGGCAGATTACTATCTAAATGGCGTCAAGTTGGGAAAAGGGGTGGTACAACGGGATCTCGGTGTCCTTGTACATCAGTTTATGAAAGTATGCAGGTACAGCAGGCAGTGAAGAAAGCGAATGGCATGTTGGCCTCTATAACAAGCGGAATTAAATATAGGAGCAAAGGGGTCCTTCTGCAGTAGTACAGAGCCCAGGCGTGGCCACACGTGGAATATTGTGTGCAGTTTTGGTCCCTTAATTTGAGGAAGGACATTATTGCTATTGAGGGAATGCAGCGTGGGTTTATAAGGTTAAATCCCGGGAAGGCGGGGCTGTCATATGCTGAGACAATGGAGCAGCTGGGCTTGTACACTCTTGAGTTTAGAAGGGTGAGAGGGATCTCATTGAAACATATAAGATTGTTAAGGGGTTGGACACGATAGAGGCAGGAAACATGTTCCTGATGTTCGGGGAGTCCAGAACTAGGGGCCACAGTTTAAGAATAAGGAGTAAGCCATTTAGAACGGCGACGAGGAAACACATTTTCTCACAGAGAGTGTTGAGTTTGTGGAATTCTCTGCCTCAGAGGGCGGTGGAGGTGGGTTCTCTGGATGATTTCCAGAGAGAGCTAGATAGGGCTCTTAAAAATAGCGGAGTCAGGGGATATTGGGAGAAGGCAGGAACGGGGTACTGATTGGAGATGATCAGCCCTGATTACATTGAATGGCGATGCTGGCTAGAAGGGCCGAATGGCCTACTCCTGCACCTATTGTCTATTGTCTATTGTATATGGTGGGCCAAATAACTCATTTTGTGGTGTACGACGCTAAAATACTACCCATACAGACATATTTATTTAAGAGGTCTATTGTGAGATAACATACAGTAGATTGAATCTTAATTTGATAGGTTTGAAATTATGACTGACATTTGAAATGGTGACTGACAACGTGCTGGAAGAAAAAGAGTGGAGATACCATTTTAATAATCGTTCATTACATGAGGCTTCATATGTGAGAACTGTGACGATTCCTCTACGAAATAAACGTAGGGAAAATGTGTGGACTTTCTGAGAAGACGTTCTAGGTCGCAGATGTGGCCCGCCACGACGTACACATGCACCTCGTCGCCCGTGGGGAACTTGGACTTTGGATTTACCAGTTTCTGTTTCATTTTACGAACAAAATTGATTAAAATAATATGGAACATTTGGATTATTGCGTTGAAATGAATGTGACAAATATGTGATGTACACTACGAAGACGAGAAATGAAATGATGCCGATGAGTTGAAGTGAAACGTGACTCATGATGACGCAACATTATCTGTTTGTATTCGCCGTGAAGCGGGTTTATTGCCTCATAGCAGTTCTCTAAAATAATATTTAAGGATCGTCTTAACATTGCAAGCTGCCGGAGTGTTGTTTGCCAATTGAAGATACACAATTAGAAAATGCACGGACAAGTGACGGGTCTGGTATATATAATATACTACCATTTTCTGGCTGTTGTGGGTGTTCCAGGTAAGATCCAGCGAACCTTACTGCATTTGAAGATTCATTTAATGTCTCTGCCCTTCCTTTGCCTATAGAAATATAATATAGTATTTGATTTGTTCGTTGCTCATTATTTGTCCTACTCGGATTCTATGAACACAATGTTTTTGTAGCGTTTTTTCGATGTACTGACTATTCAATGCTAGATATTCCTAAAACAGCGTCATTTATTCTAACAAATCTTTGATTTGCATTTCAAAAGATGGTATTATTTTCAATAATTGGTTTGTCTATGTGTTGATTGTCGTGGACATATTGAGTCGAAGATACTCGACTTCGGTCGCCAATTCCAATGATATTATACCTAGCCATCCTCTCAATACAACTGATTCGTATGCCTATGCAATCCTGCTCACCGATAACTTTTTACGTTCGCGAAACACATGTCTATATCGCATAATGTCATACAGTAAGTAAACAGAAAACACATGATAAAACTACTCGCATGTAGGAAAATAAATATATTCGTCTATTTACTTCGGGGCATTGGCTCACAAAAAAAGACTTGAGGGGTGATTTTTACCGAGCATACAATCGTAAGAAATTGGAACAGGTACATACCTTACTCACGACTTTCTCTCTATGTTTTATCAAAATTGTCGCTGTTGCAGTTTTGGTAACCATGCTATGAGAAAAATGTGATAACATTGCGGGAAGTCCAAAGGTGATACTATAAATATTTAAGTAAGACATAAAATGATGGAATAACTCAGCGGGTGAGGCCGCATTTATGGAGCGAAGGAATTGGCGACGTTTCTGGTTGAGACCCGAAACGCCGCCAATTCCTTTTCTCCATAGAAGCTGCCTCACACGCTGAGTTACTCCAGTATTTTGTCTACTTTCGATTTTACCAGTATCTGCAGTTCTTTCTTAAACCATAAATATTTACATGGGCCGAGTCCACATGCTGCAAGGGGGTGCGGAACAGGCTGGGGCTGTTTCACTTGTTTTACTTGCGACAGAGAATGAGACGGGCAGATGGAGTTAGACAAATTTACGAGGGACTTGTACCGATTAAGTAAGGACAATTGTTTCTCCTGACACGAAATGTTTGTATCCAGAGGGCACAGGTTGATCATTGTCGCTGGAGTATCAGAAATTAGTAGAATTTTAACGATGATGTTTGCATTCTGGGTCATAAAAGGTAAGGGCTTAGCTCATCGTGCTGACAACGTATACACTCTTTCGTAGTCCTACCTATGTCCCCGGCACACACTCATCTGAAGACGACTGGACCTTCACCACGCGATCTCATCCTACCACCGTCAGTTTATCACTAAGTTTGAGGGATATTCCGAAAACTAGCGTTGAAATAGAACAAAGCTTTTAAGCTTTTTATACCTTGCCGGAAAAACATTGAGCGCCAACTGCATCAGTAAGCTTTTCTCAACTAGTAGCCCAGACTTGTTTTGTGTTATCTAACCATGTGGCTTCTTATCCCACGGCGTCCGTTTCAATCGGCGTATCTATTCTGCAGAACCAAATCTCTTCCAAACAGTCTGAAGGAATCGATCCTCCTGATCAATTGCGAAGATGTTCTTGCATTTCTGCGCTCGGTACCTGACTGACTATGTCGTTGTACCGATCAGATCAGTATATTCTATTTAAAGGCTATAATAGCCACTTGAAACAAAACAGTTTTTTCTTATTCTGGGGTGTCGCACTCTTGTCAGACCTTCAGAAAGGTTTCCCGTCTTGACGAAGAATTTCAAAAATCTGAAATGCTTTCATCACCACGATCAGTTAGAAGGACATCAAGGCAATCCATGTGCAGGGCTTTCCTTCTCGGCGCATGCGCACAATCTGCCCCACGTTTACCCACTGGGCCTGGAAACATTGAAAGGGATCGTTTTATTCCTGGTGTTTTAATCTGCTCAGTAATTGTTTTCTATTTTCGACAGGTAATATGGTGACGATTGTGATCTTGTCCCGTGGAAGGTGCGGTCTTTCCCAGTGCACTACGTGGTATTTAGTCGGCATGGCAGCGACTGATCTCCTCGTTCTTATCATGGCAGTGATTCTAAATCGCGTCGCTGCCATACATTTTCCGGACATCTTTCTCTCTATCACTCCAGTCTGCAGACTGAAGCTAGCTCTAACCTACGCAGCAATCGACAGTTCTGTCTGGCTAACGGTGGCATTTACCTTCAATAGGTTTGTAGCCATTTGTTGCCAAAAACTGAAAACAATATATTGTACTCAGAAAATGGCGGCTGGGGTCATTGGAACCATCTGTGCTGTAAGCTGTACAAAGAACATCCCATGGTATTTTTTGTATGAGCCTTTGTACATCATCAACGATGTCCCTTGGTTCTGCAATCTTAAAGGAAGTTTCTACGTTGAATTTGCATGGATAGCATTTGACTGGCTTCAGCGTATTTTAAACCCATGTCTTCCCTTCCTATTGATGTTGTTGCTCAATTTTTTGATTGTCAAGCATATTTTAGAGGCAAACAGAGCCCGCAGAAGACTTCGGATCGAGAATAAAAGAGAAAATCAGAATGACCCCGAGGTGGAAAACCGTAAAAAGTCAATCATTCTACTTTTCAGTATTTCGGGATGTTTCATTGCGTTATGGACAACTTATGTTGCCAATGTCATTTATGTGCATTTTACAAACGTTAATTATACACCAAACACTGTTCTCCAAGAAGGCGGGTTTATGTTGGTGCTTCTGAGCTGTTGCACAAATACGTGTATTTATGGGGCGACTCAGAAAAAGTTCAGAGAAGAATTTAAAAATGGTTTAAAATACCCGTTGAATCTCTTCTTGAACTTGGTGAGATCATGAAAAATTATTATGCCCCTTTCAAGCCTAATTTCGTCCCCTCGTCTACTCACTCAGCAAGGGTTTCAGAATTACAATGTGCTTTCTCAAAAATGTCGTACGGTCATCACTTGGCTTTCCCAAAAAGTTATTGAATTCCATCACAAACGGAAACGATCGGTAACCTACGGTAAACAAGTCGAATTTAACTTTTCATCCATCCTTTTATGTGTCATCTTCAATGTTCTTCTCTAATAAAAACAATGATGGATTCATTTTCTTTTGAACCTTCAATATTTCCCGTCTTTAGATGCCTTAAGACAGATGTGCTTGCAATTTCTCTTCGTTCAAACTGATTGTTTTGAATCCTGCGAACTTTGGACCTGTGCTGCCCATACACGAACATAGGTATATAACCATATAACCATATAGCCACATAACAATTACAGCACGGAAACAGGCCCTCTCGGTCCTTCCAGTCCGTGCCGACCATTTGTTTTCCCCTAGTCCCATCTACCTGCACTCAGACCATACCCCTCCATTCCCTTCACGTCCATATACCTATCCACTTTACTTTTAAATGTTAAAATCGATCCTGCCTCCACCACTTCTGCTGGAAGCTCATTCCACACAGCCACCACCCTCTGAGTAAAGAAGTTCCCCCTCACGTTACCCCTAAACTTCTGTCCCTTAATTCTCATGTCATGCCCTCTTGTTTGAATCTTCCCTACCCTCAATGGGAAAAACGTATCCACGTCAACTCTGTCTATCCCTTTCATCATTTTAAAGACCTCAATCAAGTCCCCCCTTAACCTTCTGCGCTCCAAAGAATAAAGACCTAACTTGTTCAACCTTCTCTGTAACATAGGTTGCTGGAACCCTGGCAAACATTCTTGTAAATCTCTTCTGTACTCTCTCTATTTTGTTGACATCCTTCCTATAACTAGGCGACCAAAATTGTTACACCATACTCCAGAATTGGTCTTACCAATGCCTTGTACAATTTTAACATTACTTCCCTACTCCTATATTCAATGCTCTGATGTATAAAGGCCAGCACACCAAAGGCTTTCTTTACCACCCTATCTGCATGCGATTCCATGTTCAGGGAACTATGCACAGTTATTCCTAGATCCCTCTGTTCCACAGCATTCCTCAATTCCCTACCATTTACCATGTACGTCCTATTTTGATTTGTCCTGCCAAGATGTAGCACTTCACACTTAACAGCATTAAACTCCATCTGCCATCTTTCAGCCCACTTTTCCAAATGGCCCAAATCTCTCTGTAGACTTTGAAAATCTACTTCATTATCCACAGCACCACCTATCTTAGTATCATCTGCATACTTACTTATCCAATTTTCCACCCCATCATCCAGATCATTGATGTACATGACAAACAACAGTGGACCCAACACAGATCCCTGAGGCACCCCACTGGTCACCGGCTTCCAACCTGACAAACAGCCATACACCATTACTCTCTGACATCTCCCATTCAGCCACTGTTGAATCCATCTTCCTACTCCGCCATTAACTCCCAAAGATTGAACCTTCTTAACCAACCTTCCATGGGGAACCCTGTCAAAGGCCTTACTGAAATCCATATAGACAACATCCACTGCTTTACCCTCATCAATTCCCTATTACCGCTTCAAAAAATTCAAGAAGGTTTGTCAAACATGACCTTCCAGGCACAAATCCATGTTGACTGTTCCTGATTAGACCCTGTTTATCCAGATGCTTATATATATATCTCTAAGTATCCTTTCCATTAATTTGCCCACCACTGACGTCAAACTAATAGGTCTATAATTGCTAGGTTTATTCTTTGAACCCTTTTTAAACAATGGAACAACATGTGCAGTACGCCAATCCTCCGGCACTATTCCCGTTTCTAATGACCTTTGAAATATTTCTGTCATAGCTCCTGCTATTTCTACACTAACTTCCCTCAATGTCCTAGGGAATATCCTGTCAGGACCTGGAGACTTATCCACTTTTATATTTTTCAAAAGTGTCAGTACTTCCTCCTCTTTGAATCTCATAGTTTCCATAGCTACTTAAGCTACTTACTTTTCCCCCTTAACTCACAGAGTTCAATATCCTTCTCCTTGGTGAATACCGAAGAAAATAAATTGTTCAATATCTCCCCCATCTCTTTTGGCTCTGCAGATAGCTGTCCATTCTGGTTCATATACAGTGGCTTGCAAAAGTATTCATACCCCTTGAACTTTTCCACGTTTTATCACGTTACAACCACAAACGTAAATGTATTTTATTGGGATTTTATGTGATAGACCAACACAAAGTGACGCATAATTGTGAAGTGGAAGGAAAATGATACATGATTTTCAAATTGTTTTACAAATAAAAAACTGAAAAGTGTGGCGTGCAAAAGTATTCAGCCCCCCTGAGTCAATACTTTGTAGAACCACCTTTCGCTGCAATTACAGTCGCAAGTCTTTTGGGGTATGTCTCTACCAGCTTTGCACATCTAGAGCCTGACATTTCTGCCCATTCTTCTTTGCAAAATAGCTCAAGCTCAGTCAGGTTGGATGGAGAGCGTCTGTGAACAGCAATTTTCAAGTCTTGCCAGAGATTCTCAATTGGATTTAGGTCTGGACTTTGACTGGGCCATTCTAACACATGAATATGCTTTGATCTAAACCATTCCATTGTAGCTCTGGCTATATGTTTAGGGTCGTTGTCCTGCTGGAAGCTGAACCTCCGCCCAGTCTCAAGTCTTTTGCAGACTCTTTGTGTTGGTCTATCACATAAAATCCCAATAAAATACATTACGGTTGTGATTGTAACGTGACAATGTGTGGAAAAGTTCAAGGGGTATGAATACTTTTGCAAGCCACTGTAGTTGAGATACAAGGAATTGCAGAATCCGAATCTTGAGCAAAATACACAGTGTTGGATGAGCTCAAAGAATCTTTGCAGGGAATAGACAGCCGAGGTTTCGGGTCAGGATACTTCTTCTGACCCTCCTCTCTCTTCCTGGATGCTGCCTGATCTGCTGGGTTGCCCCGGCAATTTCTCACATATGTAGTTCCAGTGAATTCCATGGCCGTGGTAGTTCTGTGGATTATCATATCTCATGTATTTATTCCTCTGATTAGATCAATTAATTATTTTTGAGAATTAAACCAGATGCTTCAAGTAGGTTTAATTCTGCATTAGGTACTACATGCTGTGCGACTAAGTACACGTTATCAACTTCCACACATAAGGTCATGCAGAACTGTGAAGAGGTTGGACAGATTAAACTGCGGAATGAGACAAGATATGGCAGATAGAAAGGAATTGTGAGAAGGAGTGGGACAAGAACTGATAATAAATATCCTCCGTCTACGCCGCATCTGCTCCCAGGATGAGATGTTCCACACCAGGGCATCGGAAATGTCCTCATTCTTCAACTAACGGGGTATCCCCTCCCCTACCATAGATGAGGTTCTCACCAGGGTCTCTTCAATACCCCGTAACACTGCTCTCTCTCCCCATACCCCCACTCGTAACAAGGACCGAGTCCCCCTCAGTCCTCACCTTTCACCCCTCTAGCCGTCACACACAACAAATAATCCTCCGTCATTTTCGCCACCTCCAACGTGGCCCCACCACTCGCCACATCTTCCCAACTCCCCCCCCCCCCCGTCTGCTGCCCGCAAATACCGCTCCCTCCGTAACCCCCTGGTTAATTCTTCCCTTCCCTCCCGCACCACCCCCTCCACGGGCACTTTCCCTTGCAACCGCATAAGATGCTACACTTGTCGTTTTAAGCAGTCGTTCCAGATGCGACAGAGGTTCGCCTACATCTCCTCCACCCTAATCTATTGCATCCGTTGCTCGAGATGTCAGCTGATCTACATCAAGTTAGGGTTTGCGATCGTTTCACCGAACACCACAGCTCGGTCCACATTAACCAACCTGATCTCCCTGTGGCTCAGCACTTCAATTCCCCCTCCCATTGCGAATCCGACCGTTCTGTCCTGGGCCTCCTCCATGACCAGAGTGAGCACCACCGGAAATTTGAGGAGCAGCACGTCATATTCCGCTTGGGCAGTTTGCACCCTAGCGGCATAAACATTGACTTCTTCAATTTCCGATAGCCCTTGTTGGCTCCTCCCCTTCTCAGAACTCTCCTCCTCTTCCTTTCTTCTCCCCCCCCCCCCCCCCTGCACCCGCTGAGTTTCTCCAACACTTTTGTCTACCCAAGCGATATAAGGTGGACGTGTTGAATGTGCAGATAGCTATTAATGACTATGCTACAGTTGGGATCACGGAGATATAGCTCCAGGGGGACCAAGGCTGGGAGCTGAACATCCAGGGATATTCAATATTCAGGAGGGATAGACAGAAAGGAAAGGGAGCTGTGGTAGCGTTGCTGATGAGAGAGGAGATTAATGCAATAGAAAGTAAGGACATTAGCTTGGAGGATATGGAATCGATATGGGTAAAGCTGCGAAACTCTAAGGGGCAGAAAACGCTAGTGGGAGTTGTGTACAGCCCACCTAACAGTTATAGTAGAGATGGGGATGGCATCAAACAGAAAATTAGAAATGCGTGCAACAAGGACGTGTCATATGTCATGTACATCAATGATCTGGATGATGGGGTGGAAAATTGGATAAGTAAGTATGCAGATGATACTAAGATAGGTGGTGTTGTGGATAATGAAGTAGATTTTCAAAGTCTACAGAGAGCTTTGGGTCATTTGGAAAAGTGGGCTGAAAGATGGCAGATGGAGTTTTAATGCTGTTAAGTGTGAAGTGCTACATCTTGGCAGGACAAATCAAAAAGGACATACATGGTAAATGGTAGGGAATTGAGGAATGCTGTGGAACAGAGGGATCTAGGAATAACTGTGCATAGTTCCCTGAAGGTGGAATCGCATGTAGATAGGGTGGTAAAGAAAGCCTTTATAAATCAGAGCATTGAATATAGGAGTAGGGAAGTAATGTTAAAATTATAGAAGGCATTGGTAAGACCAATTCTGGAGTATGGTGTACAATTTTGGTCGCCTAGTTATAGGAAGGATGTCAACAAAATAGAGAGAGTACTGAGGAGATTTACTAGAATGTTGCCAGGGTTCCAGGGTTACAGAGAAAGGTTGAACAAGTTAGGCCTTTATTCTTTGGAGCGCAGAAGGTTAAGGGGGGACTTGATTGAGGTCTTTAAAATGATGAAAGGGATAGACAGAGTTGACGTGGATACGTTTTTCCCATTGAGGGTAGGGAAGATTCAAACAAGAGGGCATGACATGAGAATTAAGGGACAGAAGTTTAGGGGTAACGTGAGGGGGAACTTCTTTACTCAGAGGGTGGTGGCTGTGTGGAATGAGCTTCCAGCAGAAGTGGTGGAGGCAGGATCGATTTTAACATTTAAAAGTAAAGTGGATAGGTATATGAACGTGAAGGGAATGAAGGGCTATGGAAGGAATGGAGCAGGTAGATGGGACTAGGGGAAAACAAATGGTCGGCACGGACTGGAAGGGCCGAGAGGGCCTGTTTCCGTGCTGTAATTGATATATGGTTATATGGTTATAAAGGTAAAACAGTTATAATGGGTGACTTCAATCCACATATAGATTGAATCAAATGGGCAGGGGTGCTGAGGAAGAGGATTTCTTGGAATGTATGCGGGATAGTTTTCTAAAACAACATGTATTGGAACCAACGAGAGAGCAGACAATCCTAGACTGGGTATTGAGTAATGAGGAAGGGTTAGTTAGCAATCTTGTTGTGCGGGGGCCCTTGGGCAAGAGTGACCATAATATGGTTGAGTTCTTCATTAGGATGGAGAGTGGCATAATTAAGTCAGAAACAAGGGTTCTGAACTTAAACAAAGGTAACTTTGAAGGTATGAGAAGTTAATTGGCCAAGATAGACTGGGAAGTGATTCTTAAAGGGTTGACAGTGGATGTGCAATGGAAGGTATTTAAAGGCTGCATGGATGAACTACAACTGTTGTTCATCCCAGTTTGGCAAAAGAATAAATCGGGCAGGTAGTGAAACCGAGGATAACAAGTTAAATCAGGGATAGTATAAAAACAAAAGATGAAGCATACAAATTAGCCAGAAAAAGCAGACCACCAGAGGACTGGGAGAAATTCAGAGTTCAGCAGAAGAGGACAAAGGGCTTAATTTGGAAAGGGAAAATAGATTATGAAAGAAAACTGGCAGGGAACAAGAAAAATGACTGCAAAAGTTTTTATAGATATGTGAAGAGAAAGAGATTAGTTAAAACAAATGTAGGTCCCTTGCAGTCAGAAACAGGCGAATTGATCATGGGGAACAAGGACATGGCAGACCAATTAAATAACTACTTTGGTTCTGTCTTCACTAAGGAAGACATAAATAATCTGCCGGAAATAGCAGGGGACCGGGGGTCAAATAAGATGGAGGAACTGAGTGAAATCCAGGTTAGCCAGGAAGTGGTGTTGGGTAAATTGAACGGATTAAAGGCCGATAAATCCCCAGGGCCAGATAGTCTGCATCCCAGAGTACTCAAGGAAGTAGCCACAGAAATAGTGGATGCATTAGTGATAATTGTTCAAAACTCCTTAGAGTCTGGAGTAGTTCCTGAGGATTGGAGGGTAGCTAATGTAACCCAACTTTTAAAAAAGGAGGGAGTGAGAAAACGGGGAATTACAGACCAGTTAGTCTAACATCGGTAGTGGGGAAACTGCTAGAGTCAGTTATTAAAGATGGGATAGCAGTATATTTGGAAGTGGTGAAATCATTAGATAAAGTCAGCATGGATTTACGAAAGGTAAATCATGTCTGACGAATCTTATATTATTTTTCGAGGATGTAACTAGTAGAGTGGATAATGGAGAACCAGTGGATGTGTTATATCCAGACTTTCAGGCCTTCGACAAGGTCCCACATAAGAGATTAGCTTACAAACTTAAGGCACACGGTATTGGGGGTTCAGTATTGATGTGGATAGATAACTGGCTGGCAGACAGGAAGCAAAAGGTAGGAGTAAACATGTCCTTTTCAGAATGGCAAGCAGTGACTAGTGGGGTACCGCAAGGCTCGGTGCTGGGACCCCAGCTATTTACAATATAATTTGTACGAGGGAATTGATTGCAACATCTCCAAGTTTGCAGATGTCTCTAAGCTGGGGGGTGGTGTTAGGTGTGAGGAGGATGCTAGGAGGCTGCAAGATGACTTGGATAGGCTGGGTGAGTGGGCAAATGCATGAAAGATGCAGTATAATGTGGATAAATGTGAGGTTATCCACTTTGGTGGCAAAGACAGGAGGGTAGACTATTATCTTAATGGTGGCAAATTAGTGGAAGGGGAGATGCAACATGTAGGTATCATGGTACACCAATCATTGAAAGTAGGCATGCAGATGCAGCAGGCAGTGAATAACGCAAATGGTATGCTAGCATTCATAGCGAAAGGATTTGAGTATAGGAGCAGGGAGGTTCTACTGTAGTTGTACAGGGTTTTGGTGAGACCACACCTGGAGTATTGCGTACAGTTTTGGTCTCCAAATCTGAGAAAATACATTCTTGCCATAGAGGTGGTACAGAGAAGGTTCACCAGACTGATTCCTAGGATGTCGGGACTTTCATATCAGGAAAGACTGGATAGACTTGGCTTGTACTCGCTAGAATTTAGAAGACTGAGGGGGGATCTTATAGAAACTGACAAAATTCTTAAGGGGTTGGATAGGCTAGATGCAGGAAGATTGTTCCCGATGTTGGGGAGGTCCAGAACAAGGGGTCACAGTCTAAGGATAAGCGGGAATTTCTTTAGGACCGATATGAGGAAAACATTTTTCACACAGATAATGGTGAGTCTCTGGAATTATCTGCCACAGAAGGTAGTTGAGGCCAGTTCATTGGCTATATTTAAGAGGGAGTTAGATGTGGCCCTTGTGGCTAAAGGGATCAGGGGGTATGGAGAGAAGGTAGGTACAGGATACTGAGTTGGATGATCAGCCATGATCATATTGAATGGCGGTGCAGGCTCGAAGGGTCGAATGGCCTACTCCTGCACCTATTTTCTATGTTTCTATGTTTCTATATTGCTAGGTAGACAATGTAATGAAGGGTTGGTTGGCGGATACGTCCGTGATGACGAGAATGTTGGAGTTATTAAACAAGGGTGGAGGTGCTAAAGGACAAATGGTTTGAATGATGGAAACTGCTGGTTAAAGAATGTTGGAAGTGAAATGTAGAATTGGAGAGAGGATATATAAATATATGGAAGCAGGGTTGGGGAGGAAAATGGCAGATCGGAGAGGGGAGGGCTGGTGTTGAAAAAACGAGGGAGATTGAGAAGGGTGAAGGGACGAGGTGACGGTGGGTTGGAAGTGGTAGGAAAGCTATACGCGAGGGCGCAGGCATCTGAGTAGATATGAATTAGGAGAGGTTAAGCTGTATGAATTTTGTTTTTACCGGGGATATCAACAGTAGCAAGGGCAGGGTAATAAATGGCGTACACAACGCCCGTCAAGCACCCATGCATTTTATCACAGTGTTGGCTTGAACGGCAAAGAACACTCTGATTTTATTGTGACATATAACTCATCGATTTAAATATATATACTTTTTGAAAACCCCATGCGACAATGAGGCCGCATCGCCGATTAAATTAAGACTTGAAGTTACATCACCATTTAGGTTAGCTACGCATCAATACATTATTTTTCCATACGTCTTCTTATCCCTGGACTTATTTCCCGTTGCCATCTAACCTCTGTCGATTAAGTTAAAATCAAGTAGTTTCTGAATGAAACAACCTATTCCGCTTGTTAGCAAAGCAAAGTAAGATATGTAAAGTTTGAAGGCTGCGCCAGGTTGACTAGTATAGTCGGGAGAAGTCAGTGAATGATGGAAGCAGTGCCAAACGTCTCACTGTTCTTTCCAGAATAATTTCAACGAACTAATGTCATGGTCCTCTTTCAAATATGTTTTAAGAATTATCACCACATGCGCACTCCCCTCTCCCTTACGTAGCTACCACCAACACGGGAATTCGTGGTGCAGCTTCGCAATTTAGTCATCACGTTGCGAATGTTAAGCTCGTTACATGGATGTGCTAACTTTTAGAGTCAAGTTTCCAACAGTTACTTAAGATCCCATCTTTCTTGTCATAATTCTTGGCAATCCTTCTTGTACGTGGTCATAAATAATTAAACTTACAGAACATGTAGGTGCGATAAAGTTGTAAGCTATCCTTTATGATTAAATTGACAATTCATTTCCCGTAATTCCTATGAATGTCAGGGTGACAGCATTTATTTTAACCCATAATTCCTTGGTGAACATGGAAAAACACAATTACTAGCACAAAGGAGCTGCATAAAGCATGTTTACAATTCTACCAACATATATACTTAAAGAAGGATCTCGACACGAAACGTCGCCGATTCCTTCGCTTCATAGATGCTGCCTCACCCGCTGAGTGTCTCCAGCATTTTTGTCTACCGTCGATTTTTCCAGCATCTGCACTTCCTTCTTAAACATATATACTTTAATTGTTTATTACGTTGGTTCTGCAGACAGATTGGAAATCATTCCCAGAATATGAATGCGACATTGCGTTGCATTAATCGAATTATTTTGCACACGGAAAGTGGACCACTATTATAGTGTTGCCAGCGCAGCGTCTAACCAATATAACAATATTGTAGATTAACTAATGTGGAAACCCCAAATCCGGTATAATTGCGCGAGAGCCTGCCTCACAGCGGCAGAGGCGTTGGTTCGATTGTGAGATCGGGTGCTGTCTGCGTGGAGTTTGTACTTTCTTCCTGCGATCACGCGAACCTTAGCAAAGGCTCTTCTGAAGCCCACAATTACCAAGTCTACGGCTCTGCCCTGATCAACATCCTTGGTTACATCTTCGAAAACACTGTCAAATTCGTGATGCATGGTCACCCACACAGAATTGCTGTACCAACCTAGGCTTCTCACATTCTTCATCAACCTATTTTCCAAATACATATAAATCTGATCTCAGAATCATTTCAGTGACTTGTAAGCCACAGATGTTAAATTACTGGTCTATAGCTCCCGTTCCCAAATAGAGGCACAGCGCATTTTTCTCTATCTCTCGGGTTCTCTTTCTCTCCTCTCTCCCTACGCCTCCACCGCCCACCACCGCCATATCCCCTGCCTCTTTAATTCTATCGCGCGCTATTTTTCTCTGTGTGCATGTCGGGGTTAAGGAGAATCACCACGTTCCCCCACCGTTGCATGTTGAGCTCGGAGGACATGTGGGATATATACAAGGGTGAAAGTGAAAAATATGCTTCTGGTAACCGACCTGAGCAGGGCATGCTGCAGAATCCGAATTGTTTGATATTCAAGTATGTGATTATAAGAAAACGACAGCAGCAGTGATTTGTGATTACTGACATTAATTTATGCTTTCATTATTTGTTACTATTTGCTTAGTTTTCGTTCTTTGTTCAACAATATGTATTTAACTCCTGAAATCAATGTTATGATGTGTAATATCTGATATTTAAGCAGCCACAGACGTTTGTGGGAAGGTAAGGCGCCAGACCCTGTAAATATTTGTGGATTTCCTGTCAATTTGTGGTTTGATGTCAACGGCTCTCTGCCTTAGGCTGTTGAGACTGCGCAACACATCTCCACTCGAATACGGGGTCGACCGAAGGTTGTCAACAGATATGATCCTCCAGTTGCATTATTATTCGCGGTTAACCTTTATCTCGACGGGTGTTAATGTGTGCTGTGAACTACTTAATTCAATGATTGCCGTAACTAATGTTCTTTTGATTGATTGATTGATTGATTGATTGATTGATTGATTGATTGATTGATTGATTGATTGATTGATTGATTGATTGATTGATTGATTGATTGATTGATCGATTGATTGAAATATACAGCTTGGAAACAGACCCTTTTCTCCAACGTCCACGCCAACCGTCACACTAGTTCAGATGACGTGTATGTTTTCTCATTGTCGCATATACCCCCTAAATGCTGGGGGAGGGGGGGGTTCAGAGCCCAATTAACCTACCCTCCTGTAGTTCTTTGATAGATGAATTAAAGCCAGAGCATCCGGAAGTAATCCACGTGGTCGCTGGGAGAACATGAAAACTCTACACAGACAGGACCCAGAGTCAGCATGGTACCCGATTTTCTCGCACTGTGAGACAACGTCTCCAGCAGCTGCGTCACTGTGCCACCCCGATTATGACGATGATCACGCCCGTGAGGTTTATGACATCTTCGAAATTGGAGTAAAATTAAGTTCATTGACTGCTGGCTGGTAGTAATAGCCGAGACAGCAAGGTACACGTGTATCTGCTGGCACTACGGTGGAATTTAGGGGGCAATTTGAGCTGGTTTGAATAATAAGCACATCGGGATGGTGACAAATATCACAGTTGGCTTGCTCTAGCTGATGTGATAAGGTCAAATGAAACCATATGGTGTTGCTGAGAATACCGTTGTAGATTGCGCATATGGGCTCAGAACATTGTTTTAATTATATTTTGGGAATAGTGTACGATTTTAATCAACAAATTCAACTCCACGTTTCTTCCTTGAATAAATGCGTTGTCGGGCTGCAACTTTTCCGAAACAGAAAATGATTTTTTTGGAACATCCGCAACATTGAAGTGGCTTTGCCACGAAACATATACTGAGTCTGTTGTGTTGCTTTGAAGTTAGGATGAGAATGGGTATGATGTTTCATATAACAGAATTGCAAAATATCCAGTCTTGCTTCATGACTTTACCATGTTAATAAAACGGTTGGCCGAAGCTTTCAACATATTTGCGAACTCTTCTCTAAACTTCTTCTGTGTCCCTGCATAAATGCACGTGTTGGTGCAACAGCTAAGGAGTTGCAACATAATGCCGCTTTCCTGCAGAATAAACATCGGGTCGTTGAGATTTGAACCAATTGAATATCTGCTATTTGTAAATCGCACGTAAAAGAAATTTACAACACGAGGAGTCCACAACACAATGAAGCTACCCGAAATGGCGAAGAGTAAAATAATGGATTTCTTCCGGTTTTTCATTTCCGGGTCATCTTGATCATCACCGTTACTCTTGGCTCTCACTCGCTTGCGAGCTTTGTTGGCTGCTAAAATATGTTTCACCGTTAGAGTATTGAGTAGCAGTATCAAAATAAAGGGAGCACAAGGATTCAGAATATAATCAATGCAGTCAAATACTATCCAGAAAATATCAGAGTAAAAGCTTAACTTAATATCGCAGAACCATGGAACATCGTTACGAATATATAATGGCTCATATATTAAGTATCGGGGTATGTTTTTTGCACAACTCACGCCACACGCCGTTATTATAACCACTAGTGCTGTTCTTTCTGTGCAATACTTTATCTTCAGTTTCTGGCAACAAATTGCTACAAATCGATCAAAAGTGAAAGCGACCGTTAGCCAGACGGAGCTGTCCCTCGCTGCATAAATGAGAGCGATTCTAACGCTACAGACCGGGGTGATAGAAAGGAAGGACATGGGAAAGTAAATAGACCTGATCCGGTTCAGTATCACCGCCGTGATGAGGACCAGAATATCCGTCACCGCCATACCCATCATATATCGATTGACACATTTGGAAAGACCGCATCTTCCGCGAGACAGAATCGCAATCGTCACGAGATTACCTGTTAACATAAAGGAAACGAGCATTCATCAAATCATCGAATCAACTACACCAACAATCAGCATGTTTCATGCATTTAACTAAAGATCCATTGGGGATCTGAGAATTATTTTGTTTTTTAAGCAGCAAGTAACCAAGACAATGTTACACAACTGCCGAAATAAGGTCTGACAGCGCTGATCCCCACCGTATCGCACTCTGATCGGAGAAACGAGGGACTGTAGATGCTGGAAACTTGAGCTAAACAAAACTGCTGGATGTGCTCAGCGGGTCAGACAGCATTGGGTGCCTGAGAAATGACCGGCCCGGAAAGTCATCTGTCCATTCGCTCCCCAGATGCTGTCTGAACCGCTGGGGTTCTCCAACATTTTGTGTTTCGATGATGCGTTCGGTGCAGATTGGAATATTAAATGCTGAAGGTCATGTTGTGAAGGCTCTCTCTGAATACGTGGATAGCAATGGATTTATATCACACACCAGATTTACGGGTTCCACCTGATTTGAGAACTACATTTCGGGAGACACATATTGAGAGATTTCCCCCACAATATGTAAAACCCCTTCCTGGGATATCCGTATTATTCATTCACAAACTCGAATGAACTGAAAAACATGCGAATATTCACGGCGACATTACGATTTTGAGCCAGCAGTGATTTCAATTCGCCGCTCTGCGTCGTAATTTATTGTCCCAAATCCCACAATATTAATTCTGTCGAAATTAAAATTCCCTTCAATATTTAAAGATAATTGATTCATCTGTTCTATCATTAAATCAGTAGAGCTGATTTAATGATAGCCGTTTCTATATAAAAATAAACAGATGTTTTACTGTTTAAAAACAAATACAGTGCAGACATCTGAAAAGCAGTTATTTTTTTGTTATTGATTTTCCAACCTTACCTGGAATGCCAACAGCCGCCAGAATAGGGTAATAAATGGAGTAGACAGGACCCGCCACGCGTCCGTGCATTTCTGATAAACCCTCAGTGCTCTAAACGAAAGGTAGTCTGGTAATATTACATGACATTGAACCCATTCTTTTATATGCTTGTTCCAAATCCCAGTGATGCAATGGTCTCATATCAATTATGGAATATACGTTTTTCGTTGCCAGGCCACCTATGTTCGTTCCACTTTTTAAGCAAGCGGATGGTGAACTTAATTTTCTATCATGGCATTATTCCTGCAATGTGTACTGATCTATGTCGTATTATAAAATAAAAATGAGACCACAAAGCCAACTTCATCCAATGGGACACAAATAACATTGAAATTGGTAATTGTCGATTGCTGAATCATTGTCCACCTCTTACTGTCCGATGTGGGAATGGAATATAATCACTTTCACGTTGAACTACTGCAATCGTGTCACAAGGTGTTTTAGGTTTCTCTTAATGTTGTGTCGCGCAGCACACATTTACTCAGCCACATCAGCGATGTAATACGAGTTATGCAAATCTGCGTACAGATTTCACATAGAACTGAATGTACACCACGGGAACGGGACTCTTGACTCACAATATTTGTGTCGAACATGATGTTAAGTTAAACTGATCTCATTTGCCTGTACATTATCTATATAACCATATAACCATATAACAATTACAGCACGGAAACAGGCCCTCTCGGCCCTTCCACTCCGTGCCGACCATTTATTTTTCCCTAGTCCCATCTACCTGCGCTCAGACCATACCCCTCCATTCCCTTCCCGTCCATATACCTATCTACTTTACTTTTAAATGTTAAAATCGATCCTGCTCCACCACTTCTGCTGGAAGCTCATTCCACACAGCCACCACCCTCTGAGTAAAGAAGTTCCCCCTCATGTTACCCCTAAACTTCTGTCCCTTAATTCTCATGTCATGCCCTCTTGTTTGAATCTTCCCTACCCTCAATGGGAAAAGCTTATCCACGTCAACTCTGCCTATTCCTTTCAGCATTTTAAAGACCTCAATCCAGTCCCCCCTTAACCTTCTGCGCTCCAAAGAATAAAGACCTAACTTGTTCAACCTTTCTTTGTAACATAGTTGCTGGAACCCAGGCAACATTCTAGTAAATCTCCTCTGTACTCTCTCTATTTTATTGACATCCTTCCTATAATTAGGCGACCTAAATTGTACACCATACTCCAGAATTGGTCTTACCAATGCCTTGTACAATTTTAACATTACTTCCCTACTCCTATATTCAATGCTCTGATTTATCTATTTACATCTCTTCCCTGAACTTCAATCTGCCTATCTAAAAAAAGCTTCTCAAATGTCACGGCCGTATCTGCCTCTACCACCTCCCCAGGTAATATAGGTACATAGATACATAGACAATAGGTGCAGGAGTAGGCCATTCGGGCCTTCGAGCCAGCACCTCCATTCAATGTGATCATGGCCGATCATCCACAATCAATACCCCGTTCATGCCTTCTCCCCATACCCCTTGATTCCGCGAACCATAAGAGCTCTATCTAACTCTCTTTTGAATGCATCCGGTGAATCGGCCTCCACTGCCTTCTGAGGCAGAGAATTCCACAAATGCGCAACTCTGTGTGAAAAAGTGTTTTCCTCATCTCAGTTCCAAATGGTCTACCCCTTCTTCTTAAACGGTGGCCCCTGGTTCTGAACTCCACCAACATCGGGGAACATGTTTCCTGCATCTAGCGTGTCCAATCCCTTAATAATTGTATAGGTTTCTATAAGATTCCCTCTCATCCTTCTAAATTCCAGTGAATACAAGCCCAGTCGCTCAATTCTTTCATCATATGACAGTCCCGCAATCCCAGGAATTAACCTCATAAACCTACGCTGCACTCCACTACGCTAGCAATAATGTTCTTCCTCAAATTAGGAGACCAAACTGCACAAAATACTCCAGGAGTGGTCTCACCAGGGCCCCGTACAACTGCAGAAGGACCTCTTTGCTCCTATACTCAACTCCTCTCTTTATGAAGGCCAACATACCATTAGCTTTATTCACCGCCTGTTGTACACGTATGCTTACTTTCAGTGATTGATGTACTAGGATACCCAGGTCTCGTTGTCCGTCCACTTTCCCCAACCTGACACCATTCAGATAATAATCTGCCTTCCGGTTCTTGCCTCCAATGTGGATAAACCTCACATGTATCCACATTATACTGCATGTGTCATGCATCTGCCCACTCACCCAACCTGTGCAAGGCACTCTGCATCCTCATAGAATACTCTTCACAGTTCACACTGCCACCCAGCATTGTGTCATCTGCAATTTGCTAATGTTAATTTTAATTTTAATGTCTTCATAGAAATCATTAATGCATATTGTAAACAGCTGCAGTCCCAGCACCGAGCCTTGCGGCACCCTATCAGTCACTGCCTGCCATTCAGAAAGGGGCCAGTTAATACCTACTCTTTGTTTCCTATCTGCCGAACAATTTTCTTTCCATATCAATACCCTACCCCCAATACCATGTGCTCTAATTTTGCCCACTAATCTCCTGTGTGGGACCTTATCAAACGCTTTCTGAAAGTCCAGGTACACTACATCCACTGGCTCTGCGTTGTGCATTTTACTTGTTACATCCTCGGAAAATTCCAGAAGATTTGTCAAGCATGATTACCTCTTCGTAAATCCATGCTGACCAATCCTGTAACAGCTATCCAAATGCGCCACTATTTCGTCTTTATTAATGGACTCCAGCATCTTCCCCACTGCCGATATCAGTCTAATTGGTCTATAATTTCCTGTTTTCTCTCTTTCTCCTTTCTTGAAAAGTGATATAACATTATCTAACCACCAATCGACAGGAATGTATCCAGAATCGAAAGAACATTGGAAGATGAGCATATGAAAATGAGCACTAGGTCCCCACTATTCTCTGTGTGGAGCAAAACCAATCCAACAATTTGATTTTCTAGATTTACCTCTCTGATAAGGAAGATGCATATTTATAATTTTGGATCTGAGATACTCACTATCGCATGGACGTGTTTTCAAAGTAAATATTCTTGACATCATGTATGACGGTGAAGAAGTTTGAGAACTATGCTGAGCGAACAATGCTTGAATGTCAGTCTGTTCTAACATTTCAGACTGGCAATATCATGCATGGCTTATATTTTTAACTTGAGCAACAATACGTTAAAAAGTTACAATTACCACAACGTGAGTTTTTGTTGTACAATTCATGTATTTCAATGGGCCTGTAAGTGATCAATGGTAACTTTATGCTTATGTACATATAATTAAGATTTTATTTCGAATATATTTCTTCTGATTCCGTCATTCTTTTCCAATCATGTCTCGGTGCGTCTAATCGGACCTTTGCAAAGAGTATAAAAGGTTTACACATGGCTAACAATTTCCTACATCCGTAGAAACGACGCTGTGCCAACGTTAGGCGGTGCATATAATATACTTGGCTTTCGTAAACGGAATTCAGAGAAATAATAGTATACGGCTGAAAGCCACACATGGCTGCAGATTATACACTAAGATATGTGTTTGTACCGTTTTCCTCGCGCATCGTCTATGCAAATCAAACGATCAGTGTACAAAATAAAAGTACCAGATTACCACAATAGAACAGATTGTTGCACCTTTCTTCATAGAAAGATAGAAACAGAAAAATATGTGCAGGGGTAGGCCAGTCGGCACTTCGTGCCAGCACCGCCACTCAATATGATCATGGCTGATCATATAAAATCAGTACCGCGTTCCTGCTTTTTCCCCATATCCCTTGATTCATTTAGCTCAAAGAGCTAAATCTAACCTTCTCTTGAAAGCATCGTGAATTGGCCTCCACTGCCTTGCTTAGCAGAGAATTCCACAGATTCACAACGGTCGGAATGAAAAGATTTGTCCTCAATTCAGTCCTAAATGGCCCGTTATTCTTAAACTGTGACCCCTGGTTCTGGACTCGCCCAACATCGGGAACATTTTTCCTGCATCTAGCCTGTCGAATCCATTAAGAATTGTATATGTTTCTATAAGATCCCCTCTGATCCTTCTAAATTCCAGTGAATACTAGCCCTGTCGACCCATCCTGCCATCCCTGGAATTGCCTTTGGTTTGAAACTTATAAAATATCGTTTAAATACATGATTATAAGAGAAAATATGATCTATCTCGGATGTCAATTGATTATTATTCAAATGCGCGGTGATGAATAAAGCGTTGGTTTTAGAGCATTATTCGTGCATGCAAAAAAACAGTAAATGGAATATTTTAAAATTATAGGCCGCAGACGGGAATATAGGTTTATCACTCCCTCACATTCCCATTACTGCCCACTCTACTATGCTGCCTTTCCCTTCCCCTTCTCTCAATGATGATAATAATGAAAAATGCTGGATGATTATCGAAGTAAAACTACAAGATTTCTATAAATATCGGGTTGGAAACAAACACACTTAGTAAACGCCTTAATTCATTGAGCAACCATGCGTCCAAGTTATCTCCTTCTGTATCGTCTAATCGTCCAGTATCATCTGTATGGGATACAGGAGTGTGTCAATGTTTCTGACATACTCATGCCCCATCCCTCAAATCTTTCATGTTAATTAATGATTACACTGGCCCTGCCTCCTGTACCCACACAAATCTCATAAATCCAATAGATTTTTTCTGACAACTTCCAACCTAATATTCACACCGTGATTTCTGTTGTGAAATTGTATATGTTCCTTTCAGCGGATAAATTAAAAACCGACGTCTCTTGGATGAGACCGAGTACAGGAAGGAGATTGAGAACCTCGTGTCCTGCTGTAGAGAAAACTAACTTTCTCTCAATATCAGCAAGACAAAGGAGATAGTGCTCGACTTCAGGTACACATACGCCAGTTTGCATTGACGGTGCCGAAGTAGGGATGAAATCTTCAAATTCCTCCGAGTCAATATCACCAACAAATTCTCTTGGACCACCCATATTGAAGCCACGAGTAAGAAAGCACACCAACGCCTCTACCTCCTTAGAAAGCTTGGTAAGCTTGTATGTCGAATATAACTCTTACCAACTTCTACAGATGCACCAGAGAAAGCTTGGTATGGAAACAGCTCCATCCAAGACCGCAAGAAATTGCAGCGAATTGTGGACGCAGCCCAGACCATGACACAAACCACCATCCCTTCTATTGACTCCATTTATACCTCACGCTGCATCGGCAACGCCATCAGCATAATCAAGGACGTGTCGCAGTCTGGCCTCTCACTCTCACCCCTCTCCCATCAGGCAAAAGGTTTTGTAGTGTGAAAACGCACACCACCATATTCAGGGACCCTTTCTTCCTAGCTGTTATCAGGTAACTGAATCATCCTACCGCAAATAGAGAGCAGCACTGGACAACTATCTACCGTTTGGTGAACCTGGGATTATCCTTGATTGGACTTTGCTGGTTTTACCTTGCACTAAACGTTATTTCCTTATCATGTATCTACACACTTGTAAATGGCTCGAATGCAATCATGTAATGTATCTCTGCTGACTCAACAAAAGCTTTTCACTGCGCACGTGACAATAAACTAAACTGATTACAAGTGTACAGAACCCCTACGAGGATATCAAGTATCATTCCTCCTACATGTTTCATTGTATGGATTCCACAGCATTCTGCCAGCCTCTCGCCTCCATGGTTTCCACTCAGATTATCTTTTTTTAGGCCCAGGTGCCGTGTTCCTTTGCCCTTAACCGTGTCTCCCTCTCATGTCAAAATATCTACCACAACTCCAATCGCTCAGCACCACTCTCATTATGCGTTGTTCGGGCCAGAATAGGAAAAAAGTTCCCCTGTTGCTCACTTCCCACGTTACCATTCGTATTTGCTGTCTTATTCGTTTTTATTTTCACAGCCACCAGACATATCTACCTTTCCAATCATTTTTCAGCACTTTGAATGGGCCACTCCTTTCAAAGCTGTCGGCTGTTATCCTCGATCTCCACAAACCACGCTTCTTCTCACAGCGCGTCACCATGGAACCGCAAAATATTAAATACTTGCTCCTTTACCTCTGCCAGTGGCACCATCTTGGAACGAAACCATTCCTTCACGAGAAGCTGCAATGCATTTGCACTTCTTCCAATCTAACCTAAATCGGAGCCAACGACGTCCTCTCGTCCATATTAAAAAACAATCGCAGATTGGCTGTCGGCTTTGTGGAACACCGCTGTTCCGTACGTTTTAACACTGGCCAGCCGGTTGCCTGTCATTTGAATTCTCCAATCCGGTTCCAGCGCTATCATGGCACCTACTTTGAATAGTTTATGTAAATTCTGGTCGCGTTGTATGGTTCAATCATTTCAGATGTATAGCTGGAAACAGGCCATCGGCCCAGAGAGTCCACGCCCACCACCAATGCTACCTGTATATTATCCCACTTTCTCACCCACTCTTTGCACAATAGGGTCTATTCGCAGGTCAATTAACGTACAACCCCGCAAGTGTTTCGGATGTGGGAACTGGAGCACCCGGAGGAAATCCGTGCGATCACAGGGACAAGGTACAAACTCCTCACGGACGGCATCCTTGATCAGAATTGAACCTCTGGCTCTGTGAGGCATCAGTCCTACGAACTGCACCACTGTACCGTTCCGTTGTCTTAGCATTTCAGCAGAGGATGTCGTTTTTATAATAATTACTTCCTCGTCGCAATTGAAGCAATCTATTCCCGCTTTAATGCCCAAAATCGCAGAGAATGCAACCGTGATCCGAGAAGTCTCCGCTCCGCACTTACCATGGAGGCGAGACCATAACCTTGGTTCAGAAAGTCATGCTGGAGGTGGCCTATTGTACACCTAAACTGACGAGATGCCGAAGCGCTAGCGTGCCTGCATGGTAAAAGACAAAAAAAAGACTATCCGACAATGGACGAATCAGGTCGAATCTCTTCTATCCCACCACACGTACTCCAACAATGCGAATATAATCCTAATATATGTATATGCCAGTGAGGCTGACGGAGTGACATTATCACGTTTTTGAGAGTTCAGTTGAAAGCCGTTGCAATTACTCCTAGAATTTCCTGGATCTATGTTGGGCAGATATGCTGCTTATTCATAAAGGGATTTCTGTGTTCTTCGTGAAGCTTAATGTGCACGATTTCTTAGAAGTGGCCGATCCAAATCATGCGACATTGTATTTTAATACTATTTTAATCGATATTTTAAGGGCAAGTGCAGGCTGGGTCTTGTCTTCTCCTGCGGCTGATAGAATCTGAAAGAGCTGCAGGTGAGAGTTTATGTATTCAACTGAAGTTCCCTCTGCAGGATGTATGGTTGTCTTAATGGATGCGACTGCGACCCGATGAAGAATTACTTTACTTGCACTTCATACCCAGCATTGAATTTGATTTCGGAGTCACATGAGTGACTTCGTGAAGACCCCGCCAGGCACGCATGCGCGACATATCGTCGACCGCATGTGAGCGACAGGCAGTGAGGTGCGTTGCTCCTCTACTGCAGGGACCTGCAGGTAAGGAAAAAAACTAACCTGCAGTCCTTTTTTCATTTTAGGTGACTCTGTTTCAGAGTATTCCAGGCCGCCTCAACACTGACTGCGGACCGCGGGATGCGGGCAGTCAGCGGCGGCACCAACAGACTGGAGTCGGGAAGAGACATTGACCCAGGAGGTTCCGGGCTCACACACTCGCCGGTCGGAGGGACGGCAGAGGCAGCCCGACTCTACACCGCAGCCCACAGGACACCGCGGGCTGACGGCATTTATGAAGGAGTGGGGCTTGCAGGCTCGCCGTTCGGAGTGAGCGACGGCAAAGCAGCAGCCCCGACCCTACACCACAGCCTGCAAGGATACTGCGGGCTGTCTGAATTAACCAGGGAGTGGGGCTTGCAGGCGACGGCAGAGCGGCAGCCCCGACTCTAAACCGCAGCCCGCAAGTACTCTGTGGGCTGACGGCTTTACATCGCACTGGACCCGGGAGAGTCCGGGCTAGAGTCCGGGAGAGTTCGCAGCTAGCGGCGGCACGGCGACAAACCCCGATTTCATTTCTACACCGGGCAGGTTGGGCAGCTCGTTGACCCGGTAGGGTCCGGGCTCACACTCGCCGTTCGCAGGTAGCGACTGCAGAGCGGCAGCCCGAATCTATACCGCAGCCCGCAGGGTCGCCACGGGCTGCCGGCTACGCTACCCTGCAGTCGGGCAAGCCCGTGGACCAGGAGGGTCCGGGCTCGGAGTCTGCCATTCGCGGGTAGCGAAGGAAGAGCAGGAGCTCCGACTCAACGTCGCAGACCGCAGGAATACCGCGGACTGACGGCTATGCTACCCTATAGAGGTAGTAGACAGAGCCGGGGGCCCGACTCAGGGCCATGGGACTTCGGATGGGAGTCAGCGGCCACTATTCCCGGAGCTGCCCGCAATGCCGGCAGCGCCCGCTCTGCGGGCCGGGATAAGAACGCGGAAACCGGGAAGCCCTGCAGCAGCCAGGACCCGATTCTCCACCACGGCTGGCCATGGAGCCGTAATGTGGTAGGAGCACCGCGCAGGACCAGGGTAGGCAAGATCCTGACTCGCTACCACAGTCACATAACCATAGGGACAGTGGAGCAAAGGTGCATAAACGTGTTATTCGCCTGGCGGCACGTTCTCTCTCCCCAACTATGCAGGTCACCAGAGAGAGGACCAGGGGAAGAATCGCACAACAGTCGGTGAAGCCCCGCTGTAGGAGCCGGGGTCGACTTTCCACCAGAGCAGTCGCCGATGACGTGGACATGCTGGGTGGCCCAGCCGCATGTCTCCTGGACTGGAGGACATCTGGTCCAGGCGCAGAGATTGTGCTGTAGGATACGCTCCATCCGAGCCATGCGACTGCCCCCCGCATCTGCGGATGACAAGTCGACTTCCGCAGGCTCTGGACCTTGCCGAGGTGATAACAAGGGTGCCTAGACAGGATGTCGCTGCCTGCCACTTCTGCATGGCTAAGCGACTCCCACACGGACCTGCCGCTGGTCCGCCGTCCTCCGGATGGAGGCGGCCCGCTAGTCTGAGAAGACATGAGCGGTGAACAGGTCTTTACCGAGGTGATCAACATATACCACGCCCAAACAACTTACCGACAGTCAACACACCCATCTGGGGCAACATTAGTCCGGGGATAGGGCACAGGAGCTGAAGTTTCCAAAACATCCTGAAATTGCTGACGTCGGGGAATACTGCCTTTGCCAGGTCGGTTGACGGCATGGAAATGACGGCAGAACAGGAGGATGCTCTTGCAATGTTAGTCATGAAGTTAACACTTCCCGGAGTATCGCCATCAAACGGACTCCAAACCCCATATTTGCGGGGTTGTACTACGCAACTGCAACGCCACCACCGAGACAGCTGTTCGGTGAGGACCTGCCCAAACAGGTCTAGGACCTGGATTAGGAGACGAAGGCAGACGGGTTGATGAACCCACCTCCCTCCAGCAGGCCGGCAGTGCGCAAACAAACACCATATGCAAGACCTCGGGGGCCACCTGAAAGACCAGTAAGGACCAACACGCCGGCAGCACCTCAACACAATTCAACAGAACAACAGGAACCAGAAAGTCAGGCCCGCCAGTAACCATGGAGGTAAGGGGGTTTGGTTCTCTTGGAAGTGCTGCATGTTTAACCTCACAAGTAGGAGAGCAGTCATATACATTCTGGGATGCAAGACATAATAGAGGCATGTAACAGCCTTGCTTGTGCCGATTATTAGACATACTGCTAAAATAATTGCTAAACTTGTAGCTACATTCTAGCTACATAATTGGGCCGTTACACTATCAAAGCTTGCAAAGAGCAAAATCTCGGCATTTAAAGCGAATGCTGGACATTTTTACGGGCCTATGCAGCCGCCAATCAAGGCATAAATTGAACTACAATGTGGATTAGCTATGTTTGTGATTGTTAAATCTCATCATTACATCAAACCCATTAGTCGTGTTACAAACCGACATAAGTACCAAGGGCTGGGGAGCTACCAACACCATTTCCAGTTGGGGTGGTAGATGGGATTTGCATGAGTCTACTTTTCTTCAATCACAAGGTATAAACTGTTAAGAAATGCTGGGAGCATGTCACGGGCTACGGGCTTAATGCACTAATCTGCAGCATACACATGTCTGTCTTCAATAATACCACTGAGGTGGCGTATTTAAACCTTATGGGTGGTATCAAGTCAATATCTTGTGATGAATTGGAAAATTGATTTGGCTCTAGTGGTTTGAAAGAAATATTTGGCTATCACCTACGTACCTTTCGGTTAAGCTCAATACAGTGGCGGACACCAGGTCACAAGTATTTAATAACGACATCAAGTGGATGTTGAACCTCCAAATATTTGCTAAAACTATAGCCTAATATGGAACACCAGATATTGACCTCCTTGCATCCAGGTTGAACCATTGGATACCAACATATGTCTCTTGAGAACCAGATCCCGGGGCAGTGGCGATGGACGCATTCTCGTTACATTGGGGGGAAATGGGTTTCTATGCTTTCCCCCATTCTGCTTCATCAGATAGGTGTTGCAGAAAACGCAACCAGATCTGCAACAGAAAGGACCATGGACATCATACAGCAGCGTGCAGAGAGAGTCCACTAGGAAGCAGTACCTTACCCACATAAGGATATGTGAGGTTTCCATAGTCGGACCTAGACCTCCTACATATCTACTACGATCTCCAATCTGCTGGAATCCTCACGGGCCTGCATTATGATGAGTCCCTCAGTTACAGTGCCATATACAGTGCCAGGAGTGCACTATCATGCTATCTCAACATTGGAGTGGGATCTCACCAGCTGGTACCCACACTGAAGGGTAAGTTCTATCCCTCCCCGACCTCGATATATTACCAGAGATATAGGGGGTGGTGTTGACCCTACTCAGGAGCTGGTCGCCTTTGGCTGATTTACCACTGGACATTCACCATCAAAGTGGTGATGATAGTGGCACTGAAGACAGCACAACGGGTCCAAACTCTACAGGAATTGCCTGGATAGAATGGTTTCGACCCACAATAAAGTGACTGCGTTATAGAAGAGTTGCTTGAGCTACACAGACCTGCGACTACAGGTCTGAAAATGGGCATCAGGAGATGGCTCAAGGTGGTATTCGGTTCAGCAGGTAAGGCACTAACACTTTAAAATGTCATTCTACCAGGGCTGCATCCACATCAGCGGTGAGGACCATGGATATGTTCATGGATTATGTCTTCGCAATAGCGGGCTGGGCCAGTGAAACTACATTTCAGCGGTATTATAACAGACCTGTGGCCGCTCCCGTGACATTGGCGGATTCCGTTTTAAGTGCTGTTCCCTAAACGTTTGTCCCCGAGTTCAGGGGTTTTATTGTTGTATTAACAAATGTTATGATTTTTCAGCTTGTTCAAGTCTGAAATACGTTAACATACTTCCTCCATCAGTATTATGGCAGTGTTTGAGCATGGACGTGATCCAGGGCATGTAATCACAGAGCTTTGAAATCTTCACGAAGTCACTCACGTTACTCCGAAATGAAATAGTAAGATTAAACGAGAACTTACCAGTTTGAAGTTTGATCTTTATTTCATGAGGAGTTGCGATGAGGGATTTCGTGCCCTCCGCTCCCAACCCTCTACTATAAGGTCAGCTGGTAAATAGAGTCTCTTCAATCTTACTATATTAGGTCATTTCTGGGTAGTTCTGTGATTCCACACCGCTGCTTTGAAGAATGTCGCGCATGCGTGCCTGGCGGGGTCTTCACGAAATCCGTCATCGCAACTCCTCATAAAATAAAGATCAAACATCAAACTGGTAAGTTCTCGTTTAATCTTACTATTTTACTGCAAGAAAACTTTAATGTTAATACATACTTCGTTTTTAATGGACGTATCGACGCCCTGGAAATGCAGATGTGCTTACATTATTTAATGTTTGATTATTCGTTGACATTCTAATGCTGAACTCCTTCGAACTTATAATAATCTTCATAAATCCCACCAGTTATTTATTTGCATTTGGCAATCAGCTTGCAGCTCACACAGTTCTGATATCCAGTCCAGCAAAATGTGAAAGAGATACAGTCATAGATTCGTAGACCGAAAGGAAACATGTCCTTCAACGCAATACGCCCACGCGGATTCTGCATCTGACACACAGTGGGATGTGTGTTCAAATGCAAGGAAACAGATCTACCTAAGTATGATGTTATACATGTGTAAATATTGTGTTTGTATTTGATATAAAGTGTTCTCCGATGGAGGTCCCTCTCCGTCTTTCTTCAGATATTGTCGGCAGGTCACCGATATTTCACAACTTGAAAGATTATAAACATGACGACTGCATAACAAAATTACCTCCTAATGTACTTTCATTTAGAATGGATTTCGAAAAGTAAAACGCTAAAATGGAAATAATTGAAAAGTGTGAAAGAACAATCAAAAATAGCATTGTGGGTTTGCAGTTTGCAATTCCAAAGCATGTTTACCATGCAGAAACACATACAAGATTACACAGATACATCAAAACTGTACAAAAAGGACAAATTTCAGAAATGTGAAAATACCTTGAGAGTTTTCCGAACCATTTAAAATATGTTATTGTGAATAAATCGTTAAAACCTCCGTCTTCAAAGCGTCCTTGATTTCAGAATTGAAAATGGACTGTATTCCCTGATAACAGACAGAATGTTGGAGGAACTCACGGGTCAGGCAGCATTTGGGGGAAGGAATGGGCAAGGGACGTTTGGGATTGTATCGGACTTGAAACATGGCCTGTCCATTCGCTCCCCAGATAGGTTTCTCCAACACTTCCGTGTTTTGCTCAATTTACCATCATCTGCTGATTCTTGTTCCTACCTGGTAATATATCAGATTGCTCTGTCGCCTATAATGTACTGTTCTTATTAACACTTGACAACATTAATAGCCGCCAATAAAGAGATTGGAAAGTCCACAAGTTATAGGAGTAGAATTAGGCCAGTCGGCCCATCGAGTCTACTGCGCCATTCAATCGTGGCTGATCTCTGCTTCCTCAACCCATTTTCCTGCCTTCTTCCCATAACGTCTGACACCCGTTCTAATTACGAATTTGTCTCTCTCTGCCATAAAAATATCCACTGACTTGGCCTCCATAGCCCTCTGTGGCAACGATTTCTACCGATTAACTAACATCTGACGAAAGAGCGCCATTAATTCTAGGCTTTTACATCTAATCGTAGACTCTCCCATCAGTGGCAACATCTTTTCCACATCCACTGTGCCTTTCATTATTCTGTAAGTTCCAATGAGGTACCCCCTCAACATTCTAAACTTCAGTGAGTTGAGGCCCAGTGCTGTCAGCGCATTATTGAGCCTCAGCATTACATCTATAATTTTGTATTCCAGTCCTATTGATATAAATGCTTGCATTGAATTTGCCTTCGCGCCAATTAGCGCATGGACCAGCAGGACATGAATGAAATAAACAACGTTGCTTAACTAGCCACTCAGAAGTAACAAATTATTGCGGCACATAAACAACTTTACAAAAAACATTAAAGATTCAATGATTCAAACAAACTGAGGACTGGAAAATACTATAGCCTTTGAGTTTGGCCATGTCATGTACAGGTTGTGGATCGTCTCGAAAAAATATGTCAATTTTTAAAGATTATAAATGTTAAATTGAACCCAAATAAAGTCAAAAGATTCAATCTCGCTCATGCGTGCTACTGCGATCAGCGGTGATGTAACATTCGTAACAGTGCGGTCTAATTGCTTCACTGGGAATTGAACAATTATTTAAAGACATCCTTAAATATCAGAATGACAAAGTGTTGTCTGCCGTTCCAGAAGTCTCCATTTTGTCTCCCATAAAATGCATGGACGTGTAACGGGTTTATTTTACGCAGTTACCTACCCCGTTATGGCAATAATTGGCATCCCGGGTAAGATCTTATGATAAACAAGCATTACAATTCAGTTTAAACTGTGTCGATGTTCTCTTGATGTTGATGAATCGCGAAATATATTATATCCCACAGGGGGCAGTAGGTGGAACAGGAACTGTACAGGATGGGAACGGTCTTTGATTATTTCCCTGGCTTTGCAGAGGCACCGAGAGCTGGATATCTCTTCCAGGGAAGGCAAAGGGCAGCCAATGATTATATGGGCCGTTTTGATCACTCTCTGCAGAGCTCTCCTGTCTGCTGCTGAGCAGCCAGCATACCACACCGTGATACAATATGCCAGCACACTCGATGGTAGCGCGGTAGAAGGCCGCCAGTGGCTTCTCCTCTAGACTGTTCTTCCTTAGCACTCTCAGGAAGTGCAATCGCTGCTGGGTCTTTTATTTTACCACCGCTGAAGTGTTGGCATGCAGGAGAGGTCCTCCGCGATATACGTTCCCAGGAATTTGAAGGTGGAAACCCTCTCAACACAGTCCCCGTTGATGTAGAGCGGGGCAGGGTCCGCTGTGTGCCTTCTATTGTCGATAACTCTTGATGTTTTCATCGTTATATATATATCATGTTTTCTATATCGATCATGTTTTATGCTTTATACAATATTCAGTAAGGTTATTTACACAATAATTCATATGACATATTCATATTTGCCATCTTGTCAGTATTTTTCAAAATGGAAATTTTCGGTCGAATGGCATTCTAGCATACTGTAAATTGATGTAATTATTTCGTAAAACAACGTTTTAAAGTAACAGTAATGACGTTATTGGATTGAGACACGAAGCGTTTGGAAGAAAGGTACACGGAGCTGAAATGTTAACTATTCCTCTTTCCACAAATGCCTCCAAAATTGCTGAGAGTTTCCAACATTTTGTCTCTTTATTCCCGACCTGCACCATGGTCTTCATGAAACCTGCACATATGTCTCTCCATAGCATTGCATATTGCCAATATTGTTTCATTCTTTCCTGCCAAGTGTATGTCGTCATATTTATCTGCATTACATTTCCTCTGCCATCATATCTGTTCATTCTACGATCAACATATTCGTCAAATCAAGAACTACCCTCCTCAATATTTACCACGCTTCTCAGTTCTAGGTTCACAATAACACTTAAATTTACTATGTAGACCGAAGTCTTATCAATTGGATATAGAAAGCAAGCAGCGGCTTAAAGTACGGTCCATTGCGAATGTTCCTGTTTACTTAACCCTCCATGCAGAAAACATCTGTGGAGCACGACATAGGTTTTTCTGTTCCACAGTCCGTTCCAGTCTGGTTTGCCTTTCATCTTAGTTCCCGTTCTTTAGTAACTGTTTCTGTTCGTCTTCGTACCTTTTTTCACGCTCCCTCTGAACTTGATGCATTCACGCTGGGTCCCCATGCGTTGCCAATCTAACCACGTGTCCTTTATCCTTATTGTCTGCCACGACTGCACGAAAGAATACTATGAAATCTATTCGTCTACTGTCTGCTTGCTAATCATTTTCCTTTTTCATCATTAGGTAACTTGGTGACCATTGTGATCCTGTCGCGAGGAAGATGTGGCCTTTCTAAATGTATCACTTGGTATCTGATGGGCATGGCGGTGACAGACCTTCTAGTTCTTATTACGGCGGTAATACTGAACCGGATTAGCACAATTTATTTCCCCGTTCTCTTCCTCTCCACCACTCCGGTTTGCAGGTTGAAACTGGCGCTAACCTACGCAGCCACGGACAGCTCCGTCTGGTTAACAGTCGCCTTCACCTTCAACAGATTTGTAGCCATTTGTTGCCAGAAGCTGAAAACAAAATATTGCACCGAAAGAACGGCAGCCGTGGCTATAGGAACGATCTGTTCGATCTGCTGCGTGAAAAACATACCCTGGTACTTTGCTTACGAGCCGCTATATTTAATCAACGATATCCCGTGGTTTTGCAATATTAAGTTAAACTTTTACTCTGATTTCTACTGGATCGGGTTTGACTGGCTTCAGCGTATGTTTAACCCTTGTGCCCCCTTCGTGTTGCTGTTGCTTCTTAACGTTCTGACAGTCAGACATATTCTGGCGGCCAATAGAGCCCGAAAGAGACTTCGAGCTCAGACTAGTGGAGACAACCGAAGTGACCCAGAGGTGGAGAATAGGCGAAAGTCAATAATTTTACTGTTCGCCGTGTCGGGCAGCTTCATCGTGTTATGGTCAACTTATGTCGTAAATGTCAAATATGTGCGGTTTACAAGTGCGACTTATACGCTTGATTACAGCCTTCAGGAAACGGGGTTCATGTTAGGTCTCCTAAGTTGTTGCACTAATACGTGCATTTATGCGGCAACCCAAAGTAAATTCAGAGAGGAAATAAAAAATGGGTTGAAATATCCACTAAGGTTGATCATTAAATTGTTGAGGCATTAAGAACTGGTTAAGTTGGATGGATCATCGTTAGATACGGACGAGAAGCAGGCTGGCTTAAGGATGGTTAATATTTTGTCTCTGTTTTACCAGGGCAGCAAAGACAACCCATGAAATCTACAGACCAGTGTGCCAAACATCGATAACAAGCATTTACTGCAGGGGAATCTGAGAGATAAGCTATAAACGAATTTAGAAGAAAGGAACTGATTAGTGGTCGTCCGCATGGGTTTGTGCGTGTGAGATGAATCTAACGTTTCTGGTTGCTTTTTGAAAAAGTAACCGAGAATGTTGAAGAGCCATAGATGTAGTCTATATACCATGAACTGTAGATGCTGGAACCTTGAGTAAAACACAAAGTGCTGCAGTGACACATCGGTTCAAGAAGCATTTCTGAAGGTCATGCATAGACGCCGCTTCCGGTGGGGTCCTGTCCTCTGGCTGATTGTAATGGAGGGGAGAAAGCTAGGAAAGAGATGTCGTCAGCACAAAGCCCGTCAAGTGATAGGTCGATACGGGAGTGAGAGGGGTGTGAGAGGGGGGTTGATTAGCTGATGGGTGGACAAAGGATAAAGTGGAAAGGGTAAAGTGGAAAGACGTAAAAAGGGTGTCAGAAAAGTAGGGGGAAAGGGTCACATGTAAAGACAGAAGGAGGGATATAGGTGGAAGCGAACGCGGGGAAGGGGAAGGGAGAGGTAATGGGAGAAACGGGCGTTTGAACTCATCTAGGCCTTTGATACTTTTTTTCCGTGATATAATGCTCTGAAACGTTAGATTGCATGGGGACCAAGGAGAGCTAGCTAATGGGCGCACAATTGGCTAAACGGTAGGAGGCGAGGGTGATGGCAAGATTGTTTTTCGGACCGGAAGCCTGTAACTAGTGTCGTTCCGTGTTTTGCTGCTGGCCCCACTGCGGTTTGTGCTCCATATCAATCAATTCGATGAGAATATGCAAGGCAAATTATTATATTTGTAGAAGACACTGAAATAGGAGGCATCGTGATGATATTTATGAAGAATTAAAGCAGGGACATAATGAGCAGCGCAAGATGCTCGGCAAATGGAAAATGTAGTTTAATTCAGACAATTCTGAGATGTTGCAATTTTGGAAGTCAAGCCAGAGTATGACCTGCACAATAAACCTAAGGCCATAAGGAATGTTACAGAGTAGAGAAATCTCACACTAGAAGCACATAGTTCCCGGATAGTAGCGTCACGGGCAGATTTTGGTCACCCTGCTATAGCAAAGCTGCAATTAACGATGGAATGACTGCGGAACATCTTTACAGGGATGTTGCCAGGTTTTGGTGGGCACTATATTGAAAGGCCAGGATTTTACTTTTGGGGACAAGGAGTCTGCGGAGCTAATTTATGAAGAAGTAGAAAATCATCGGTAGAATAGATAGGGCCAGTGTGCATAATCCTGTTCTCGGGGTAAAGGAGTGAAGAATAGTATGGTATGTATAATTATCCTGCGGAGGATAACCCTTTTCACTCAGATGGTGGTGGTTACCAGCTTCCAGAGGACAGGGAAAATGAAAACATTAAAAAAACACACATTTCGGCAGGTTCAATGATAACTTTAGAGGTTAACCATTTAACCATATAACAATTACAGCACGGAAACAGGCCCTCTCGGCCCTTCCAGTCCGTGCCGACCATTTGTTTTCCCCTAGTCCCATCTACCTGCACTCAGACCATACCCCTCCATTCCCGTCACGTCCATATACCTATCCACTTTACTCTTAAATGTTAAAATCGATCCTGCCTCCACCACTTCTGCTGGAAGCTCATTCCACACAGCCACCACCCTCTGAGTAAAGAAGTTCCCCCTCACATTACCCCGAAACTTCTGTCCCTTAATTCTCATATCATGCCCTCTTGTTTGAATCTTCCCTACCCTCAATGGGAAAAACGTATCCACGTTAACTCTGTCTATCCCTTTCATCACTTTAAAGACCTCAATCAAGTCCCCCCTTAACCTTCTGCGCTCCAAAGAATAAAGACCTAACTTGTTCAACCTTTTGGTCAAAGGTTGATAGATTTAGATTATATCTGCTAAATGGGGGATAATTGGTCCAAGCTTCCATACGGCATCTTACTCAGCATGAAGGAGACCGACTGAATGATGCTATGAATCGTCTTTTGTGATCTTCACAATACAATTATTTTGCAGAAAAGCAACACGTTATAACCCGCAAATTCCAGGTTCCAACACAGACATAATTTATTATCGCGTTTAGCCTCCGCGAATTGTACCTGCTGATTTTATTGAATAAACCTTTGCTGAACAAGCATACTATGTCCAAATTAAGCTCGGCATTTGCGGGCAAGGAATATCAAGGATTATTGAATTTCTGCCTTACGGTTTCACATAATCGGAGCACACTGTCTTCACGTTTTATTCAGTTGGAGATGAAATTGTGCCTTTTCAGTTATTTGAAATAAACATTAACTGGAAGTAGGGGGTACGCCAGTACCGTTTTTGAGATCAAAATCATATATAATTTAGAATGCAAAGCTTAGAATTGCACAGAGGTATTTTCGCCCCTATGTGCCTGCCGAACTTGATGCCAAGTTAACATAAACTCGCACGCTTGTATTTTATCTGTATCCATCCAGTCCCTGCAAATCCATATACCTTTATAAAAGCATCTTCAACACCGCGATTGTATCTGCCTTCACTTACACTCTTGACTACGGGTTTAAGGCATTAATCAGCTTCTGTGTACATTAAATGCACCACACATCTTTTACAGTTTGCCCTTCTCAACTGAAAGCTATGCGCTCTAGTACTTGACATATCAATCATGGGAAGGAGGTGCTGATTATGTACCCTAACATTGCCTCTCATAATTTTAATTAAAGCTATCAGGTCTTCCCTTAACCTTCGTCATGAAAGGGAAAACAAATTTGTTCATCCTCTCCTTCTAGCTAATATCCTCTAATCTAGAGCATTCTGGTTAACCCTTTCTTTGTCCTCTCTTCCCATTATGGTATACACGTGCAATCATTTCATTTGTATTTGATATGAAGTTTCCTTCGATGGAGGTCCCTCTCCTGTCTTCATGTATTTTCGGCAGTTCACCGACATTTCACCATCAGAAAGATTACAATCGCGACGACTGCATTATAAAATTGCCTCCACGTGTACTTTCATTTAGAATGGATCTCGAAAAGTAAAACGCTAAAATGAAAGTAATTGAAAAGTTTGAACGAACAATAAAAAATAGCACTGTGGATTTGCAGTTTGCAATTCCAAAGCAGCTGGTTTATCATACAGGAACATACAAAAGATTTCACAGATACTTGGTAACCGCAAGGACAAATTTCAGAAATGTGAATTTACCATGACTCCAGCTGAAGAGTTTTCCGAACTGTTATAAATATGTTCTGGTAAATAAATCGTTAAAAGCTCCGTCTTCAATGTTCAAAACATCATTGATTTTAGAATTGAAATTGTTTTCCCTGATAATAAAGTTGTTTGAGGACAGAAATGCTGGAGAAACTCAGCGGGTGCAGCAGCATCTATGGAGCGAAGGAGATAGGCAACGTTTCGGGCCGAATCCCGTCTTCAGAGGAACTCACGGGTCATGCCGAATCTGGGGAGGGAATGGCTGGGGACGTTTTGGATAGATTATAGCTGAAATTCGCTAATATAGAGCATTCTAATTAAACCTCTCGGTGCTCTCCAAAGCTTCCGCATCCTTCTTGTAATGGGGCGACCAGAACTGTGCATGATACTCTAAAGGTAATCTAACCGAAGTTCTATGAAGCTGCCGCATGACGCCCGAATTCATATATGGCCATGATCTGTTCTTAATAGTAAACAGACGGTAACGCGTGTCTCACGAAATTGATCGAGTTTTTCATAAAGAAGTGACCAAGAGGATTGACATATGATGCCCATCCGCGCTGATACAAATTTTCCGCGTTTAACTCTTATCCCTCTGACCCTTTTCCTACCCGTGCACCTGTCCGGATATATTTTAAATGCTATTAGTGTACCTGCCTCATTTCCTTCCGCTGACAGCTCATTCCATAAACGCAGGTAGTACATTTTGTATGAAAACAGTGCCCCTCGTGTTATTTTCAAATGCACCTCCCTCTCCCCTACACCCTTTAACATATGCCGTCTAATTCTTGATACACCAATCCTGGGGAAAAAAGGCTGTGTACATTCGCCCTATCGATAAGATATCTCAAAGATAAAATATAAATTGGTCGCAAACTGAACCGCCGTACCACAAAGCAGTCCTGAGCGACCATCTACCTCACTGGAGTTCCTCGGATTATCTTTGATCGGACTTTACTGGCTTTATCTTGCAATAAACGTTATTCACGTTATTACTATTATCGTGTATCTGTAGCCTGTGGACGGCCCGATTGTAATCATGTATTGTCTTTCTGCGGACTGGTTAGCACGCAGCAAAAGCTTTTCAGTGTGCCTCGTTACACTTGACAATAAACCAAACTAAAATACATTCAATCTTCTTATCTTCTTTCCAATCTGGAAACATCTCGTCTCAATGGACATGTGTGTAAGGCACAAGGGAACAGATCTTCTAGTACTCCGCAAGATGATAGTTTCTTAGGTCCCCCTTCGGTCATGGCTGGTCATGGGTGTCTTCAGGGTTGGAGGACGCCAGTGCGTGACTTTGTTTAACGTGGGGAGACTGGTGCACAGACAGCTACCACACGGTCCTTGACAGGTCAGGGTCAGGATCCAGTGGCATAGATCCAAGACGACCGGAGACCCTTTTCTGCTGCAGCCTGCATCCCCCTTCCCAGTCGTTGTGACGCACACTAAGGTCAGCCATCATCCTCCGCCTGTTCCACCTTTGAGGTCTTTGTTGGATTGCTCTTTGTAGGAGGCCTTACCGCCATGGGTGGCTCTAGCAGGAGCATAGCTCCAGACTGCATCGCTCTCAGGTTCTCAGGACCACACGAGATTCTCCACCTTGACAAGGTGACAATCCACGGAGAAGATTATAGTATACCTGTGCAATCATGGTATCAGATATGACGTGTCAACCGCGATATTATTGGAGGAGCATCTCCGTCACTTCAGATGTTGTTGGTAGGTCACCGACATGTCAACAAAATAGAGAGAGTACAGAGGAGATTTACTAGAATGTTGCCAGGGTTCCAGCAACTATGTTACAGAGAAAGGTTGAACAAGTTAGGTCTTTATTCTTTGGAGCGCAGAAGGTTAAGGGGGGACTTGATTGAGGTCTTTAAAATGATGAAAGGGATAGACAGAGTTGACGTGGATAAGCTTTTCCCATTGAGGGTAGGGAAGATTCAAACGAGAGGGCATGACATGAGAATTAAGGGACAGACGTTTAGGGGTAACGTGAGGGGGAACTTCTTTACTCAGAGGGTGGTGGCTGTGTGGAATGAGCTTCCAGCAGAGGTGGTGGAGGCAGGATCGATTTTAACATTTTAAAGTAAAGTGGATAGGTATATGGACGTGAAGGGAATGGAGGGGTATGGTCTGAGTGCGGGTAGATGGGACTAGGGGAAAACAAATGGTCGGCACGGACTGGAAGGGCCGAGAGGGCCTGTCTCCGTGCTGTAATTGTTATATGGTTATATGGTTATATGGTTATTCCACAACCAGAAATATTACAATGATGACGACTGCGTGACAACCCTGCCTCCTGGTGTACTACCATTTTGAATGGATCTCGAACTGCAGTATGCTAAAAAAAATGTAAATCAAAATGATGAATGGCACGATCAAAAATAGCACCGTAGATTAGAATCTGGCAATCCCAAAGCGTATGGTTTATCATACAACATATCTACAACATTGCACTGATACTTGGAAACGGCAAGGACAATTTTCAGAAATATAAAACTATCATGACCATCGCAGCTAATAGGATTTCCGACACGACTTCCTATGCAGTTGTATATGGCTCTGGTGAGACCACATCTGGAGTATTGCGTACAGTTTTGGTCTCCTAATTTGAGGAAGGATATCCTTGTGATTGAGGCAGTGCAGCGTAGGTTCACGAGATTGATCCCTGGGATGGCGGGACTGTCATATGAGGACAGATTGGAAAGACTGGGCTTGTATTGACTAGAATTTAGAAGGATGAGGGGGATCTTATAGAAAAATAAAATTATGAAAGGACTGGACAAGCTAGATGCAGGAAAAATGATCCCAATGTTGGGCGAGTCCAGAACCAGGGGCCACAGTCTTTGAATAAAAGGATGACCATTTAAGACTGAGGTAAAAAAAAACGTTTTCACCCAGAGAGTTGTGAATTTGTGGTATTCCCTGCCACAGGGGGCAGTGGCGGCAAAATCACTGGATGGATTTAAGAGAGAGTTAGATAGAGCTCTAGCGGCTCGTGGAATCAAAGGATATGGGGAGAAGGCAGGCACGCGTTATTGATTGGGGACGGTCAGCCATAATCGCAATGAAAGACGGTGCTGGCTCCAAGGGCCGAATGTGTTCCTCCTGCATCCTTTTTTCTATGTTTCTATGTTTCTATGTTTCTATTATAAATGTCCTTACTGTGAATACCTCATGAAAACAGTTATATTCAATGTTCAGAACTTCCTTGATTTCATAATTCAAATTGGACTGTTTTCCATAACAATACACAAAGTGTTGGAGGAACTCACGGGTCGGGCAGCATCTGGGGAGGGGAGGGACAGGGGACATTTTGGATTGAGACTCATCCGGAACTGAAATGTCACCTGTTCATTTCCTCCCCAGATATGTTTCTCCAACGTGTTGTGTTTTGTATATGGCCCCAGCATCTGCAGATTCTTCTGCCTACCTGGTAATATATTAGATTGCTTTATCGTCTATAATACGCTATAGCTATTCATACTTGACAATATTAATAGTCTACAATATAGACGTTGAAATGAATTACCACATGCGCCAGTAGAATATGAATGAAACAAATAAATGTTGCTTAACTAGTCACTCAGAAGTAACAAATAATTGCGACGCTTCAAAAAACGTTTTTTTTAAAGACTCGAAATGTTCAGATTAACTGTGGGCTGGACGTTATTGTATCCTATGCATTTGTCTATTTCATTTCCAGTTTGTGTGTCGTTTCGCAAAAATATGGTGATTTAAAACAAATTACTGCATGTTAAATTTAACCCAAATTAAATTCAAAGGATTAGTTATCTTCCATGCGTGCAATTGCGATCAGCGGTGACGTTACATTGGCAGCAGTGCGGTTTAATTGCCTCACAGGGAATTGAACAATTATTTAAAGGTATCCTTGAAGATCACGGGCAAAGTGTTCTCTGCCTTAGCAGAAGTCCACATTGTGTCTCCTATAAAATGCATGGACGTGTAACGGGCTTATTTTACGCAGTTACCTACCCTGCTATGGCAATAATTGGCATCCCGGGTAAGAAATTATAATAAACGTGCATTATAAATCAGTTCAACTGTTTCGATGCCTTGTTGGTATTTTCATTGAATGTCATGCTCGTCTTTTCGGCCATCTATTCATTGATTCGGATCGACCTATTTTTTAAACTTTATTTCAGTTCAAATCTGTTTCCGTGTATATATATTTAAAATAGTTGTTTCCACAAGAACGCACATGACGTTAATTTTTGCGATCTTGGTCGATCAAATGAAAATGTTCGGCCAAATGGAATCCTACCGTACTCCATATTGCCGTGATTATATTGCGAAATAACGTTTCTGAGTAATAGCAATACCATCATAAGATTATGACACGAAGGCTCTGGAAAAAACGGTCCCGGAACCTGAAGCGTTAATTATTTAACTTTCAACAATCTGCTAAGAGATTCCAGGATTTTCGGTTTTAGTCCCTACCTACACTATGGTTTTCATGAAACCTATAAATATTTCTCTCTTTCGCATTCTCTGACATTGAACAGTTGTCCATATTGTTTCTTTCTTGCCCGCCAAGTGTATTTCGCCATATTTCTGTGCATTACATTTCATCTGCTATCATATCTGTTCATTCTACTGGGCGATCCCCGTCCTCGTCACATCCAGTATCAATATTTACTGCGTTTCTCAGATCTAAATTTTTAACAACACTCAAACTTACAATGCAGATCCAAGCTTAATCAATTGAATATTGAAACAAAGCAGCGGTCCAAATTACGATCCATTGCGAATGTCCCTGTTTACCAATCCCTCCGTGCAGAAATCATGTGTGGAACAGGGCAGGTTTTTCAGTCCCAAAGTCAGTTTCATATTCATGTTGTCCGTGATAATTTGATAGCAAGGTTACAATTGTCTACTCCTTTCCCCTCAACAATCCTCTGCAATATTTCATCAAAAATACTTGACGAACTTTCCTTCAGCAGAATGCTGGATTGTCTTATATTAATCCAAATATTTCAGCTGTTATTTTTCTCTGAATATCACTTGAAAATGCGTCGCTAATGACGTGCTGTCTTGTTGTCTCTACGTTATTGTACATACTTCTGCAGGAATATAAATGTTGCTCTTCTACAGCCGTTTAAATCACGCTACCGTATCCAACAAACCCATCCCGCGTATCCAAGAATCATAAGATATATTCTGTAGTATGCAACAGTCCTTTCTAATCATAGAAACATAGAAACATAGAAATTAGGTGCAGGAGTAGGCCATTCAGCCCTTCGATCCTGCACCGCCATTCAATATGATCATGGCTGATCATCCAACGTATGATATGTGTAATCTCGACCCGTTGCCTAGTTATTAGTACATCCTTTTCAATTATTACTTGTGCGGTAAGTGCGCTATAATATAATAACTGGCAGCATCGCCTCTCTTCGCACTTTTCATTAAGCACTCCATCCAGTTAGTTTTTACATGTAAGTGTAGATCACCACGTTTTACTATATTATTGAGTTATTATATGAAAACCCAGGGGCGGATTCTGGTTAGCCTTTCATGTTAGTTACTATTATTTTATAACTGTCTCGCTTTGCACATCGTTCCCTTGTTACGCTCCCTCTGAACGATGCATTCTCTCTGATTCTCATGGTTTTATCAATCAAACCATGTGTCTTCCATCCTTAGAAAATAAGTCTCCACTGCACGAATGAATAATGTGAAATCTATTAACTTAATGTGCGGTCTACTTGCTAATAATTTACCTTTATCCTTATTAGGTAGCTTGGTGACCATTGTGATCCTGTCGCGCGGAAGATGCGGCCTTTCTAAATGTATCACTTGGTATCTGATGGGCATGGCGGTGACAGACCTTCTAGTTCTTATTACGGCGGTAATACTGAACCGGATCAGCACAATTTATTTCCCAGTTTTCTTCCTGTCCACCACTCCGGTGTGCAGGCTGAAACTGGCGCTAACCTACGCAGCCACGGACAGCTCAGTCTGGTTAACGGTCGCCTTCACCTTCAATAGATTTGTAGCCATTTGTTGCCAGAAACTGAAAACAAAATATTGCACCGAGAGAACGGCAGCCGTGACTATAGGAACGATCTGTACTATCAGCTGCGTTAAAAACATACCCTGGTACTTTGCTTACGAGCCCCTCTATACAATCAAAGGTATCCCGTGGTTTTGCAATATTAAATTAAACTTTTATTCTGATTTCTACTGGATCGCGTTTGACTGGCTTCAGCGTATTTTTAACCCTTGTGCCCCCTTCATCTTGCTGTTCCTTCTTAACGTTTTGACCGTGAGACATATTCTGGCGGCCAATAGAGCCCGAAAGAGACTCAGAACACAGACTATTGGTGACAACCGAAGTGATCCAGAGGTGGAGAATAGACGAAAGTCCATAATTTTACTGTTCGCCGTGTCGGGCACCTTTATCGTGTTATGGTCAACTTATGTTGTAAATGTCAAATATGTGCGGTTTACAAGTGAGACCTTGACGCTGGATTACGGCCTTCAGGAAACTGGGTTCATGTTAGGGCTCTTAAGTTGTTGTACCAATACGTGCATTTATGCGGTAACCCAAAGTAAGTTCAGAGAGGAAATAAAAAATGGGTTGAAATATCCACTAAAGTTGATCATTAAATTGATGAGGCATTAACAACGTGGGGATTATTTGCATATTTCCAGCTCACTTTGCTCGATCAGCTACGTTGTTTTACAGATTGTACCGACAATTCACCTGTCTTCCTGATGCTCAGTGGGACGTTTGCTCCAAAATGACCTCACCCATTGATCCCTTAATAGCTGTTCCCACCAGAGTGAGTTTACTGTTCTGTGCAATTAAATTCAGATTTTATTACATGATGAAACATTGTTTATTGCAGGTATAAGGAGAAATTCCGTGCCTGCGCACTCCGCTCGCTCCTCATCCGCCGGCACGGCCGGCCGCCTTGCACGTGCGCACTGCTACGGCCAGCGCATCCTCCCTCTGCACCTGCGCACTGCCACGACAACTGGTCGGCGCCTGGCACTTTCTCCCTCGTTTTGCATTGTGGGAGATCTAGCCGCCATTGCTCTCCCGTCGCCGCCTAGCCGCGACCGCTAAAAACCAACGCAATATCACCACCTGGAGCTGGAGTAACTCTCTGGAGTAACTCTTGCTTTTGGTTTCCTGGTCCTCCAAATATATTGAATGTAAACTGGAAGTGGTGGAATGTCCATCATCAAACTCCAAACACTGAACAATAACAGCCTATTGCATTTTATCTGTTTAATTATTGTGTATATATGTGGTCTATGGTATATAAACATACTGAACTTTTATCTCCTTTTCTGTATTATGTTTCCATATTCTGTTGTGCTGCAGCAAGCAAGAATTTCATTGTCCTATCTGGGACACATGACAATAAAACCCTCTTGACTCTTGACTTGGTCTTAAGCAAAAAAGGGTTATTGGGTAAAAAAGAGCTACCTGAAATTTAGTTGCGTCTGGTTGGGTAACTATTGTAGGGTGAAGACTATTCCATGCTTTAATTGTGCAGGGGAACTCGTTGGAGCAGCCAGAAACTCTGCATAGAATAAATTTGGTGACGTTTCGGGTAGAGATCCTTCTTTAGAACCCCTCTGGTTTTAGTGTTTTAGTTTATTTAGAGATACAGCGTGGAAACAGGCACTTCGGCCCACCGAATCCACGCCGACCACCGATCACCAGTACACTAGTTCTATCCCACACATTAGCGACGTAAGTCAAGAGTCAAGAGTGTTCTATTCTCTCACGTCCCAGTTAGAACAATGACATCCTTACTTGCAACAGCACAGCATAATATATAAACATAGTACACTGTAAACAATGTTATAAATGAGAAAACAAAACGGTGTATATGTATGTGTGTGTGTGTGTGTGTGTGTGTGTGTGTGTGTGTGTGTGTGTGTGTGTGTGTGTGTGTGTGTGTGTGTGTGTGTGTGTGTGTGTGTGTGTGTGTGTGTGTGTGTGTGTGTGTGTGTGTAATATATATATCCACACACACAATTTCCCTCCTGGGATTAATAAAGTTCCATAGTATAGTATCGTGTGTGTCGGGAGAAACTGCAGATGCTGCTTTAAACTGAAGATAGAAACAAAAAGCTGGAGTAACTCAACAGGTCAGACAGAATCTCTGGACAAAAGGAAAATATTACGTTTTGGTTTGGTTCTGAAATAGGTTCCTGCACACCTTTGGAATGTGGAAGGAGACAAGAGCATGCAGAAAAAACCCATGCGATCAAAGGGAAAAGGAGAAACTCCATACAGACTGCACCCATATTCACGATCAATTCCGGGTCCCTGGCACTTTTCGACAGCAACTGTATGGCCACTATACGGCCCCATTGTCTTGAACTGAATTAAAACATACAGTAGCTGTAAAGGGGGACATTGCGTCACTTAGAGATTTAAGACTGAAAATGGATATTTTCATTTTTTTAGGAACCAAAGTCATCAACGTATACTTTCTTGTGTGTTGGAAAGCAAAAGATAGTGGCACAGCTGGTAGACGTGCTGCCTCACACGCCAGAGAACTTTGTTCGACCCTGTCCTCGGGAACTGTCTGTGTTGAATTTGCACATTCTCCCTGCAAACGTATGGGTTTTCTCCCACATCCCAAAGACGCATTGGCTTTGTAGGTTAACTTGCCTCTGTAAAATTGCCCCTAATGTGTAGGAGTGGGTGAGGAAAGTGGGATAACAAAATGTGTGTGAGTGGGTAGACAAAAATGCTGGAGAAACTCAGCGGGTGAGGCAGCATCTATGGAGCGAAGAAATAGGCGACGTTTCTGTTCGAGACCCTTCTTCAGACTGATGTGAGGGTGGGGGGGACGGGAAGAAGAAAGAAAGAGGTGGTGACAGTGGGCTGAGGGAGAGCTGGGAAGGGGAGGAGAAAGCAGGGACTATCTGAAATTGGAGAAGTCAATGTTCATACCGCTGGGGTGTAAACTGCCCAAGGGAAATATGGGGTGATGCTCCTCCAATTTACGGTGGGCCTCACTCTGGCCATGGAAGAGCCCCAAGCAGAGAGGTCGGATTCGGAATGGGAATGGGAGTTGAAGCGCTGTGCCGCCGGTAGATCAGGTTGGTTATTGTGAACCGAGCAGATGTATTGGGCGAAGCGATCGCCAAGTCTCTCACTGATGTAGAGCAGCTGACACTTAGAGCAGCGCATGCAATAGATGAGGTTGGAGTAGATGCAATAAAACCTTTGCCGCACCTGGAAAGACTGCTTGGGTCCTTGAATTGAGTCAGGGGGGGGGGGGGGGGGTTGTTAAAGCGACAAGTTTAGCATTACCTGCAGTTGCCAGGGAAAGTGCCAGAAGTGGGGGTGGGAAGGGTGGGAAAGGTCAAATTGACCAGGGAGTTACGGAGGGAGCGGTCTCTGCTGAAAGCCAACAGGGGAGGAGATGGGAAGATTTGGCCAGTGGTGGGATCTCACTGGTCGACAAACAAGCTGGAGAAAATCAGCGGGTAAGGCAGCATCTATGGAGCGAAGAAATAGTGGACGTTTCGGCTCGAGACCCTTCTTCAGATTGATGTCGGGAAGGGGGGGGGGGCGACACGAAAAAGAAAGAAAGAGGCGGAGACTGTAAGCTGTGGGGGAGATGGGAATGGAAGGGGAAGGAGGGAGAAATCAGAAACTACCTGAAATGAGAGAAGCCAATGTTCATACCGCTGGGGTGTAAACTACCCAAGCAAATATGAGGCGCTGCTCCTCCAATATGCAGTGGGCATCACTCTGGAGGAGGCCCAGGACAGAAAGGTCGGATTCAGAATAGGAGGGGGAGTTGAACTGTTGAGCCGCCGGGAGATCAGGCTGGTTATTTCGAACTGAGTGGAGGTGTCGTGCAAAGCGATCGCCAAGCATGCGCTTGGTTGCACCGAGGTTGGATCATATGCTGAATAATCCAACCACATTTTTCTTTGGAAGTGGAAAGAAATAATATAAATTGTATTCAGTGCAACGTGTAAAAATAGTTGAGATACTGTATTATAATTTTGCTGCATGTCATTGTGGTATATATCATGTCTTGATTGGTGAATATGTTTAGTTTGAGACTTTATTTGAAGCAGAAATGATATGTGAATGCTTAATTGACCATAATTCCGACTGATAACTACGCACTTAGTCTGAGCACATTATCGCGCGCGTCACGCAAGCTGTCTTAAATGACCGCCTAAACTGTCGTTTGGCAACCTAAAAAGCTGCCAAAGTTGCCCGGCTGACAACAGAGCAAAAAAGTTAAGTGAGAGCCCTGCATGCTGTATAATATTTTTGACACTGTCATAGGCCTTTCTTACATATGCTGTCACAACGCACTGTAGTCTCTAAAGAACCCTTCAGTAATTTTCCTTGCCCTCTATTTCGGAATAATAGTGTTTTAAGCCGATAACTCGACTCTAGCACTGGCAATAAATAAATAAATAAAAAGCGCTGATTTCCAGCCCCTTATCTCATTGGCCATGTTCGGCTGCAAATCGGTGTCATTCTGGTGGACCATCTTCCTCTAGTCTTGGACGTGGGGGATTGGGAGGGGCCTCACACGTTTAACAGCCTAGGGCCTCTCTTCATCCAAATCGGGCACTGGGAAGAGCTTTACAGGGATGTTGACAAGATGAGCCATTGAAGTATGGGGACAATATTGAAAGGCTAGGACTTTAATCCTTGGAGCAAAGGAGCCTGCTGAGTTAATTTATGGAGAGGTCGAAAATCGTCGGTGGATTATAGAGGATGAGTGTGCATAATCCGTTTCCGCTGGTAAAGGAATGAAGAACTAAAGGCTATATTTTTAAAAAGAGAGGAAAGATTTAAAAGAAACCTGCGGGAATAACGTTTTCCTCATAGATGATGGTGGATACCAGCTTCCAGAGGGCACGAGAAATGACAACGAAAAAAAAATTGCGTCAGGTACATTGATAATTTTAGCTTTTGATAGGTTTAGATTATGACCATCAGATGGGGGGGGGGGGGGATTGGGACGAGCATCGATAGGGACTCTTGGTCAGCATGGACGAGTTCGGCTTTGAAAGGGGGTCTCATTGATATCGTCTTTTGTAATCTTTACAAAAAGAAATCCAGGAAAGCAACACTTTACAGCCCATATATTTCAGGTTACTACTCAGACGAATTTATTATCGATCTTTGGCTACGCGAATTGCACCCGCTGCTTTTCTTGAATGAACCTTTGCTGAACAGGCATATTCTGCACGAATAAACTCGATATTTGTGTACAAAAACATTAAGGATTATTGTGTTTGCACCTTACTGTTTCACGTAATCAGAGCACACAGTCTTCACGTTTCAGTCAGTTGGAGATGAAATCTGAAATAAACGTCCACTGGAAATGTATTGACCGTTTTTGTGATCAAAATCATGTTTAATATCAAATGTTGTATCAAATCTCCCATGCCTCATCTTGCATGCCTTGCAATCTATGTATTCCGCATGCCTCTCTAAAAAGCCTCTTCATTTGTATCTGGGCAACGGGTTAAGACGTCAGTGTTATCGTTTAAAATTTACGTATGCACTCTGGTAGAAATATCACACTGAATGTGTATCCTATCAAAGCTTCTCATCGTCGTGAAGACCCGTCCAGCACGCATGCGCGACATTGGCGTCCATGCAGTGCACCCGCGACAAACGGGAGTTCAAGGCGCTCCCGCTACAAATTGAAAAGTCTGGCCGGCAGGTATGTTTTACCGTGGCCGTGTGCATTTTCTCTGTGGTCTGCTTTATGTTCCAGGAGAATGAGCAAGACCAGCGGGAAGAAATCTGCAGCTCGCCCCCGTTCGTCTTCCATTGAGGAATGTTCTTTGGAGGGGGGGGGGGGCAAGAAGCGGCAGCAATAACTACCGATCCGAGCCCAGCACCGCTAGTGCAGCCTGAGCAGCGGGCTGGAGGTACCTGCAGCCAGAACCGGGCGGTAATATCCGACGATTCGGATGAAGATGCCTCACCGCTCGAGAGCAGCACAGGCAGCCGCCTAAGCCGAATGGAATGGCTTATGGAGCAATTGCTCCAGCGAGATCTGCTGAGAGAGCAGCAGCAGACTCGCCAAGGGAGCTCAGGCACTCCCGCAGTGCCCATTACAGCTCTGACCATTGCTTCACATTCTTTTGAAGGCAGCATTGGCGACCAGGTCTGGGCTGGTCAAGAAGAGGGGTTGATGGCTGAAGATGTCCGGAGTACGCAGGTTGTACAGGATCAGGAAGAGCTGCTGGGTGTGGTCAACCGCTACGTGGTCATTCCACGAGCGGGTCGGCCTTTAGAGCCGAAACTTGCAGCCAGCATTGACCACCTGTCCTCAAAACCCCTACAAGAACAGGTGGCCAATTAGGCTCTTGAACAATATACAGCCCCAGAAAATTGTACATCATTGAATGTACCAGCTGTAAACAGCCAAATGTGGGGGCATTTGGGGCAGAACATCAGGAACCTGGAGTTGAAGCTCCAGAAAATCCTTAAACTCCTGACTGCAGGAATAACATCATATGCTCGGTCCATTGATGGTGTGGACATCTCCACAAATCAGCAAGACACATTAGCTCTGCTGTGCACCACTCAATATGAGATAAACAATTTACGGAAGGAAATCATCAAGCCTGCCCTTAACCCTAAATTTGCGGGACTTTGCAAAACACCGGGTTCAGAACCTCCAATTCTGCTCTTTGGAAAGGACCTTCCGAAAAAGGTGAAAGACCTAGAGGAAGAATCCAAGACCATTGGTTTCGTGAGGGCAGGTTTGGGACTGAGCAGACCTAACAAACCCAGGCGGCAGTACCCCACAGCGTCCACCAGTCATCGACCACCATATGCGACTGGTGAAAGCTCGGGGTCCGCAACCATTCCCCGTAAGCCTTTTTTAGGCCAGGGCCCAGAGCGGACCCCATGGAAAATGCGCCACCCCCAACAACATCAACATCAACACCAACATCAACATCAACATCAACAGCAGCCCTCTACAGTCCAGCAGAGACCTTACCATCCAGCGAAGAGGCAGAAGAAGCACCAGTAACTATGGAGGTAGGTCTGGTTCCTCTCAGCATATGAGCAGTAGGGGCTCTATACTAACAGAGGGAAGATTGCACTTGTTTTTGGATGCATGGGAATCCATCACTAATGACAAGTATATACTCAGCAGCATTCATGGCTATAAAATTGACTTTGTTCATGAAAACATTCCGCCAGTTCAGCATATACCCCAAAGGGTATTCACCCTCTCAGTCAAAGAGAAACAAGAGGGTCAAGCTGAACTGATGAGGCAACTAGCAAAAGGTGTCATTGAAAGAACAAAACATGAACCTTTGGAATTTGTGTCTAATATTTTCACTAAAACTAAAAAAGATGGTGGATGTCGCATCATCATTGACTTAACTACTTTAAACAAGTCTGTTAAGTATATACATTTCAAGATGGAAACTTTTGAAACAGCCAGACTGTTGATTTCTAGAGGTTACTTTCTAGCAAGCATTGATTTAAAAGATGCCTACTACTCAGTAGCCATACACAAGGACCATCGTAAATACTTAAAGCTTATCTGGATTAAACAGCCATGGCAATTTAAAGCCTTACCAAATGGACTAACCTCCGCTGCAAGGTTGTTCACTAAAATCTTAAAACCGGCTTTGGCATTATTGAGGAAACAAAAGCATATAGTCATGGCGTACTTAGACGACATTTTAATAGTAGGGAAAACCTTGGAGACAGCTATTTTGGCAGTAGCAGCCACCAAACGTTTGTTTGAAACTTTGGGGTTTGTCATACATCCAGATAAATCCAATTTTACACCGTCCATTACCATTGATACTGTTTGCATGATTGTAACTCTGCCGAAGGGGAAAGCATCAGAATTGGCACTATCTTGCAGTGACCTAATGGATAAACATCAGTCAACCATACGGCAGGTAGCCAGAGTTATTGGTAAAATGGTAGCAGCTTTTCCAGCTGTACAATTTGGGCCTTTGCACTATCAAAATTTGCAAAATTTGCTCAGTTCCAGTCCAAATTAATCACCCACCCAGTATTAACCATTCAAACGGATGCCAGTGCTTTGAGCTGGGGAGCAACTAACATGCAATCGAGCACAGGGGCAGATGGACTAATTCTGAATCATCTTGCCTACAGACACGGGGTATCAACGACTTAGAAATGTTGGGTGCGTTTTATGGTTTAAAAGCTTATTCATCTAATACGCATCATGCACATGTCCGGTTGCAATGAGAGAATACCACGGTGGTGGCTTATATCAACCACATGGGTGGTGTAAAGTCGATATCGTGTGACAATTTAATCAACCTAATCTGGCAATGGTGTGTCGAAAGACATATTTGGTTATCAGCAACTTACCTTACCAGGTAAGCAAAATACAGTGGCAGACACCAGGTCATGCAAATTTAACGATAACATCGAATGGATGTTAAATCCCAAAGTATTTGCTGAAATTACAAAGCAATATGGCACACCAGATATCGATCTATTTGCATCCAGGCTGAATCACCAGGTACCAACATATGTCGCTTGGGAACCAGACTCTGAGGCAGCAGCAGTTGATGCATTCACGCTGCATTGGGGGAAAATGTTCTTTTATGCTTTTCCTCCCTTCTGCCTCATCAGTCGGGTATTACGCAAGATTCAATTTGATTCCGCTTCAGGAATCTTGATAATACCCGACTGGCCTACACAGCCATGGTTCCCAGTGGCCCTCAACATGGTTGTCGAAACACCGTCGGAATTCCTCCAGCAGTCCAGAATTATTAATCCACCCAGTGTCAGGCATTAGTCACCCGTGCCATGACAGAGTCAATCTCCTGGCTTGCGGATTCTAAAAAGACCTCTACTGGGCCTGGGACTGTCTGAGGACGCCATCAACATGATGACCGCATCCCACCGGGAATCCACCAGCAGACAATACCTGACCAACATGAGAAAATGGGAACGGTATTGCTCCAAAACTGGAACTACCTATTCAACAGCTACAGCCACCAGTGTTGTAGAGTTCCTGGTTGGATTACATCGGGAAGGACTCAGCTGCAGCGCCATCAATACAGCCAGGAGTGCGTTGTCAGCTTATTTGGTTCCAGCAGCAGGACAACAAGCTTTGGGGTCCCATCCACTAGTAGTTAAAATCATGAGGGGCATTTTAAACACTAATTCCCAATACCAAGGCACACTCAGATCTGGAATGTCAGCATTGTGCTGACATACCTTAGGGGATGGCCACCACCCAGGTCACTCACGCTGGAACAACTTACTCTGAAATCAGTCATGCTCATGGCACTAGTGTCAGCTCAAAGGGTACAGTCCCTCCACCTTCTGAGGCTGGACAGCATGACAGAGTCATTGGACTGTTTCACATTCCATATTCAGGGACTGGTCAAACAAACTAGACCAGGTACCACGCCTCCAGTCATGGAGTTCCGGGCATATTCATCTGACCCACGGCTGTGTGCCAAGACCCATCTCGCAAATTACATAGACACAACATACAACTTAAGAGGGAGAGAAAAAGCCTTATGGATAAGCCATAAGAAGCCTCATGGTCAGGTGACGAGCCAAACCATTTCAAGGTGGCTCAAGCAGGTGCTTAAGTCCGCGGGAGTCAATACTAATGTTTACAAATCTCCCTCCACCAGGGCTGCATCTACTTCGGTGGCTAGGCGAATGGACGTGCCTATGGACCATATTCTGGCCAGAGCAGGATGGTCCTCGGAAAGAACTTTCCAAAGGTTTTGTAATAAGCCGCTGGCGGAACCTGCTACATTTGTAGTCAGAATGTTAGAGTCTGCAGATAATATTTAATTTAAGCCCGGGGGAGCTCTCTGTTTTTTGTTGTCATTAATAAACCCTTTTTGTTCACAAACAGGTTATTGTTGATTGTGATAACATACTTCCTCTCTCTAAGGTCTTCAGACAGTGAGTGAAGCATGAGCTGGTACACGGTTCGGAATCACAGAGCTTTGAAGTCTTCACGTAGCCACTCACGTGACTCCGAAATAAAATAGTGAGATTAAATGAGAACTTACCAGTTCGAAGTTTGATCTGTATATTATGAGGAGTTACGATGAGGGATTACGTGCCCTCCGCTCCCACCCTCTATTATACAGATCAACTGGTAATTAAGTTCTTATTTTTTCTTTACTATATTTATTTCAATTGTTGTGTTTTTTCTGTGAATCCACACCACTGCTTTGAAGAATGTCGCGCATGCGTGCTGGACGGGGTCTTCACGTAATCCCTCATCGTAACTCTTCATAAAATACAGATCAAACTTCGAACTGGTAAATTCTCATTTAATCTCACTATTTTATATACATATGTCAGTTCTTCCATTAACCTAGATGAAAGGAAAAACAATCCAAATGTGTCCATCCTCTCCTTAGAGCTAATATCCCTTAATCTAGAGCATTATAGTTAACCTTTTCTTCGTCCTCTCTAACGCCTCCACTTCCTTCCTGTAATGGGGCTACCAGAACTGCCGATAAAACCCCAAACGTAATCTAACCGAAGTTCTACGAAGCTGCAGCACGACTCCTTAATTCTTACTTGGTTAACAATATTATTTTCTTAATAGTAAACTAGCGATAACTCGTGCCTCAGGAAATTGATCGAGTTGTTTTTCATGAAGAGGTGACCAAGAGGGTTGACAAGTACATGGGGGAAGAGGGCGTTGATTATATGCACTGCAAATTCTTTGACACGATATAACACTATCGGCAGGTGTGAACCACAAAGGAGCAAGAGTGAACAAGCCAACTGAATTCAACGTTGGCATGTTGGTAAGATGCAAATAGGGGTAGTTCAATTGACGGTCTGTGATCACTGCTCTACCATTGCGATCAGGTCATGGTCCTTTATTGTTTGTCGTACATATTAATGATCTGGATGCGCTTGTAGATGGCTTCAAACGTAAGTCTGCAGAAGTCTCCGGTGGTATAGTGGACATTGAAGAAGGCCGTCTAAGGTTGCAACGGGACATAGAGCATTTGTGGTGGTGGTTGAAGGAATGACAAGGGTGGGGGGGTGGTAACTCACGCAGGTGTGAAGGGATGACCTTCGGGCACTTACACTAGGTGACGACATACGCAGTGAATTAAAGGATCCTGTGCCTGTTTTCGAACAGAGGTACCTCGGAGTACACGTACATCGTCCACTGATAGTGGTAACACGGGTGGACAGGTTGGCGAAGAACAGGTATGACACCAAGCAGACTGCAGATGCTGGCAATCAAGCAGTAAATCAGCGGGCTTCGATACATTTGTGTTGAGCAATGCACAAACAACGTTTCTGGTCGGGACCTTTCTTCAGAGTAAATAAAGATCTCGATCCGGAATAATGTTTGTCCATTCCCTGCACAGTTTCTGCATAACCCATAGATTTTCTCTAGCAGTTTCATTTTTGCTGAAAGAATATGGCATGATTGTTTTGATCGATTGAAGCATTCAGTACAACAGTTAGGAAATTATATTGCTGTTGTAGAAAATCTTCGTTCGGCGACACTTGGAGTATTGTCTGTAGTTCTTGTCTTCATAACACGAACTATAAGTGATAAGCTGCAGATGGTACGGAGAGTATCCCCACAAATGTTGGGTAGATTGGAGATATTGCGTGAGTGAAGAAGATCGGAGAGGTGGGGTCTGTTTTCCTTGCACCGAAGGAGGCTGAGAGGAAACATGATAGATAATATACAAATTAGCAAAAGCGCATTAAAGGTATTTTCCAAATACAAGGCGTAGCTATGGGCACGCACATGGGCCCCTGCTACGCCTGCCTCTTTGTCGGGTACGTCGAACAATCCTTGTTCGCGGCGTACCAGGGCCCCATCCCCGAACTCTACCTCCGTTAGATCGACGACTGCTTTGGTGTCACCTCCTGCATCCACACATAACTGACTGATTTCATCCGTTTCACCACCAACTTCCATCGGGCACTCAAATACACCTGGACCACTTCCGACACACCCCTACCATCCCTTGGCCTCACCATCTCCATCGCAGGGGATACACTCCTGACCGACATCCATTATAAACCCACTGACTCCCACGGCTACCTGGACTACTCTTCCTCCCACCCTGCTTCCTGTAAGGACTCCATCCCCTGTTCCCAATTCCTCCGTGTACGCGGCATCTGCTCCCAGGATGAGGTGTTCCACACCAGGGCATCACAAATGTCCTCATTCTTCAGAGAACGGGGATTCCTCTCCCCCATTATAGTTGAGGCTCGCACCAGGGTCTCCTCCGTACCCCGCAACACTGCCCCCTCTCCCCATCCCCCCCCCCCCACTCGCAACAAGGGCAGAGTCCCCTTGGTCCTCACCTTTCACCCCACCAGCCGGCACATACAACACGTTATCCTCCGCCAGTTTCGCCACCTCCAATGTGACCCCACCACTTGCCACATCTTCCCATCTCCCCCTGTCTGCCTTCCGCAAAGACTGCTCCCTCTGCAACTCCCTTGTCAATTCTTCCCTTCCCTCCTGCTCCACCCCTTCCCTGGGCACTTTCCCTTGCAACCACAAGAGATGCTACACTTGTCCCTTTACCTCCCCCCTCCACTCCTTTCAAGGACACAGGCAGCCCTTCCAGGTCCGACAGCGGTTCACCTGCACGTCCTCCAACCTCATCTATTTGCATCCGCTGCTCTAGATGCCAGCTGATCTATATCGGTGAGACCAAGCTGAGGCTTGGCGATCGTTTCGCCGAACACCTCCGCTCGGTCCACAATAACCAACCCGACCTCCTGGTGGCTCAGCACATCAACTCCCCCTCCCATTCCGTATCCGACCTCTCTGTCCTGGGCCTCCTCCATGGCCAGAGTGAGCAACACCGCAAATTGGAGGAACAGCATCTCATATTCCGCTTGTGGAGTCGGCATCCTCTTGGCATGAACATTGAATTCTCTCAATTCTGTTGACCTTTGCTGTCTCCTCCCCTTCCCACCTCTCCCTTAGCCCTCGGGCTCCTCCTCCTCCTTTTTTCTTTCTTCCCCCTTCTCCCCCCACCTCCCATCAGTCTGAAGAAGGGTTTCGGCCGGAAACATTACCTATCTCCTTCGCTCCATAGATGCTGCTGCACCCGCTGAGTTTCTCCAGCATTTTCTGTACCCTCGATTTTCCAGCATCTGCATTTCCTTCTTTAGCACATTAAAGGTAGATGGCCAGAATCAGTTCCCCCTTTTGCGACGGCTCCAAGGCTGCAATGTACAAGTTTACGGTACCAATGAGGTTCAAAGGGGAACCCAAGTTTGTTTATGCAAAGTGTGGTTATTCGAAGAGTCGTAGAACGATAGAGCACGGGAAAAGGACCTTCGGTCCAACTCGTTCAATAGACAATAGACAAAAGGTGCAGGAGTAGGCCATTCGGCCCTTCGAGCCAGCACCGCCGTTCAATATGATCATAGCTGATCATCCCCAATCAGTACCCCGTTCCTGCCCTCTCACCATATCCCCTGACTCCGTTATCGTTAAGATCCCTATCGAGCTCTCTCTTGAAGTAACCAGAGGACCGGCCTCCATATGGTGCAAAAGTGTTTCCTGATCTCCGTTCTAAATTGCTTATCCCTTATTCTTAAACTGTGGAGTCCCTCAACATCGGGAACACGTTTCCTGCCTCTAGCGTGTCCAAACCCTTAATAATCTTACACGTTTCAATTATACCCCCTCTCATCCTTCTAAATTCCAGAATATACAAGCCCAACCGCTCCACTCGCTCAGCGTATGATAGTCCCTCCATCCCGGGAATTAATCTTGTAAACCTACGCTGCACTCTCTCAATAGCAAGAATGTCCTAAATCAAAATAGGGGACCAAAACTGCAAACAATACTCCAGGTGTGGTCTCACTGGGGCTCTGTACAACTGCAGAATGACCTGTTTGCTCCGAGACTTAACTCCTCTTGTTATAAAGGTCAACATGCCATTAGCTTTCTTCACTGCTTGCTGTACCTGCATGCTTACTTTCAGTGAGTGATGAACAAGGACCCCCAGATCTCTTTGTACTTCACCTTATCCCAACTCAACACCATTCAGATAATAATCTATCTTCCTGTTTTTTCATCAAAGTGGATAACCTCCAATTTATCCACATTAAACTGCATTTGCCCTGCATCCGCACACTCACCCAACCTGTCCATGTCACCCTGCATCCTCATAGCATCCTCCTCACAGTTCACACTGCCACCCAGCTTTGTGTCATCTGCAAATTTGCTGATGTTACTTTGGATCTCTTCATCTAAATCATTTATGTATATAGTAAATAGCTGAGGTCCCAGCACCGAGCCTTGCGGTACCCCACTGGTCACTGCCTGCCATTCTGAAAGGGACCCGTTAATCCCTACACTTTGTTTCCTGTCTCCCAACCAATACTCTATCCAAGTCAGTACCCTACTCCCAATACCATGTGCTCTAATTTTGCCCACAAATCTCCTATCTTGGACCTTATCAAATGTTTTCAGAAAGCCAGGTACACTGCATCCACTGGCTCTCCCTTGTCCATTTTCATAGTTACATCCTCGAAAACATTTCAGGAGAATAGTCAAGCATTAAGTCAAGGTGGCTTTCAACTAAATAGTGCGGGGGGAGGGGGTGACTAATTGAGAGTATAAAAATGGAGATGAAGGGGAAGTGGTTACAGGAAAAATTACAAAATATTCTCGAATTAATGGGAAGGAAAGCTTGAGAATGGACAACAGAGTAAGGTCAGGGCCCATTGCGGCGGGGGGTGAATTCAGAGGTCAAAGTACTGTATATGAATGCGCAAAGTATATGGAATAGAGAGGACGAGCTTGAGACTCAGTTCGAAATTGGCAAGTGTGATGTTGTGGGAATTACTGAGACATGGCTGCAAGATGGCCTGGGCTGGGAACTGAATAGTTAAGGGTATACCTCCTATCGAAAAAACAGACAGGTGGGCAGAGAGGGTGGGGTTGCCCTCTTGGTGAGGAATTAAATACAGTCTCTAGCAAGGGGTGATATTGAAACAGGAGATGTGGAGCGAGTATGGATAGAACTAAGGAATTGTAAGGGTAAAAATACCCTAATGGGACTAATCTACAGTCCCCCAAACTGTAGCCTGGCCGTAGGGCGCATGTTGAATTAGGAGTTAAAATTGGAATGTAGTAAAGGAAATGCTGTAGTTGTTATGGGAGATTTCAACATGCAAGTAGACTGGGAAAATCAGATTGGTACTGGACCCCAAGAAAGGGATTTTGTAGGGTGCCTTCATGATGGATCCTTTGAACAGCTTGCATTGGAGCCTACCAGGGAGAAGGCAATTCTGGATTTAGTGTTATGTAATGAACCGGATTTGATAAAGGACCTCGAGGTTAATGAGCCATTAGGAGGCAGTGACCATAACATGGACAGGTTTAATCCACAATTGGAGAGGGAGAAGAGTAGATCGGAGGTGTCAGTGTTGTAGTTGAATAAAGGGGACTATGGGGCCATGAGGGAGGAGCTGGCCAAGGTTGACTGGCAAAATTGACTAGCAGAGATGATAGTGGAACACAAATGGCAGGGGTTTCTAGGAATAATACAGAAGGTGCACAATCAAATACCCGGTGTGCACAATCAAATAAGATCAAATAGAACAAGTTGTCCTACAACTTTAGGCTGTGCACGCCATACGCAAGAAGAAAAGGTAAAAGCTTCTTTAGGTATGTGAAGAGGAAAAAAATAGTTAAGACAAAAGTTGGACGCTTGAAGACCGAAAAGGTGAATTTATTATGGGGAACAAGGACATAGCAGTTGAGTTGAACAGGTACTTTGGACCTGTCTTCACTAAGGAGGACACATACAAGCTTCCTGATATAGTAGTGGCCAGAGGATCTGGGGTGAACTGAAGGAAATCCACATTAGGCAGGAAATGATGTTGGATAGACTAATGTGACTGAAGGCTGATAAATCTCCAGGGCCTGATGGTCTGCATCCCAGGGTACTTAAGGAGGTGGCTCTAGAAATCGTGGATGCATTGGTGATAATTTTCCAAAGTTCTATAGACTCAGGGTCAGTTCCTGTGGATTGGAGGAGAGCTAATGTTATCCCACTTTTTAAGAAAGGCGGGAGAGAGAAAACAGGGAATTATAGACCAGTTAGCCTGACATTGGTGGTGGGGAAGATACTGGAGTCAATTATAAAAGATGAGATAGCCGCACATTTAGATAGCCGTAACAGTATCGGTCCGAGTCGGCATGGACTTACGAAGGGGAAATCATGCTTGACTAATCTTCTGGATTTATTGAAGATGTAACTAGGAAAATGGACAAGCGAGAGCCATTGGATGTCGTGTACCTGCACTTTCAGAAATAATTTGATAAGGTCCCACATAGGAGATTAGTGGGTAAAATTAGGGCACATGATATTGCGGGTAGAGTGCTGACATGGATAGAGAAGTGGTTGGCAGATAGAAAAAAAGAGTAGGGATTAACGGGTCCCTTTCAGAATGGCAGGCAGTGGCTAATGGGTGCCACAAGGCTCGGTGCTGTGACCGCAACTATTTACAATATGCATCAATGGTTTGGATTAAGAGATTCAAAGTAACATTAGCAAATTTGCAGATGACACAAAGCTGTAAGGCAGTGTGAACTGAGAGGATGATGCTATGCGAATGCAGGGTGACTTGGACAGGTTGGGGGAGTGGACAGATGCATGGCAGATGACGTTTAATGCGAATAAAAATGAGGTTATCCACTTTGGTCGCAAAAACGGGAAGGAAGATTACTATCTAAATGGCGTCAAGTTGGGAAAAGAGGAAGTACAACGGGATCTGGGGGCCCTTGGACATCAGTCTATGAAAGTAAGCATGCAGGTATAGCAGGCAGTGAAGATACCGAATGGCATGTTGGTCTTTATAACAAGAGGAATCGAATATAGGAGCAATGAGGTCCTTCTGCAGCTGCACAGAGCCCTAGTGAGACCACACCTGGAGTATTGTTTGCAGTTTTGGTCCCCTAATTTGAGGAAGGACATTCTTGCTATTGAGGGAGTGCTATTGAGGGTTTACAAGATTAATTCCCGGGATGGCGGGACTGTCATATGCTGAGAGAATGGAGCAGCTGGGCTTGTACTCTCTGGAGTTTAGAACGATGAGAGGGGATCTCATTGAAACATATAAGAATGCTAAGGGCTTCGACACGCTAGAGGCAGGAAACATGTTCCTGATGTTGGGGGAGTCCCGAACCAGGGGCCACAGTTTAAGAATAAGGAGTAAACCATTTAGAACGGAGACGATGAAACCCTTTCTCTCAGAGAGTGGTGAGTCTGTGGAATTCTCTGCCTCAGAGGGCGGTGGAGGCAGGTTCGCTGGATGATTTCAAGAGAGAGCTAGATAGTGCTCTTAAAAATAGTGGAGTCAGGGGATATGGGGAGAAGGTAGGAACGGGGTACTGATTGGGGATGATCAGCCATGATCACATTGAAAGGCGGTTCTGGCTGGAAGGGCCGAATGGCCTACTCCTGCACCTAATGTCTAGTGTCATTATTTCCCCTTGGCTGATCCTGTTATTGATTTCCATTTCATCTTTTATAATTGACTCCAGCATTTTCCCCACCACAGATGTCGGGCTAACTGGTCCATAATTCCTTGTTTTCTCTCTCCCGCCTTTCTTAAAAAGTGGGATATCATTATCTACCCTCCAATGCACAGAAACTGATCCAGAGTCTAATGAACTTTGGAAAAAGATCATCAATGCGTCCATGATTTCTAGTGCCACTTCCTTAAGAACCCTGGGATGCAGCCCTGTGGATATATATAAGCCTTCTGTCCCACCAGTCTACGCAACACCATTTCCTGCCTAATGTGAATTTCCTTCAGTTCCTTTGTCATCCTAGATCCTTTGACCATTAGTACATGGAAGGTTATTAAAGCTTTGCGGTTATTAAAGTTTACTGGTTCCATAACTATTGATCAGAAAAGAAAATATATTGCAAGGTAGGCAACCACAATCACGTGGGGGTTCTTTCAGGACCTGCGAGTGAGTACTTAAGAATGCAATTGGGAGGCGAAGAACAGGATGGGAAATATTCTTGTCATATATGAGTATAGAATATCCCAATTATTTGTATAACTATATCAGGGGGAAATGGGTGAGTCAGATTATAGGGCATCCGAAGTAATTGTACAATTACATTACCAGCCGAGGAGTGGGGCAGGCAAGAGTGGACCACATCCTGGGCCAAAGTGGCAATACAAATGTGTTGCTAGCGGGGGTTCATAATTGGTGAGATCATAAATGCATACTTCTCATGAGCATGTAAGAATTTAAAATGTGGAGATGTTGGATTGTCGGCACACGATGAGGGTGGATATATATCCAGGTTTAGATTCAATCTGTCCCACGATGCTATCAAAACAAGCGGAGACAATTATTAAGACCCTGGGTTCCATTTTGCATCCTCGTTATGTGCACCGAGTGAGCAGAAGACTGAGAGATAGCGAAAGTAGCTCCTTTGTTTTTCATCAGACCAGCAAAGATAAATCAGGTGATTCATTGTGAGAACATTTTTTGGGGACAGTTCTAAGGGACAGAATACATGTAGGTGTAGAACGGTGGAGGCAGATTGCGTTTAATCGGCATGCTTTGTGCAGGGAGAATCGCATCACACCAGCTTGACGAGGGAGCACATGATATTCATGAAAGCTGGGCAGTAGATTTTCTCTCTGTGGACTTTAGTTTGGCATTTCATAAGGTTGCGCCTGGTAGATAGGTACAGATGTTCAATGGAAATAAGACCTACGGCAAGCTGAAAATTTGAGTCAAAAACTAGCCTGGTGAGAGAGGTAAAGTGCAGTGGTAGAATATTATTTTTTTTGCTCTCAAAATTATCTCTCTAGATATAAATATATATAGAATTTATATATTTGCGAATGGACGATAGCATCAATGTGATGGATTCTGAGATGTCAAATGGAGATATGAAGGATGACAAACGGTAGGATGTCTGAAGAAGGGTCTCGACCGAAACTTCACCCATTCTTCTCTCCAGAGATGCTGCCTGTCCCGCTGAGTTACTGCAGATTCTTCGAGTCTATCTTCGGTAGGATGTCAAGGAATGTTAATGAACAGAGAACCTAGTGGGTAGAAGTTCAAGGTTCTTGTGGTAATGCAAAACAGGCAAACATGGTGGCGTATAATGCATGTTTGCCTTCATCGGTCGGGCGTAAAATATAATAGTCGGTTCGTTTCACAACCTCCTCTACGGAGACAGTTTCACAACCTCCTCTATTGAAGAAGTTCTCCTCCTCCGGAGACAGTTTCACAACCTCCACTAACTCAATTCTGTTAACCATTGCTGTCCTTCCTTGCTCTCCCTCAGCCCTCGGGCTCCTCCTCCTTTTTCCATTCTTCCCCCCGCCTCCCCCCACCCCCATCAGTCTGAAGAAGGGTTTCGGCCTGAAACGTTGACTATCTCCTTCGCTCCATAGATGCTGCTGCACCCGCTGAGTTTCTCCTGCATTTTGTATACCCTCACATAACATTGGCTCGGTCGCGTGTTTCTCCGGTTCTGCCGCCCACATTATAGGACAGGTGTGAATGCATTGGATCGATGCTAAAGACGTCGCCTAGCTTAGAAGTGTTTTCTTACGGGGAGCTATTGGACATGCTAGGATTTCTTTTCCTGGAGTGAATGAAGCTGAGTTGCGACCTGATGAACGTATACACGGATATGAGAGGCAGAGATAAGACAGCAAGTCCGAACGTCGCAGATGGTTAGGCTGTCAAAATCAGGAGGGCAGATAAGAGGAAACAGTTGTAAAGGGGTAAGCTTTCTATGCAGAGAGCGGTTCATATCGGACCATAGTATTTGTTACTATGTATCTCAATACCTGGCTTGTTCCAATGGTTCTGGGATATGCGAAATTGTGACAATCTGAACCAAAAATCCAAAAAAACACTTGCAAAACTGTTAGGCAATTTTAAACTGTATTAGTATGAAACAGTTGAAACATCGATTGTTATCGCGCTTAAAGCTTTGTCACGGGTACGGTGATGTGACGATCTGGAAAAGTACTGCAGATTTAATGGGGTTGATGAAGATATAGGTTAAGTGGATGTTCTCAAAAACTGGGGAACGGAGTTGCAAACAATTCATCTATGATATTTGCATTACTTTCTTATAATGAGATTAAGTAAATATTTAACTCCATTTTTAAATTCCTCCCTAAATTTTCTCTGTGTTCCTGCATAAATACACGTGTTTGTGCAGCAGCTAAGTAGTTGCAACATGACTCCTGTTTCTTGCAGAATGAATCTTGGGTTATTGGGATTCGATCCCGTCGAATAATTACCCTTCGAAAACCGAACAAGTAAAAAATTTACAACACGAGTCGTCCACAACACGAGGAAACTGCCGGAAATTGTGAAGAGTAAAACTATAGATTTCCTCCGACTCTCCATCTCCGGGTCTCTTTCTTTCTCTCCATGGCTCTGGCCCCGGACTCTCTTGCGTGCTCTGCTCGCCAGGAGAATATATCTGACGGTCAGGGCGTTGAGCAGTAACATCACAACGAAGGGCGCACACGGATTTAAAACATGATCAATCCAATTAAAGATCGTCCATAAAGTATTAGAGTAAAAGCTTAACCTAAAGTTGCAGTACCACGGTACATTATTGATTATATATAAAGGTTCTATCACAAAGTACATGGGGATGTTTTTCACAAAAGACAGAACACAGACCACTCCTATAACGACAGCAGCCGTTTTCTCTGTGCAATAATTTGTTTTCAGCTTCTGAGAGCAAATGGCCACAAAACGATCGAAGGTGAAAGCGACAGTTAACCAGACAGAGCTGTCCCTGGTTGCAAAAATTAGAGCGATTCTGAGGCTGCACACTGGAGTTGTTTGGAGAAAAAGGACCGGAAAATACAGCATGCTGATCCTGTGTAATATCACTGCCATGATAAGGACCAGGAGATCCGTCGCTGCCATGCCAACCAGGTACCGAGTGATGCAACGGGTGAGACCACACCTTCCGCGGGACAGAATAATAATCGTCACAATGTTACCTAGTTCAGTAAAATAAAATATATATTCAGCGTACTCGGTCCAATGCATTCTGGCTGCATTTCACATATATAAGCTACCCACAGCTCCACCACAGCGAATCTCATAAATAAATTCCCAGCTAAATTCAGCTAACAAGGGAAATATCCGTTGTTGGGAGTAGAGAAATTCGGAATATTCTGGAAAGTAATCCACGCAAACTATGATATATTTTCCTTAAAGCCGGATGGGGCAGGACAGCAAAAACTAGAAACTGACGCCCCAAATTATTGTACCGCGTTTCTCTCAATATTCTTTATGATCAATCCTGAGGTATTAGATTGGACAAGCACATGTGTAAGTGGACGGTATTCCTGGTATGGATCCTAGATCAATTTAACATATTGAAAAGCACTGGTGCAAGCTGCAGACGAATTTGAAGTTTGAAGACGATTCGAAAATTGCTGGAGTTGCGGACAAATAAAAGGGTTGTCAAAAGATGCAACAGGATATAGGTCGATTACAGATAAGGGTCTAGTTATGACATAGTGTTTAATCGGCCAAATATGAGGTGTTGCATTTTCGGAAGTTAAATTTAAGGGAAAACATATAGTTAATGAAAGGAGATTTAGCAGCATTGATGCACAAAGGGGTATTGGCTTCCACGTCGGCAACTCCATGTGTATATTAGTAAAGACGTTATGTGGTATACGTTACATTAATCGGCCGGGGCATTGAGTATAAGCGTCAAGAAAACACGTTACAGCATTTGGGAACTTTGGTTAAGCAACATTTAGACTATTATGCGTAGTTCTTGTCACACCATTGCAGGAAGGATATGGCGGTTCGAAGAGAGGGCAAGAGGGGTTCACCGGGATGCTGCCTGGAGGAATTGACACTATGGCAGATTGGATCCAATTGATTGTTTTTTCCTGGAGGATTGGAGGATGAAAGAGAGACCTTCTGGAAGTTTATAAATTAATCAGAGGCAAAGATAGGGTAGATAATGCGAACTTTTTCCCATGGTGAAAATTACAAATACTGCAGCGAGTAGCTGTAAAGTCAGAGAAAGAAGTTTGAAGGATGTGGGGGGCACGTCGTTCAAACAAAGAGTTGTTGATTCCTGGAACGCGCTGCCAATTGTACGAGCGGCAATAGAGTAAATTGGGACATTTTAAGGGATTTTGGATAGAATATGCACTGAAAGGAGGGACATGGAACATGTTCAGCCATAAGGCATCGGGATAGGTAGGTATCATATACAGCAGAGTCATTGTGATCCAACGAGCATGTATCTGAGCTGTAATTTTCTGTTCTGAGTTCATCTCATCCCACTCATTCTATTGAAATAAAATACCCAAAGGAATCTTTCAAAATCACTGCAATTACATAAGATAACATTATCAAGCTCCACAGATGAATTTTAAAGCAATCCATAGATATATTTGCATAGAAGAGACCTTGTGTAGAAATCCTGTTACCTGACATATCGAGAACATAACGGACTCTCAAATCGATTCGCAATAAAAGAGGATGAGTTAGCAAAACACCTTACCTGGAACTCCAACAGCTGCAAGAATGGATAATATATAGCGTATACCAGGCCCGCCACATGTCCGTGCATTTTCTATATGTGGCGGTCTCCGGACCGCAGGAAACGATTTGACATTGTGTGAAAGGCAAAACGGCTCTGTTAATATAATTCATGGAAATCCTCCGTGGGCCAATTAACCCATTCATTAAATACACAAGTTAAATCGCTCGCCTGTTTTTCTACTTTGTATATTCATTTTATATAGCAGGAATATTAGTTTGACGACTAGCTTCAGAAAGTAGCAGAGAAATATTCCAAATGCTGACTCATTGTTCCACTTATCTATACTGAAGTTCCTTTCCTCAAACCATTAGAAGGTTTAATGTGAGCCGATCTTTCACACTTCCTCTTTTAATCTTATAGTCGCCGTATCTATCATTCAATGAATTTTACGCTAACTCGCTCAACTTAAAATAGGAACATTAGAAAAACAATGCAATTCTGGAGCGAGAAACATAATAAACGTTTCAAACCTTGACTCTCCCAATGAATGGTGAGAAGTTGGGGACATATTTTAAAATAATAAAGAATAGAGTAGTTATGCGGGATAGGTGTAGCGTGTTTGAACCACGGCGTGACCATACTGAGAAGGAAATACATGCATCAATACTCAGAAAGAAAATTTTAATATCCAAGCTTTGGAACCGGGTATCAGGTATTTTTAATTAACTGAATATTGTGCACCTTTGTAACCAAAGAAAAGAGGTCTATGCGAATCCAACCCCAGTACAAGTTTAAGAAAGGTTTGCGTGACCCGCCATTTGGCAGGTTAGACATAGACGTGGCCATATTTCATCTGACCTAGCGTCATAAAGTCATAGAGATATACATCATGGTAAAAAAGCCCTTTGGCTCAAATTTCCAGGCCGACCAACAAGCCCCATCAACACTAGTCCCACCTGTCTGCGTTTGGCCCATCTCCTTCTAAACCTTTCCTATCCATGTGCCTGTCCAAATGTCTTTTAACTGTGGTGAAAGTACCTGCCTCAACCACCTTCTCTGGCAGCTCCTTTCATGTATCCGCCACTCTTTGTGTGATAAGGTTGCCTCGGGTTCCTATTAAATGTTTCACCTCTCACATTAAACCTTTGTCGTCTGGTTCTCGATTCACCTACTCTGGGTAAAAAAAAAAACACTGCATATTTGCCCACCCCTCATCCTCCTGCTTTCCAAGAAAAAACGTTCCGGCCTGCTCAACCTCTCTCCGATAGCTCAGGCCCTTGCGTCCTGGGAACATTCTCGTAACTATTATGTGCACGTTTTACAGCTTACCAATGGCTTTCTTGTAACAGGGTAACCAAACCTGAAAAGAGTAACCCAAGTGTGGAGGAGGAAACAATCCTTTTATGTAATATCACCGCAGTAATCAAACACAATTGTCTCTCCTGAACATAGTGGCTACTTAACCAGTCGTTGAAATTAAAATATCCTTTGTTAAAATTGTATAACGATACTCTGTAAAACCATGTCATACACGGGGTTTTGGTACTTTAGCTTGCAATAATAAAACAAGCATATTGGTATTGAAAATAGTTTTATTTTTGATAAATCATGCAAAAAAATAATGTTGTTATTATTCCTTTTCCCCCTTTGATATATTTGTTTTCATAAAGCGATTGTCTCTAATGCAAGGTTTCTTAGGAACGTCAACCGTCGTGTCATAGCGGTATATCTGCACCAGTTTCTATCAAACCCTCCGGTTCTAGATTTTCAATCACCTTCAACCGTACGCCCTGTCGCCTCGAAACCTCTTAAACACTATGCCATCTGAGTATGGCCACCTCTACTGTATGTGAGAACGTTCCCATTACACCCCTATGTCCCTTGTTATTTGGTATTAAAATCTGGTAACTTGTGAAATAACGCACGTGGTCCTGAAAGTGTGTAAGACACATTTATTTGACCTTTGGTATAGTTGGAGATTTCAATTGCTGTTTTTTCTTTTATTTTTCGTAGAAAAATAGGTGCAGGAGTACGCCATTCGGCCCTCGAACCATTCAATATGATCATGACACCCTCATCAAAAATCAGTACCTGTTCCTGCTTTTCGCCCGTATCCCTTGATTCCTTTAGCCCCAAGCCGTATCCATTGATTCCTTTAGCCCCAAACTCTCTCTTGTATTTCCTGTGAACTTCCATCATAATTTCTACTCACCACGACCTTTCTATTAACCCCGTGGCCAAGGCAAGCGGGCTCGTGGTTTAAAATTAAAGAAAACAAGATAATGTTCGACCAGCTGATTAACAGAAACATGCAGAACAGTATAATTTGCTGTCCTCTGGATCACTTCGAGAATATTACAAAATAACATCAAAAGCCCATCACTACTCCGAACATTGTCGCCAGTTTTTTCACACTTCTTTTCTATTGTCATATCCACATTAGTTCCCCCCATTGCTAGCATGTCGACATCATCCGTCTCAACCCCACGTACATTACCAGTCTCGCATCCTTCAAACTCCTATTCCAGTCTCACAGTCTCTCTACATCACACGACCGAGGCATACTTCATTGAGTAGACCACGTGCTTTCACATGTCTGGCATTGGAAATTAATTTTATAGTTAGAGAACTCAGTGAAGGGGACTGCGATTTTACAGCGCATGTCTACACAAATAAAGAGGAGGTACTCAATGCGTCGGCGAACGTAAAGATACTCTGGGACACAAATATAGAGATTGCTGGGTCTCTGGCTGACCTTTTCCAGCTTCGTCAGCTACAGGTGAAGAATCAGATGAGTGGACACATGTGGCCTCCATTTCAAGAAGGGCAGCAAGGAAAAGAATGCCAAATACAGACCTATAAGTTTTACATTCGTAATAGTGAAATTACTCGAAGAAAAATCCGAGCGATTAATGATTACTGGGATAGGCGTGGGCTGATGAGATGCACAAGTGAAAGTGGAAACCCTGGAAAGTAAAGTAGAAAACGAGTAACTTTCTGAGTAACTTTGTACGCCGAAGACAAATTGACGGAGACAAATACATTGTGAGGTTTTAAGACCCTGCGTCAGGACTAATAATCTAGATTGGATGCACCCTGCAGACAAGCTGAGGAGGAATTGAGCAGGAGGGAGGTAGATGGATTCGGGTGAACAGGAAATGATGGGCAGATGGTGTCAGGTAATGGAGCGGAGTGAAGAGTTGATCACAGCGGCCGGTGAGTGATAGAGGCAAGCATGAGTGAGAACAATGGTGGGGGCGGGGGGGGAGGGCGGGCGGGGGGGGGGGGGGCATATTGAGACATGTAGGTGGGGGGGGGGGGCGGTGGTAAAGACAGAAGTTAGAAGATAATAAGTGAAACCACGAAAGGCTACAAATGCTGGAATTTACTAACCACGGTATTGATAAGTGTGAACACATGATGGATATCGGTATGGAAGGCGAATGCCGTCCACCGGGTGGCGCCGTACATGGCAGCCTCGCCAACAGCCTGTCTCGTCCCTTTCTTCTTTTGTCGTTTTTAGCCTGTTTTTACTTGTATCTTTAGCGTCTGTATTATGTGGGAATTGGGGGGGGGGGGGGGGGGGGTACCTCTTCCCTCGGCGGAGATGCGTCTTTTTCCGTATCTCCGTCCGCACTGCGACCCTAATATCTTGGAGCTGGCGGACTCTTAGTTAGGGATCGACTTCGGGGTCTCCAAACGCAGTAGCTTCGACCGCCCCGATTGCGGTACCCCCGATCGCCCCAATGCAGGGTATTCGATCGCCAGACTGCGGATGTTTCGATTACCCCGACAGCTGGAGAAAAGGAGGAAAGAAAGTACAAGTTATTTGCCTTCCATCACATTGTGGAGTGTGAGGTCGCCGTCAAACCAAGATGGACAAGCTGCCTGAACTGATGAGGACCCGGAGGGAATGCCGTGAGTGCAGTGATCTCGGTGTTTGCGGCGACATCGCTCCATGCGGACCTCCCGGAGCCTGGTGCGAGTGTGGACGGCTTTCTGACCATTCGGCGGACAGGAACTGCAGAGAGAGTGACAGCGGTAAGTACAACTCTGGTCACAATAAACAATCGACAAGACACAAAAGACAACAGGTGCAGGAGTAGGTCATTTGGCCCTTCGAGCCATTCAATGTGATCATAGCTGATCATCCCCAATCAGTACCCCGTTCCTACCCCGTCCACCCCATATCCCCTGACTCCGCTATTTTAAGACCCTTATCTAGCTCTCTCTTGAAAGCATCCAGAGAACCTGCCTCCGTCACCCTCTAATGCAGTGAATTCCACAGACTCACCACTCTCTGTGAGAAAAAGTGGTCTCCGTTCTAAATGGCTTACTCCTTATTCTTAAACTGTGGCCCCTGGTTCTGTACTCCCCCAACATCGGGAACATGTTTCCTGCCTCTAGAGTGTCCAAGCCCATAACAATCGTATGTGTTTCAATGAGATCCCCTCTCATCCTTTTAAACTTCAGAGTATACAAGCCCATCTGCTCCATTCTCTCAGGATATGACAGTCCCGCCATCCCGGGAATTAACCTTGTAAACCTACGCTGCACTCCCTCTATAGCAAGAATGTCCTTCCTCAAATTAGGGAACCAAAACTGCACACAAAACCCCAGGTCTGGTCTCACTAGGGCTCTGTACAACTGCAGAAGGACCTATTTGCTCCTATATTCGATTCCTCTTGTTATAAAGGCAAACATGCCATTCGCTTTCTTCACTGCCTGCTGTACCTGCATGCTTACTTTGTCACGTCACAGTGAAGGACCATGTGTGTGGCCCGGACATTGAACTGATGGCTGTTGGTCTCCGCTTATGCTGTGTGCCCTGGGGATTCTCACACGCCGACATTGTGGCTGTTTATGTCTACATTTAATCTTTATATGGTTATGTATCTCGTTTTATATATGGCTCTATGGAAATCAAATTTCACTATACCTCGGTACACGTGACAATAACGAACCATTGAACCATTGAATGGAGGAGCGGGGGGTTGTACCTATGGGTGATAGGCAGATTGACCAAAGTGGTGATGGACAATGCGATTGGCGAACAGGGGAAGTGGGTGGGAAGAAGAAAGAGAGAGAAAAGGGAGGGTTTCAAGGCGTCTTGAAATTAAAAAAAATCGATGGATTTATGTTTCTACAACACGAGACACGCGATTTATGTTTAACGTTATGGATGAAATTGGAACAAGATTATATCTTAATTTTGAATTGTTGCACAATTATACTGGTAACAGGCGATTCGGCTGCTGCTTCCGTTCTCTGCTCTCAGTGATTCCCGCCTCCTGCATCCAAAATCTATCGTCTCCTCTCCCGTCACTTTCTCCTTTTCTCCGGAGATGTTGCTTGATTCGCTGAGTTACTCCAGCGTTTTGTGTCTATCTCCAAAATGACATTACTGTTTAAGGGGTATGAGCAGAGGGGCTTCCTGCAATAAATGACTTCGATCACGATGTCCACTATATCATTCAGCGTGCCTCGTACTAATGGCTGAGAGATGAAAAGGGCATTTGAAAAATCAAGATTCAAAACCCACCTCATCGGCCCAGGTACACGACCAAAACCTTACAGTGCCAGAGACCCATGGTCGATCCTGATTACGGGTGCTGACTGTACTGAGTTTTTTTTTACATTCTCCCTATGACGGCGAGGGTTTTTTTCTGAGTGCGCCGGCCTCATCCACCATGCGAAGAAGGTGCAGGTTTGTACGTCAATTTGCTTGGGTAACCTGTTGGTGTAACAGCGGATCAAGCAGCCAGTCTGGCAAACCTGGACAGGTGACGTTTCGGGTCGGGATCCTTCTTCAGACTCAGACGCTGTCGTTTTGTGCAAGTTCCTTGTTTCTGCGGCATCCTACACCACCTGCGAGCACTCGCTAACTTCTTCAATTTCGCTATCCCCTTAAGTTTAGTGTAGTGTTTTTTGTTTAGTTTAATTTAAAGATACAGCGTGGAAACAGGCCCTTCACTCCACCGGTTCCGCGCCGACCAGTAATCACCTATACACTAGTTCTATCCTACACACTAGGGACAGGTTACCCAAGCAAATTGACGTACACACCTGCACATTCTTGGCATGGTGGATGAGGCCGGCGCACTCAGAAAAAAACCCACGCCGTCATAGGGAGAATGTAAAAAAAAACTCAGGACAATCAGCACCCGTAATCAGGATCGACCATGGGTCTCTGGCACTGTAAGGTTTTGGTCGTGTACCTGGGCCGATGAGGTGGGTTTTGAATCTTGATTTTTCAAATGCCCTTTTCATCTCTCAGCCGTTAGGAAGAGGCACACTGAAGGATATAGTGGACATCGTGATTGAAGTCTTCCAACATTGAAGGGTAGTTTGGGGATATGGAAGTACTTTCTCGGTTTTCCCATCTCGCGGCAATCTTTATTTTCAGAAGACGGTATTGAACTGTCAGGTCGTATGGAAAGAAGACATTTGTGGATGTTTAGTGTAAGATCTACCTTCTATACTTTGTATGTTTAGTGTAGGATTCACTATACTTCAATAAACTGATGTTGACTTGGAACATTACCTGCATAATTGCATTATCGCAGACACCATCTGATTCGTGTATCTCTACTACTGAGTTGAGATAGAGTTCTTGCTGGCAGCGTAGGTGAAAGTGCATTTCGTTCGTCATATGGACTAGATCTACCACTACGGGAAGTTTGTTGAAAAAACATTACAGGAAGGAAAATTGAAAACAGGTTTCCATGTTCTAACTGACAATTCTTTGTTGTAAAATATCTTCAAATCTAGCAAATTAAGCTAGCCGATGGCCCGACTTACATTAAGCTAGCCGAAGCCAAGATGACCATTCATGCTCTGTATTGGCATACGCTCAAACTCTATGTATAAACACCTCTCTCAAAGACACGATAGACAATTCCATTGATTTAGCCGATGCTTAAAACCCTCTGCTGATAAGTCCATAATGTTTAAATTCATCCCAAACCTTTTATGTTTAAGTCAGAGAATATTAACGAATTAAGAAAGTGGAAATAAATATTTACGACATAGGACAAAAAATATTAAGAAGTGGTAATTAAAATCAATCAATTTAATTCAATTTTTCTAAAATAGCGTTTGCAGAATAATTTCCGTTTGGTACCGGACGCTGTGAAATGTCGGATTTTGCGAGGAAATACTCAGTTTTGCACCCAAAGTTACGTTCTAGCAGATTAGGCATTTCCAAACCTGTCACTATCTCTTCAATGCTACTGTGACGCGGACCTGCCATGCAGCCAGCTTGGGTGCATCTTTACGGCCTTCACAGCCGGAAATTTACTCGATTACCTTGCACCGGGATGGATATCGGAAGGGGAATAGTTCATCATTGATTACAACTTGAGAAGGCTAACATGATATGGTGATTGCATTGCTTAGAATCATTTCATTGTCGTAGGTTAATTAAATAGTCTCGTCATTTTCATTGTTTTCAACGCTCCTACCGTAATGAATGTTTTCAATTTAAACAGATAATATATAGGACAATAAATCATTGTTACAATATTAATGTATGTTTCTAAAGCCTGAAAGCGTTGAAATGCATTGTTACATCTTTGCCGGCCGACTGAGCATGGCTTGGTCATGATTTATAGAGCTCTGCCTAATTCTTCCTAGAGTAATATACGGCGAGGCGTATTTGTTAAATCCTTCACTACACTGCCATGTAGTGAACGTGAAGGACCCTGTCATCAAGCATGGCCACTAAGGGATCGTAATGGAAGTCAATCGTTATCAAGACACAAAACACGAGGTGCGGGTAACTATTGAAAACAAAAATAATGCTGGAGAAACCTAGCAGGCAGCATCTGTGGAGGGGTGTGGATTAACGACATTTGGGGTTACTATTTCTTGCTATTTTGCGGGACTGTGGCAAGATCACTGGCAGAATGTCCTGGATCAGTATAGAACAAATAAGTAGGGATGCAGAAGCGATATCGAAAGGGAACTACACCTGACTGTGCAAGTATTTGATCTACTTCCACGACCGCGTCAACCTAGTGAGCAACATCCACGGATATTTCAATCCATTTTTAAATTCTTCTCTGAATTTCTTCTGTGTTCCTCCGTAAATGCAAGTGTTGGTGCAACAGCTGAGGAGCTGCAACATAATCCCACTTTCCTGGAGAATGAAGGATGGTTGGTTACCCACTGAGCCCGTTGAATAGCTCCCTTGGAGAATGCGCACATATAAGAAGTTTAAGACATAGGTTGTCCATAACAGTATAAAACTCCAGGAAATTGTAAAGAGCAAAATGATTGACTTTTTCCTGCTCTCCATTTCAGGGTCAACCTCCTTCTCTCCGTTCCTTTGGGCGCGGAGTCTTCTGCGGGCTCTGTTGGCAGACAGAATGTGCTTGACGGTTAGAGCATTGAGCAGCAACATAAAGATGAATGGGGCAGACGGGTTCAGGATACGATCAATCCAATCGTAAGCTGCCCATAGGAGATTAGAGTAAAAACTTGATGTAATGTTACAATACCAGGGCACGTTGTTAACTATGTACAAAGGTTCATATGCAAAGTACCACGGTATGTTTTTTACACAAGAGAGTGCACAGATCGTGCCTATAACAACAGAAGCTATTTTCTCGGTGCAGTATTTTGTTTTGAGTTTTGGACAACAAATGGCTATAAACCGATCGAGGGTGAAAGCGACAGTTAACCACACTGAGCTGTCTCTGGCGGAAAAAATTAAAACTATTCTGAGAATGCATACTGGAGTGGTGTAGAGTTCGACGACAGGAAAATATAACATACTGATCCGATGCAATATCACAGCCGTGATGAGGACGAGAAGATCCGTCACTGCCATGCCCAAGAGATACCGAGTGATGCATCTGGAAAGACCACACTTTCCTCGAGACAGAATCACTATCGTCACCAAGTTGCCTGATTAACAAAATGGAGAACCCATTGGTTTATTTGATTGTGTGAACGGCGCACATAAGTAATAGTAACTTACCGGATCCTTGGCCAGAGAAGGATAAATATATATGTATATAATTTTTTTTCAAAAATATTTAATATTTTTGAGAAAAATATAATTGATGACTTAAAACAATGAAAGGTACAAGTTTTGTATCTTCGCTCCATATAATCCATTTATACAACGAACCTTCGAACCAAGGCAGGTACAGTCATCTATAAGCATTGCACGATTGTTTCAATCCGCCGGATTACATCAAGAAACCCGTTTTATTCGTTCTAGTGAAATAAGTATCGCATTGATGGTAGGCACGTATTGAAGTACGTATTGGTGCAACGGACATGCGTCCGTGCTGTAACAATGAGTCTCGCGCTGTTATGAACTTTTAAGCCATGGTTCCATTGTAATATATAGTGATAATGGCAGCAGATACAATAAACACATATTTTTTGTGGCAAGCAACGTGGATTGAGTATAGAAACGTTTGATTGACCTTACCTGGAATACCGAAAGCTGCCAGAATGGGATAGTAAATAGCGAACAGCAGACCCGTAACTCTCCCGTGCATTTTCTTCCGATGTTGCTGAACACACTGTCATACTTTGTGATCTACAACTTGTCTCTTTATATAATTAGTGGAAACGCCCGGGGAAGCAGTAAAACACACGTCATCCATGGAACAAACCAATACGGTTACATCACCAGTTATATTTGCGATGAGCATTAAACAGAAAATAAACAGAGGAAGGTGACAACAAGGCATACAAAGATATTAATTGGACGGGAGATTTCTCTGATTGGGATCTATTAGTTCGAATTCGTTAATTTCGTGATTTTATTCTTCAGTTCTTTGTCCCTAAATCAACATCGTTACTGTTATACTGAAATATAACGATGTACCATTACATATCAACGTCACGGCAATTAAATATTCAATTCGGTAGTCTGACTGTCTTTTGTACAGAAAACACGGAGGGATACACCGACTATTTACCACTACATCGATATAACGTACGTATGAATATCTCACTAAAGGTTTTGTCAACGTTTATCTAAACTGAGGAATGTTAACATATTTATACAAAAATACAGCGGATCCGGCCCGGCCATCAATCACACGTTCCTACAGTAGTTCTTCATTAGTCACATTTCCCCTAAATTCTATCGACTAAAACATTACACACACACGCAAATTCTACCATTCACGCAGAGGACTCTGCGTGGTGGAAATTAATCAGATGACCCACGTGTCGTTGTCATGTACAATGAGCGAATGATGCCCACCTGGCACCTCGCGACGAGAACATCCGAACTCCACACAGGCAGCTCACGCAATGAGGTTAAACATGGGTCTCTTGCTCTGTGAGATAATCTGCAGTGTCTACAATAACGGTCAAGCAAGATGTTCACAATCATTACTCAACACAAGCACCAACAACGTTAGGATTTTCACAAACACACACACGCGCGCGTTCACGCACAGACATACACACACACACCTCACGTCCAGTAACATCCGCGATTTGATCTTGGCGATCCAGGATACTATGATCGTTTGCACCATTTCTCAGGGCAATCAATATGCAACGCGTCATGACTATTGACTTCTCAAGAGATATGCTTCGCTGTAAAACACCTGGAAATCCTTCATTAAGCTACCGAAGTCAAGATGGCACAACATAACTCAATTATTCATACTCACCACTGACCCATTCGCAAAACGTGTTCTTACCTTGTTCAGAGGGAACCTCTTGAATTTTAATAATATCTGGGAGATCCAATAACGTATTGGGCTCGACCACAGCGTAAATCCGTTACATGGGAGGGAAGCACAAACGCCTCTCTCGAAGATCTAAAGGTTAAATATTCATATTGTTGTCTGCAAGTTCAAAAGTTCAAAATGCATGTCAAACCTTTTTGAAAATCGTGGAATATTAACGAATTTAGAAAGTGAAAATAAATGAAATTAAGAACTGTTTCTTAAAAAAAAAATCGGTTAAAATAAGTAAAAGAATGAATGCTCTGACATTTTCCGTTATGCACTGGAAATGTTGGATTTTGAAAGGAAATACTTACCGTTTTACATCAAACCGTCATGTTCTAGCAGGTTCTCCATTCCCTATTCCCAATTCCTTCGTCTACGCCGCATCTGCTCCCAGGATGAGGTGTTCCACACCAGGTCATCATAAATGGCCTCATTCTTCAGAGAACGGGGATTCCCCTCCCCCACTATTGATGAGGCTCGCACCAGGGTCTCCTCCATACCCCGCAACACTGCCCTCTCTCCCCATTCCCCCACTCGCAAACAGGGCAGAGTCCCCCTGGTCCTCACCTTTCACCCCATTAGCCGGCAAATACAACAGATAGTCCTCCGCCAGTTTCGCCACCTCCAACGTGACCCCTCCACCCGCCACATCTTTCCATCTCCCCCCCTGTCTGCCTTCCGCAAAGACCGCTCCCTCCGCAACTCCCTTGTCAATTCTTCCCTACCCTCCCGCTCTACCCCTTCCCCAGGCACTTTCCCTTGCAACCGCAAGAAATGCAACACTTGTCCCTTCACCTCCCCCCTCCACTCCTTTCAGGGACCCAAGCAGTCCTTCCAGGTCCGACAGAGGTTCACCTGCACCTCCTCCAACCTCATCTACTGCATCCGCTGCTCCAGATGCCAGATGATCTATATCGGTGAGACCAAGCGGAGGCTTGGCGATCGTTTCGCCGAGCACCTCCGCTCGGTCCGCAAAAACCAACCCGACCTCCCGGTGGCTCAGCACTTCAACTCCCCCTCCCATTCCGTATCCGACCTCTCGGTCCTGGGCCTCCTCCACGGCCAGAGTGAGCAACACCGCAAGTTGGAGGAACAGCACCTCATATTCCGCTTGGGGAGCCTGCATCCTTTGGGCTTGAACATTGAATTTTCTGAATTCTGTTAGCCCTTGCCGTCTCCTCCCCCTCCCACCTCTCCCTCAGCCCTCGGGTCCTGGCATTCCCTCTATCTATATCTCTCTCCCCCACCCTAGTCGCACTAGCTTATCATTTTCACACCACAAACAGCTTACAATGGCTTGTTCCCTTTATCATCGATACTTTTTTGCATTTCTTTCATTCATTGTTCTTTATCTCTCCACATCACTGTCTATATCTCTCGTTTCCCTGATCCCTGACCAGTCTGAAGAAGAGTCTCGACCCGAAACGTCGCCTATCTCCTTCGCCTCTTAGATGCTGCTGCACCCGCTGAGTTTCTCCAGCTTTTTGTGTAACCCTCGATTCTCCAGCATCTGCAGTTTCTTTGTTAACACATGTTCTAGCAGGTTATGTATTTCCAAATAGGCAGCTACAAAACCCAAATGCCGCTCACTGTTCCTTCAATGCTGCTGCTACACTGAAGTACCATGGAATCCGGCATGGGAACATGGGGCAGCTGGGATTTTCGCACCGTTTACAGCCCAAAATCCACTGGAGTACATTGCGTCGGGATATCTGACGGATTCTAAATGATTACAACAGGGGAAAAAAGCGAACAAAGGCGTCCGTGCGAACAATGCCTGGTGATTGCATTGTTTAATATATTTTATTTGTCTGAGATAAATATTTGATTCATTTTTGTTTAATATTTATTTAAATGGCGTTTACAATTATCACATTTTGAATCTAAACCTGCTAATAGCTTGGATAACTATAAATCATTATTACAATTATAATGTATTGGCCAATCTAATGAAATAGAAGCCATTTTCTCGGTGCAATATTTTGTTTTCAGCTTCGGACAACAAATGTTTATAAACCGATCGATGATGAAAGCGACTGTTAACCACACTGAGCTGTCTCTGCCGGTAAAATATTTAAAATATTCCGAGAGTGCATACTGGAGTGGTATAGATTTCGACGACAGGAAAATATAACATACTGATCCGGTGCAATATCATAGCCGTAATAAGGACGAAAAGACCCGTAACTGCCATGCTCAGGATGTACCGAGTGATGCATCTGGATTTACCACACTTTCCTCGGAAAACGCCGCATCTGCGTCCAAGATGAAGTGTTCTATACTAGGACATCTGAGACCAGGACATTTTTAAAGTTTAACGTGACCAAAAAGGTTTATGAGGGCAGAGCTGTCGATGCTGTATACGTGGACTTCAGTAAGGTGTTCGACAAAGTTCCGCAGGGTAGGCTGCTCTGGAAGGTTAGATCGCATGGGATCCAAGGAGAGATAGGTGAATGGATAGCACATTGGCTCCATGGAAGGAAGCAGAGGGTGATGGTGGAAGGTTGCTTCTCGGACTGGAGCCCTGTGACTAGTGTGAGGTGTTGCATTTTGGGATGCGTAGATTAACTTAATGTCACGCGAATGTTAAATTGAATAATGGGCGAATTCACCTGTACGTTAATACAGAGGTTCACAGGAACTAGGTTGGAAATAGGTAAATGCCCATTTACTGGGTTACCCAAGTTGATCCAAAAATCCTATTACTGAAACTACTGCTGTCTATGTTACGAGATGTTTTCACATCATGTATTGTTTTTCCAGGAAACATTACACCGCTGAGAGAACTATCTAAAACGACAGTTTCAAATAATTCGGCATATATTTTAGAACTGTAGGCATATTTGAGCTAACGGAGTAAATACATCAGAAATAATGTTATGTTTCACGTGAACCTAGCCGGTTTCCAGTTGCCAGTGTTAAACTGGGAAATGTCTCCACCCTGATATTTGTTTTTAATTACGGTTGCTTCGATGCGTCACCTCGCCTCCCTTCGGAAAATCTTTCATCGGAGTAGAACTAGTCCAAAACACTGAAGAAAAAAACAAGTTAATGAGTTCCTTCATTGAACTTGGCTAACAGAACGACACACGGGTGAATCGAGGCGTTTACTAACATTACTGCATTACAATTAGGAGCAACAGCAGAAACTAGGTTCATCTGCCCTCGAGTGGACGAAAAGAGCGGAGAAGACTGTGTGAGTATGAGTGTGTGTGTGTGTGTGTGTGTGTGTGTGTGTGTGTGTGCGCGCGCACATCTACAGGGTAGTTTGCAGGAATATTTTCTCCACATCAGAGATAGAAAAAATACAGAGGTATGGTAAGGGGGAAGAGACTGAATGGGTATGTGAGTGGGACCTACCTCACCCAGACAGTTATACGTGTGTAGAATGCACTGCCTGAGAGAATGGTTGAAGCTGGTTTACTGCCGGCTTTTAAGAAATGTCCCGACGAGCTTGGTGTCCTGAATCACTTAGACACAGAAAGCCATGGGCCAAGTGCAGGGGGATGGTATTAGTACAGAAATGTGCCATATGGCCGGTTACTCTAGTGTATACACTCAACATACTCCCAGTGTCTCGATAAACTAACATGAACATTCGATACCGATTGCACAGCTTTGTCTTCCGCATCATTCGACACAGACAGCGTGGAGTGTATTTGGATTCAAAGGAAAAAATTAGGACTGATTCCCAGGATTCCATATGAAGAAAGACTGGATAGACTCGGCTTGTACTGGCTGGAATTTAGAAGATTGAGGGGTGATCTCATAGAGACTTACAACATTCTTAAGGGGGACAGGCTAGATGCAGGAAGATTGTTCCCGATGTTGGGGAAGTCCAGGACAAGGGGTCACAGTTTAAGGATAAGGGGGAAGTCTTTTAAGACCGAGATGAGAAAATCGTTTTTCACACAGTGGTGAATCTGTGGAATCTCTGACACAGAAGGTAATTGAGGCCAATTCGTTGGCCATATTTAAGAGTGAGTTGGATGTGGCCCTTGTGGCTGAAGGGATCAGGGGGTATGGAGAGAAGGCAGGTATAGGATACTGAGTTGGATGATCAGCCATGATCATATTGAATGGCGGTGCAGGCTCGAAGGGCCGAATGGCCTGCTCCTGCACCTAATTTCTATGTTTCTATGTTTCTAGGCAGGAACCTCAGATGCTGGTTTACACCACAGATAGACACAAAATACCGGAGTGACTCGGCGGGACAGGCAGCAGAAGGAATATTCCAGCATTTTGTGTCTATCAATGGAAATAATATTGGTTTGCATGATGGTCTGGTCTACAATTATCTAGGGTGTCTTGCGTTCTTGATTGGTTTCTGCGGCGCATCGGTAGAAGTGGTTGAGGCTTGTTGAAGACATACCGAACTTCTTTAGCCTTCGAAGATTGGTGTGCTTTCTTGGCAATTGTTGTGATGTGGCTGGTCCAAGAAAATTTGCTAGTGATATTTATACAGAAGAACTTAAAGGTTTTAACCATCGCTACCTCGGCTCCATCAACGAATACCGAGGTTTCTGTACTGCTTAGTTTATTGAAGTCGATGTCCAATATAAGGGGAAAATATACAATTATCGGCAAGACTTATTGAAGCCATACTGAACCCATTAATTACCACGAGTGAAGAAGGGATGGTATTCCAACAAAAATGTTAATTGTCCAGATATATAGAGCTACACCGCGGGAAAAGGCCCAACCGATCCGCGCCGACGAGCGATCCTTGCACATTAACACGATCCTGCAGAAGGACCTATTAACACATTAACTGCAGAAGGACCTACCTAACACATTAACTGCAGAAGGACCTATTTGCTCCTATATTCGGTTCCTCTTGTTATAAAGGCAAACATGCCATTCGCTTTCTTCACTGCCTGCTGTACCTGCATGCTTACTTTGTCACGTCGCAGTGAAGGACCATGTGTGTGGCCCGGACATTGAACTGATGGCTGTTGGTCTCCGCTTATGCTGTGTGCCCTGGGGATTCTCACACGCCGAAATGGTGGCTGTTTAAGTCTACATTTAATCTTTATATGGTTATGTATCTCGTTTTATAAATGACTCTATGGCAAATCAAATTTCACTATACCTCGGTACACGTGACAATAACGAACCATTGAACCATTGAATGGAGGAGCGGGGGGTTGTACCTATGGGTGATAGGCAGATTGACCAAAGTGGTGATGGACAATGCGATTGGCGAACAGGGGATGTGAGTGGGAAGAAGGAGGAGAGAGAAAAGGGAGGGTTTCAAGGCGTCTTGAAATTAAAAAAATCGATGGATTTATGTTTCTACAACACGAGACACGCGATCTATGTTTAACGTTATGGATGAAAGTGGAACAAGATTATATCTTAATTTTGAATTGTTGCACAATTATACTGGTAACAGGCGATTCGGCTGCTGCTTCCGTTCTCTGCTCTCAGTGATTCCCGCCACCTCCAGCCAAAATCTATCCTTTCCTCTCCCCTCACTTTCTCCTTTTCTCCAGAGATGCTGCTTGATTCGCTGAGTTACTCAAGCGTGTTGTGTCAATCTCCAAAATGGCATTGCTGTTTAAGGGGTATGAGCAGAGTGGCTTCCTGCAATAAAGGACGCAACATGTTGGTGTAACAGCGGATCAAGCAGCCAGTCTGGCGAACCTGGTTAGGTGACGTTTCGGGTCGGGATCCTTCTTCAGACTCAGACGCTGTCGTTTTGTGCAAGTTCCTTGTTTCTGCGGCATCCTACACCACCTGCGAACACTCGCTGACTTCTTCAATTTCGCTATCCCCTTAAGTTTAGCGTAGTTTTTTTAGTTTAGTTTAATTTAAAGATACAGCGTGGAAACAGGCCCTTCACTCCACTGATTCCGCGCCGACCAGTAATCACCTATACACTAGTTCTATCCTACACACTAGGGACAGGTTACCCAAGCAAATTGACGTACACACCTGCACATTCTTGGCATGGTGGATGAGGCCGGCGCACTCAGAAAAAAAACCCCATGCCGTCACAGGGAGAATGTAAAAAAAAACTCAGGACAGTCAGCACCCGTAATCAGGATCGACCATGGGTCTCTGGCAATGTAAGTGTTTAGTCGTGTACCTGGGCCGATGAGGTGGGTTTCGAATCTTGATTTTTCAAATGCCCTTTTCATCTCTCAACCATTAGTACGAGGCACGCTGAAGGATATAGTGGACATCGTGATTGAAGTCTTCCAACATTGAAGGGTAGTTTGGGTATATGGAAGTACTTTCTCGGTTTTCCCGTCTAGCGGCAATCTTTATTTTCAGAAGACGTTATTGAACTGTCAGGTCGTATGGAAAGAAGACATTTGTGGACATTTAGTGTAGGATCTAACTTCTATACTTTGTATGTTTAGTGTAGGATTCACTATACTTCAATGAACTGATGTTGACTTGGAACATTACCTGCATAATTGAATTATCGCAGACACCATCTGATTCGTGTATCTCTACTACTGAGTTGAGATAGAGTTCTTGCTGGCAGCGTAGGTGAAAGTGCATTTCGTTCGTCATATGGACTAGATCTACCACTCAGGGAAGTTTGTTGAAAAAACATTTCAGGAAGGAAAATTGAAAACTGGTTTCCATGTTCTAACTGACAATTCTTTGTTGTAAAATATCTTCAAATCTAGCAATTTAAGCTAGCCGATGGCCCGACTTACATTAAGCTAGCCGAAGCCAAGATGGCCATTCATGCTCTGTATTGGCATACGCTCAAAACCTGTTCTTATCTTATGTAGAGGGGGCTCTCCAGATTCACCTCATCTGGGAAACCCAATATCGTATCTGGTCCTTCTGCACGTAAATCCGTTACGTGAGAGGGATGTATAAACGCCTCTCTCAAAGACACGATAGACAATTCCATTGATTTAGCCGATGCTTAAAACACTCTGCTGATAAGTTCATAATGTTTAAATTCATCCCAAGCCTTTTATGTTTAAGTCAGAGAATATTAACGAATTAAGAAAGTGGAAATAAATATTTACGACATAGGACAAAAAAAATTAAGATGTGGTAATTAAAATCAATCAGTTTAATTCAATTTTTCTAAAATAGCGTTTGCAGAATAATTTCCGTTTGGTACCGGACGCTGTGAAATGTCGGATTTTGCGAGGAAATACTCAGTTTTGCACCCAAGGTTACGTTCTAGCAGATTAGGCATTTCCAAACCTGTCACTATCTCTTCAATGCTACTGTGACGCGGACCTGCCATGGAGCCAGCTTGGGTGCAGCTTTACGGCCTTCACAGCCGGAAATTTACTCGATTACCTTGCACCGGGATGGATATCGGAAGGGGAATAGTTCATCATTGATTACAACTTGAGAAGGCTAACATGATATGGTGATTGCTTTGCTTAGAATCATTTCATTGTCGTAGGTTAATTAAATAGTCTCATCATTTTCATTGCTTTCAACGCTCCTACCGTAATTATTGTTTTCAATTTAAACAGCTAATATATAGGACAATAAATCATTATTACAATTTTAATGTATGTTTCTAAAGCCTGAAAACGTTGAAATGCATTGTTACGTCTTTGCCGGCCGACTGAGCATGGCTTAGTCATGATTTATAGAGCTCTGCCTAATTCTTCCTAGAGTAATATACGGCGAGGCGTATTTGTTAAATCCTTCACTACACTGCCATGTAGTGAACGTGCAGGACCCTGTCATCAAGCATGGCCACTAAGGGATCGTAATGGAAGTCAATCGTTATCAAGACACAAAACACGAGGTGCGGGTAACTATTGAAAACAAAAATAATGCTGGAGAAACCTAGCAGGCAGCATCTATGGAGGGGTGTGGATTAACGACATTTGGGGTTACTATTTCTTACTATTTTGCGGGACTGTGGCAAGATCACTGGCAGAATGTCCTGGATCAGTATAGAACAAATAAGTAGGGATGCAGAAGCGATATCGAAAGGGAACTACACCTGACTGTGCAAGTATATGATCTACTTCCACGACCGCGTCAACCTAGTGAGCAGAATCCACGGATATTTCAATCCATTTTTAAATTCTTCTCTGAATTTCTTCTGTGTTCCTCCGTAAATGCAAGTGTTGGTGCAACAGCTGAGGAGCTGCAACATAATCCCACTTTCCTGGAGAATGAAGGATGGTTGGTTACCCACTGAGCCCGTTGAATAGCTCCCTTGGAGAATGCGCACATATAAGAAGTTTAAGACATAGGTTGTCCATAACAGTATAAAACTCCAGGAAATTGTAAAGAGCAAAATGATTGACTTTTTCCTGCTCTCCATTTCAGGGTCGAACCTCCTTCTCTCCGTTCCTTTGGGCGCGGAGTCTTCTGCGGGCTCTGTTGGCAGACAGAATGTGCTTGACGGTTAGAGCATTGAGCAGCAACATCAAGATGAATGGGGCAGACGGGTTTAGGATACGATCAATCCAATCGTAAGCTGCCCATAGGAGATTAGAGTAAAAACCTGATGTAATGTTACAATACCAGGGCACGTTGTTAACTATGTACAAAGGTTCAAATGCAAAGTACCACGGTATGTTTTTTACACAAGAGAGTACACAGATCGTGCCTATAACAACAGAAGCTATTTTCTCGGTGCAGTATTTTGTTTTGAGTTTTGGACAACAAATGGCTATAAACCGATCGAGGGTGAAAGCGACAGTTAACCACACTGAGCTGTCTCTGGCGGAAAAAATTAAAACTATTCTGAGAATGCATACTGGAGTGGTGTAGAGTTCGACGACAGGAAAATATAACATACTGATCCGATGCAATATCACAGCCGTGATGAGGACGAGAAGATCCGTCACTGCCATGCCCAAGAGATACCGAGTGATGCATCTGGAAAGACCACACTTTCCTCGAGACAGAATCACTATCGTCACCAAGTTGCCTGATTAACAAAATGGAGAACCCATTGGTTTATTTGATTGTGTGAACGGCGCACATAAGTAATAGTAACTTACCGGATCCTTGGCCAGAGAAGGATAAATATATATGTATATAATTTTTTTTTAAAAAATATTTAATATTTTTGAGAAAAATATAATTGATGACTTAAAACAATGAAAGGTACAAGTTTTGTATCTTCGCTCCATATAATCCATTTATACAACGAACCTTCGAACCAAGGCAGGTACAGTCATCTATAAGCATTGCACGATTGTTTCAATCCGCCGGATTACATCAAGAAACCCGTTTTATTCGTTCTAGTGAAATAAGTGTCGCATTGATGGTAGGCACGTATTGAAGTACGTATTGGTGCAACGGACATGCGTCCGTGCTGTAACAATGAGTCTCGCGCTGTTATGAACTTTTAAGCCATGGTTCCATTGTAATATATAGTGATAATGGCAGCAGATACAATAGACACATATTTTTTGTGGCAAGCAACGTGGATTGAGTATAGAAACGTTTGATTGACCTTACCTGGAATACCGAAAGCTGCCAGAATGGGATAGTAAATAGCGAACAGCAGACCCGTAACTTTCCCGTGCATTTTCTTCCGATGTTGCTGAACACACTGTCATACTTTGTGACCTACAACTTGTCTCTTTATATAATTAGTGGAAACGCCCGGGGAAGCAGTAAAACACACGTCATCCATGGAACAAACCAATACGGTTACATCACCAGTTATATTTGCGATGAGCATTAAACGGAAAATAAACAGAGGAAGGTGACAACAAGGGATACAAAGATATTAATTGGACGGGAAATTTCTCTGATTGGGATCTATTAGTTCGAATTTCAAGTAATTCGTTAATTTCGTGATTTTATTTATCAGTTCGTTGTCCCTGAATCAACATCGTTACTGTTATACTGAAATATAGCGATGTACTATTACATATCCACCACCAACGTCACGGCAGTTAAATATTCAATTCGGTAGTCTGACTGTCTTTTGTGCAGAAAACACGGAGGGATACACCGACTATTTACCACTACATCGAGATAACGTAGGTATGAATATCTCACTAAACGTTTTCTGAACGTTTATCTAAACTGAGGAATGTTAACATATTTATACAAAAATACAGCGGATCCGGCCCGGCCATCAATCACACGTTCCTACAGTAGTTCTTCATTAGTCACATTTCCCCTAAATTCTATCGACAAAAACATTACACACACACGCAAATTCTACCATTCACGCAGAGGACTGACGCATGAGGTTAAACATGGGTCTCTTGCTCTGTGAGATAATCTGCAGTGTCTACAATAACGGTCAAGCAAGATGTTCACAATCATTACTCAACGCAAGCACCAACAACGTTAGGATTTTCATAAACACACACACGCGCGCATACACACACACCTCACGTCCAGAAACATCCGCGATTTGTTCTTGGCGATCCAGGATACTATGATCGTTTGCACCATTTGTTAGAGCAATCAATATGCAACGCGCCAGGACTATTGACTTCTCAAGAGATATGCTTCGCTGTAAAACACCTGGAAATCCTACATTAAGCTACCGAAGTCAAGATGGCACAACTTAACTCAATTATTCATACTCACCACTGACCCATTCGCAAAACGCGTTCTTACCTTGTTCAGAGGGAACCTCTTGAATTTTAATAATATCTGGGAGATCCAATAACGTTTCGGGCTCGACCACAGCGTAAATCCGTTACATGGGAGGGAAGCACAAACGCCTCTCTCGAAGATCTAAAGGTTAAATATTCATATTATTGTCTGTAAGTTCATGTTCAAAATGCATGTCAAACCTTTTTGAAAATCGTGGAATATTAACGAATTTAGAAAGTGAAAATAAATAAAATTAAGAACTGTTTCCTAAAATAAATCGGTTAAAATAAGTAAAAGAATGATTGCGCTGACATTTTCCGTTATGCACTGGATGATGCTAAATGTTGGATTTTGGAAGGAATTACTCACCGTTTTACATCAAACCGTCATGTTCTAGCAGGTTAAGTATTTCCAAATAGGCAGCTACAAAACCCAAATTCCGTTCACTGTTCCTTCAATGCTACTGCTGCACTTAGGTACCATGGAATCCGGTATAGGAACATGGGGCAGCTGGGATTTTCGCACCGTTTACAGCCCAAAATCCACTGGAGTACATTGCGTCGGGATATCTGACGGATTCTAAATGATTACAACAGGAAAAAAAGCGAACAAAGGCGTCCGTGCGAACAATAACGGTCAAGCAAGATGTTCTCAATCATTACTCAACACAAGCACCAACAACGTTAGGATTTTCACAAACACACACACGCGCGCGTTCACGCACATACACACACGCCTCACGTCCAGTAACATCCGCGATTTGTTCTTGGCGATCCAGGATACTATGATCGTTTGCACCATTTGTCAGGGCAATCAATATGCAACGCGTCATGACTATTGACCTCAAGAGATATGATTGCATTGTTTAATATATTTTATTTGTCTGAGAGAAATATTTGATTCATTTTTGTTTAATATTTATTCAAATGCCTTTTACAATTATCACATTTTGAATCTAAACCTGCTAATAGCTTGGATAACTATAAATCATTATTACAATTGTAATGTATTGGCCAATCTAATGAAATAGAAGCCACTTTCTCGGTGCAATATTTTGTTTTCAGCTTCGGACAACAAATGTTTATAAACCGATCGATGAAGAAAGCGACTGTTAACCACACTGAGCTGTCTCTGCCGGTAAAATATTTAAAATATTCCGAGAGTGCATACTGGAGTGGTATAGATTTCGACGACAGGAAAATATAACATACTGATCCGGTGCAATATCATAGCCGTAATAAGGACGAAAAGACCCGCACTGCCATGCTCAGGATGTACCGAGTGATGCATCTGGATTTACCACACTTACCTCGGAAAACGCCGCATCTGCGTCCAAGACGAAATGTTCTATACTAGGACATCTCAGACCAGGACATTTTTAAAGTTAACGTGACCAAAAAGGTTTATACGGGCAGAGCTGTCGATGCTGTGTACGTGAACTTCAGGAAGGTGTTCGACAAAGATCCGCAGGGTAGGCTGCTCTGGAAGGTTAGATCGCATGGGATCCAAGGAGAGATAGGTGAATGGATAGCACATTGGCTCCATGGATGGAAGCAGAGGGTGATGGTGGAAGGTTGCTTCTCGGACTGGAGCCCTGTGACTAGTGTGAGGTGTTGCATTTTGGGACGTGTGGATTAACTTAATGACACGCGAATGTTAAATTGAATAATGGGCGAATTCACCTGTAATTTAATACACATATTCACAGGAACTAGGTTGGAAATAGGTAAATGCCCAATTATTGGGTTACCCAAGTTTATCCAAAAATCCTATTACTGAAACTACTGCAGTCTATGTTACGGGATGTTTTCACATCATGTATTCTTTTTCCAGGAAACATTACACCGCTGAGAGAACTATCTAAAACGACAGTTCAAAATAATTCGGCATATATTTTAGAACTGTAGACATATTTGAGCTAACGGAGTAAATACATCAGAAATAATGTTATGTTTCACGTGAATCCAACCGGTTTCCAGTTGCCAGTGATAAACTGGGAAATGTCTCCACCCTGATATTTGTTTTTAATTACGGTTGCTTCGATGCGTCACCTCGCCTCCCTTCCAAAAATCTTTCATCGGAGTAGAACTAGTCCAAAATACTGAAGAAAAAAACAAGTTAATGAGTTCCTTCATTGAACTTGGCTAACAGAACGACACACGGGTGAATCGAGGCGTTTACTCACGTTACTGCATTACAATTAGGAGCAACAGCAGAAACTAGGTTCATCTGCCCTCGAGTGGAGGACAAGAGCGGAGAAGACTGTGTGAGTATGAGTGTGTGAGTGTGTGTGTGTGTGTGTGTGTGTGTGTGTGTGTGTGTGTGTGTGTGTGTGTGTGTGTGTGTGTGTGTGTGTGTGTGTGTGTGTGTGTGTGTGTGTGTGTGTGTGTGTGTGTGCGTGTGTGTGTGTGTCGTATAGCGTGTGTGTCGGGAGAAACTGTGCTGCATTTAAACTGAAGATAGAATATTTTTCTCCACATCAGAGATAGAAAAAATACAGAGGTATGGTAAGGGGGAAGAGACTGAATGGGCATGTGAGTGGGACCTTCCTCACCCAGACAGTTATACGTGTGTAGAATGCACTGCCTGAGTGAATGGTTGAAGCTGGTTTACTGCCGGCTTTTAAGAAATGTCCCGACGAGCTTAGTGTCCTGAATCACTTAGACACAGAAAGCCATGGGCCAAGTGCTGGGGGATGGTATTAGTACAAAAATGTGCCATATGGCCGGTTACTCTAGTGTATACACTCAACATACTCCCCGTGTCTCGATAAACTAACATTCTAGACCGATTGCACAACTTTGTCTTCCGCATCATTCGACACAGACAGCGTGAAGTGTATTTGGATTCAAAGGAAAGGATTAGGACTGATTCCCGGGATGGCACGACTTCCATATGAAGAAAGACTGGATAGACTCGGCTTGTAGTCGCTGGAATTTAGAAGATTGAGGGGTGATCTCATAGAGACTTACAAAATTCTTAAGGGGTTGGACAGGCTAGATGCAGGAAGATTGTTCCCGATGTAGGGGAAGTCCAGGACAAGGGGTCACAGTTTAAGAATAGGGGGAGGTCTTTTAGTGTCTCGATAAACTAACATGAACATTCTAGACCGATTGCACAGCTTTGTCTTCCGCATCATTCGACACAGACAGCGTGGAGTGTATTTGGATTTAAAGGAAAGGATTAGGAAGGAACTGCAGATGCTGGTTTATACCGCAGATAGACACAAAATACTGGAGTGACTCGGCGGGACAGGCAGCAGAAGGAATACTCCAGTATTTTGTGTCTATCAATGGAAATAATATTGTTTTGCATGATGGTCTGGTCTACAATTCTCTAGGGTGTCTTGCGTTCTTGATTGGTTTCTGCGGCGCATCTGTAGAAGTGGTTGAGGCTTGTTGAAGACATACCGAACTTCTTTAGCCTTCGAAGATTGGTGTGCTTTCTTGGCAATTGTTGTGATGTGGCTGGTCCAAGAACATTTGCTAGTGATATTTATACAGAAGAACTTAAAGGTGTTATTTCTTTTTTATCTCACTGTTCTTTTATTATTAAACTAAAAATACGAAGTTGTGCAAGAATGGAAATATGCATTTATGTATTAGGTACTCAAGTACCACACTATTGTACTTACTTCTAACAAAAATAAACAACAACAACAACAACAACAATTTTAAAAAATGCAATACAGACATCACCTATTGAGAGGAACAAGTCATCACTGGCCTCAGCAGGCCAACAGAATAACTCTTCTCTCAAGGCTGAAACTAGAGTAAGTAAATGGAAATGATTTACAGCCTGTTACCAGCGGACTGGTAGCCTAATTGGATTCAGAAATTGCAGAAAACGACGAGGGCGTCCCGAAAAATGAAAATGCCTTCGAGTGTCAACGGTAAACTTCATTATATTGGATATGGTGACAGTCTGATGCTTAGGCGGCGTGTATGTTGTGGAGGTCATTCATCTTTACTGGCTAGTTTTTATTTGTCGCAATCTTTACATCCATTCGACAGGCATGGCACGCGTCAAAACCTGACGAGTAATTGTTCATTTAAAATCCTGGGTGTGATGTAGATGTATTGCATCATACATGCTCTGCATGAGGGGTTGAGTGAACGGACTTCTATATCTATGCGTATTAATGGGTTTATGTTTATTATTATTGTCACCCGCGGGGCTGAAGACCGCCAGCGGATCAACGGGCTGGAGCCCACCAGAGGAGCTGCGGGGCTGGAGCCCGCCAGCTGAGCCGCGGGGCTGAAGACCGCCAGCGGATCAACGGGACTGGAGCCCGCCAGAGGAGCAGCGGGGCTGGAGCCCGCCTGGGGAGCCGCGTGGCTGAAGACCGCCAGCGGACCAACGGGGCTGGAGCCCGTCAGCTGAGCCGCGGGGCTGGAGAACGCCAGCGGAGCAGCGGGGCTGGAGCCCGCCAGGTGAGCCGCGAGGCTGAAGAACGCCAGCGGACCAACGGGGCTGGAGCCCGCCAGGTGAGCCGCGAGGCTGAAGAACGCCAGCGGAGCAGCGGGGCTGGAGCCCGCCAGGTGATCCGCGGGGCTGAAGAACGCCAGCGGAGCAGCGGGGCCGGAGAAAGCCAGCGGATCCGCGGGGCCGGAGACGATATTAATCGAAATGAGGTCAGCAATGAACACGGGATCAAGATAGCTGTTATAAATTGCCGCAGTATAAGATGAAAATATGCTGTGATCAATTCATTTATTGAAACTGAAAACCTTGATATTCTTATCGGGTCTGAATCTTGGCTGGACCCATCAATCAAATCTTCTGAGATTTTCCCTCCTCACCTCCAAATTTTTAGAAAGGACAGAAACAAGCATGGAGGCGGTGTCTTCATCGGAGTTAACAATACCATTCCCTGCTTTGAAAGAACAGACTTGGTCAGCGACTCTGAGCAAATGTGGTGTCAGGCGACGCTTGGGGGTCAGTCGTTACAGATCGGAAGCTTTTACCGACCTCTTGACACGAAAACGGAGCCTCTTTTAGATCTTGGATCGAACATCTCCAAAAGTAATGCCTCTTCACGCTCACCACTTATCATCCTGGGGGGTGATTTCAATGTCCCGGGTGTAGATTGGTCATATGGCATACAAAGCGAACCAAAAGGGGCTCTCCAGGAAGCCCTAGCTGACATTACTCTGGAAAATCACCTGTTCCAAAAAGTCTCTTTCCCTACCAGGCGTGATGAGACAAGTGGCACCGAAAATACTTTAGATTTACTTTTCACTTCACAAACAGATTTAATCTCGGAAGTTTCATCGTGTGCAGGAATTAGTGATCATTATATTATCCAAGCAAAATTGCGCTAAAAGCTTAAAGTCCCTTCAACACCACAGCGAAAAATTTCCCTCTGGAAAAAAAGTGAACAGCGAGGAATTTAAAGGCTTAGCTAAAAAACTGGCAAAATATTTCTTCAACCTGCAACCAGATAAAAGACAACTGAGTGTGGCTGAAAAATTCTTTAAATAATATTGTCACAAATCATGTTCCTCAAAAACTAATCAAGGGCCGTATGCGTCCTCCTTGGTTTTCGCAAAACTGAAACGTCTCTGCAGTAAGAAAGAGAAGTTTTATGTCCGTGCCAAAAAAGGGGGTACAAAATTGGACTGGGACAATTTTACTAGTGTGCGAAAGCAAGTCGATCGTGCAATTAGGAGTGATCATAGACAACATATTTCCTCTATTCTTGGGGGAGAACAACCCAAGGCTTTTTGGAGATATGTGAAATCCAGACGGACAGACAACACTGGTGTCCAGACGCTAAAAGTGAACAACTGCCTGATCACTGAGGACCAGGCGAAAGCAGAAGCTCTTGCGAACCAATTCCAACAAGTTTTACCCGGGAAGATGTGGAGCCTTCATCATTTCCAGTCCATCCGCCCAGCCCATATGCTGATATGCCTGCTATTAAAATTGAGGTTGAAGGTGTCAAGAAGTTATTGCTCAACATTAATACCACAAAAGCAATTGGACCAGATCAGATACAAAATCAAGCCCTCAAAATCGCCGAGGAAATGGCTCCAGTTTTACAGTTCATTTTTGAACAATCGCTTGACTCGGGCGATGTACCGCTTGATTGGAGGAAGGCCAACATCACTCTCTCTTTAAGAAGGGGTCAACCAGTGAATTATCATCCTGTTTCACTAACAAGTACTTGCTGTAAATTGCTGGAGCATATCATTGATAGTAATCTGATGCGTCACGTGAGCAAACATAATATTCTTGCCGACATCCAACATGCATTTAGGAGGCATAGATAATGCGAGTCTCAGCTTATCCTGACAACAAATGACCTGGCCAAGCACCTTGACAGTAAAGTCATCATGGATTTAGTTGTACTGGACTTTTCTAAAGCATTTGATGTCATCCCACAGCAGAGACTGCTTCTGAAACTTGACTTCTATGGTATTCGTTCCAACACGAAACAATGGATTTCCAGTTTCCTGACAAAACGTCTTCAGCGCATGTGTGTGAACAGAAAGAGCTCCAATTGCCACCCAGTGTTGAGTGGGACACCCCAGGGCACAGTACTTGGCCCACACCTATTTTTGCTTTACATCAATGACATCCATGAAAAGGTCGCAAGTACGACCAGTCTATTCGCTGATGATTGTTTGCTGTACCGTCCAATTATGTCAGCTGATGATGAAGATGCTCTCCAAAAATATCTCGATACTATGGTCGAGTGATCAGAACAATGGGGCATGCAGTTCAACCCTTCCAAATGTGAAACCATGCATGTCACCAGGAAGAGGAATCCAGGCGTCAGATCTTATAACATACTTGGTGTCACCCTTGAAGAATCCAAACAAACCAAGTATCTTGGCATCAAATTGCAGAATGATCTACGTTGGAACGGTCAGATTCATCATGCAACAGTGAAAGCAACAGGTGTCCTAAACTTCCTGAGGCGCAACTTCCATCATTGTTCAGCTTCTGTCAAGGAGAAGCTGTATTTCACCCTCGTTAGACCTCATCTGGACTACGCAGTTGCAGCTTGGGACCCATACACGGATAAAAACATTTCATCCATCGAACGTGTCCAAAGACAGGCCGCTCGATTTGTTATTAACACCTACGAGAGAGAAGCGAGTGTCACCAAACTTCTGAATTCTCTGGGGTGGAACCCTCTCCAAGACAGACGTGAAGCTCACCGTTTGACCTGTTTTTACAAAATGTTAAATGGTCAGCTAGACATAGATCACAAGACCTACACCAACCCCAAACCAATTAGGAGCAGACGAGGGCATTCGATCCAATTCGTGGTCCCAGCCACAAAGACAGATGTGCACAGCAATTCGTTCTTCCCACGCACTATTAAAGCATGGAATAATCTCCACCAAACCACGGTTGCGCAGCCAGATGCAACTAAATTTAAAGTGGCACTTTCTTCTCAATAACCCTTTCTGGTTAAACCCCTCCCTTCACCACCTCCAGTTTAAATTCCAGTTGGAATATTTTGGAGGACCAAGTAACCAGGAACCAAGAACCCATATCAATGTATAATAAAATGCGTTTCCTTGCGTGCTATCCAATCAAATCAGATAATACTATATATAAAAAGTTAGATAGGCCAATCGCAAGTACAACACGTAGACGGAGCGTGAAGTGCGAATAAATGGTGAGCAGTCCGGTTTGTGTGATGTTCTGTGCTACATCCACAACTCTCTGCGCATTCTTGCGGTCGTGGACGGATCTGTGAAGCAACCTGGCAATATGCGTCTTACAGTGCATCTGTAGATATTTATAATAGCGAACTCCTTCAGTATAAAGTGTAAGAAGGAAATGCAGATGCCAGTTTAAACCGAAGATAGCCACTAAAAGTTGGGGTAACTCAGCAGGACAGCAGCATCTCTGGAGAGTAGGAATGGGTGACGTTTCATGTCGAGACCCTCTTCAGTATTCTGCCTGTCCCGCTGAGTTACTCCAGCTTTTTGTGTCTTCCTTCAATATATTGTGTGTTTCACGATTTTGTTTACTCTTGCTTTCTACGATACTATTTGCTGTTTCTCTGACCTCACTAGCAATCGAACTGCGAAGAAAATCCTTTTCGCAAATTCATTTGGAGCACAGGAACACTACAGGGAACACAAATTGCTGGAATAACTCAGTGGGTGAGGCAGCATCTCTGGAGAGAAGGAACGGGGGACGTTTCGGGTCGAGACCCTTCTTCAGACAGATGTCAGGGGAGTGGCGGGACAAAGACTGGGCTTCCTCCGTTACCAGAGTGGGGCCCAGCACAAATTGGAGGAACAACACCTCATATTTAGCTTGGGTAGTTTATAACCCAGCGGTATGAACATTTCCTTCTATAACTTCAGATAGCCCTTGCTTTATCTCTCCAACCCCTTCCCCTTCCTTGTTCTCCCATTAGTTTTACTGTCTCTGCCTGTGAGGGATAAAGTGATTAAACCCCATTAAAGTAAGGAGTTTTAAAGAGAATCCGAACTGAGAGGGGCTGGAGAGAGGATTCTGACACAGCTGTGTCTGAAGGTTGCCAGACCCATCCTTGAGTCCTTGAGTAAGAAGTAATAGCATTGTATACAGTAGAAGGGAGTGATGTAGAGAGATCCCTATCAGTGGAATGGAGTGATAGATGGGACCCTTGTCACGATAGCTTAGCTTTAGTACTGATATAGGAGAACTGAGAGGGTTCACTAGGAGGTGAGTAAAACTAGGCTAGGTCATGAGCAACTGAGCATGCTTAACAGAATAAATGAATATTACAACACACCCCTGGTCAAGAAACCGCTCATTACCATGAACATGTTTGAACATGCAATGTATGATATGGGAGGTGCGAGGGGATGTACGGTGGGATGTACCTACAGATTGTGCACCTCAGACCCTGATTGGAGAAGGGTCCAGAGGGGAGGTTGAATGTAAAATTCTGTGTATAAAGGGGGATGACTTCTCTGACTTGGTGTGTCTCGACTTGGAGAGGCACCTGGCTTCTGCAGAGTCGTGAGGAATAAAGAACTCTTGCTTCCAAGATTTAGTCTTTGAGCATTAATTGTGAGCACAAAGCGTATCTCACAGCCTACATTTTGTCTTTGCCCTGCGCCCTCCCGACATCAGTCTGAAAAAGTGCCTCGACCCGAAACATCGCCCATTCCTTCTTTCCAGAGATGCTGCCTCACCAGCTGAGTTACTCCAGTTCCATGGGTGTCTACCTTCGATTTAAACCAGCCTCTGCAGTTCTTTCTAACACTACAGGGAAGATGTGCTAGCAACAGGGAGGGTGCAAAAGAGAATCAATTCACTTTTTGCCAGAATGGCAGGCTGTAGTAATCAGGAGACATTTGGTAGTCGGGGTTCATTCCCTTTGCAACGTGAGGGTTAAGGTATGAATGTGTGATGATGTGTAAAATCATGAGCAGGGAAAGGGTTGAGTCTCTCCCCTAGAACTAGAGGGCGTATATTTAAGAGGGGGGGGGGGGGGGGGGGGGGGGGGGGCGTTAGACGCGTTTTTTCTGGGTATCTGGAACGAACGACCAGATGAGGTAGTAGACGCAGATGCAACACAATCTCCAAAAGCATTTGGACGGGTACTTGGCTATAAGAGGCGAGGAGGGATACGGGCAAAGAACACTAGCATAGATAAGCATAACGCTCGGTGTGGAGTTGAGGAGCCGAAGGGGACCATTGCGTGCAGCGCGGTTCTGATCAAAGATCAAAGATTCGGGCAAAGAACACTAGCATAGATAAGCATAACGCTCGGTGTGGAGTTGAGGAGCCGAAGGGGACCATTGTGTGCAGCGCGGTTCTGATCATTGACTATCTCTGGTTGGTTCTGATTGCAGCGGAGCGACCACCCGAAATACCCCGCGTGACAGGATGTGCCTTTCATTGGACCAGGAGGAGATGAGCGCGCATGCGCGGACCTCCTGCGCGACCCCCCCCCCCCCCGCGCATGTGCAGTGCAAGTGTCATTGAGGGAGCGAGTTGAGCGCAGGCTCGGAGAGAGATCGTGGGAGGAGCTGGTGCTTTCTCCATTTGAGCCTCGGCCGCTGAACGAAGGAAGCATCCAGGATCGGTGCAAAGGAGCAGCGCTTGCAGTGCCGCGCTCAGGCCTGCGTCCGCCTCAATAGTGGAACCAGCCTCTCGTTGCTGCGGAAACGGGTGAGCAGTAGCGCGCATGCGTCGAATCCCTGGCGAGCGAACAAAGAGGGGGCGGGACCTCTGAGCGGAGAAGGAACGATTGGTTAATCTATCTGATTGACGGGTCTGAGGTGGGTGTGGAAGTGAATCTCGCCAGAGTTGCGGGCGAGAAATCTGGGGACCGTGCGTGCGGTGAGTTCTTGTTTTGTTTACCGCATGAGCATGGTGCAGCTGGTTAACCCGCTGCCTCACAGCGCCGGACACCAGGGTTCGATCTTGACCTCTGGTGCATTCTGTGTGGAGTTTGCACCTTCTCCCCGCGACCGGGAGCTCCGCTTTCCCACCCACGTCCCAAAGACATGGAAACGTAGAAAGGTGCAGGAAGCGGCCATTCGGCCCTTCGAGCCAGCACCGCCATTCATTCTGATGATCGTCCGCTATCAATAACCCGTGCCTGCCTTCTCCCCATATCCCTTGACTCCACTAGCCCCTATAGAAGACGTGCGAGTTTGTAAGTTAAATTTCCATCCTGACAAAAGGTTTCCTGGCAAGAGCTAGATAGGGCTCTTAAAAATAGCGGAGTCAGGGGATATGGGGAGAAGGTAGGAACGGGGCACTGATTGGGGATGATCAGCCATGATCACATTGAATGGCGGTGCTGACTCGAAGGGCCGAATGGCCTAATCCTGCACCTATTGCCTATAGTTTCCACCCGATGTATGCATATATTTCAAGCAGGTATCCACTCATCCTCTGACGTTCCAGGGAAGAAAAGGTAATTTTTACAAAAAGATTCCAGGTGAAGAAGGTAGAATTACTAGCGTGAGTATGAGGAAGTAATTTTTCATCAAGTAGTAGTTCGAATCTGGAAGGCACTACTTGCGGTAGTTAAAATTTAAGTAGTATTTCGATCACCTTCTGAAATGCTGTGGCATTGAAGGTTATGGGCAGAGTGTTAGAATTTTTGTGCTACATTGTTAGCTACTCAAAGGCCAACATGAACCCATTTCTGTGTTATGGTCACAGAATCTTGGGAACAAGCTTCTATGTCAGAATATGTTGTGTTGTAATAATTTTGCTTGGTGGTCCTCACGATAGAGGAGAACAGGGAAGGGAATGGAACAGAGAATAGCCTCTGCAAATTGCCCCTAGCAATTGTTGGGAGTGAATGAGTAAGTGGATTATTGCATACAACTAGTGTGAACGGGTGATCGATGGTCGACGTGGACTTGGTGGCTCGATCGACCTGTTTCCATGCAATATCTCCAAACTACTCTAAACTAAGTTTGGAAATCTGCGGATTGGAATTAGCATTGGGGTAAGGATAAGGCGGTGCAGCGACACCGTGGGTGTGATATTGCCTTAGCTCCAGTTCAATCCTGACCTGAGGTGCTGCCTGTTGGGAGTTTGCATGTTCTCCTAATGAACGTGTGGGATTCTTCCCGGTGTTCTTGTGCCTCCCACGTCCAAAAAATAAGCGTGGATTAGTAGGTTCATGAGCCGCTAAATTGTACCAAGTGTGAAGGTGAGTGGTGGAATCTGAGGATGCTGTGAGGAAAAATAAGATGGAGGATTAGTGTAAATTGGTACTAATTGATCGCATGTGCTCACTGGGTTCAAAAGCTTGTTTCCATGCTATATGATTCCAAGAAGAGAAGAAGGAATGTCTTGGGTGGGACTGGATTTGTATTTTATTTCACTATCTCTTGCCTTCTTTACTGAAAACTGGTATTGAGGTAATTGCACCACAGGCTTTGTCCAGAGACCATGCAATTATGTATCAGGCTAATTCATCTATTCTCCTCCATGGTGAAGACTGCCGAGCAAAATCATTTCAACACAACATATTCTGTCGTAGAGGCTTGCCTGCAAGATATATGATCTGTGACTATAGCTCAGAAATAAGTCTTTGGCCACTATGTCAATGTTGGCCATTGAGCAGCTAACAATGCTGGTCGATATTCTAACACTCTACCCGTAGCCTTCAATGCCATAGCATTTCAAAAGATGATCGAAATACTACTTACATTTTCAATACCTCAGGCAGTGCCTTCCAGATTCCCACCACTGCTTGATGAAAAATTACATTCACAAAGTCCCTCCAATAATACTACCTTCTTCACCTGGAGCCTTTGTTTAATTTTTTTTTTTCCTGGAACATCAGAGCTTGAGTGGAGACCTGATTGAAATATATGTAATTATGATAGAGTGGAACCCTTTCGCTAGAATTGAAATGTTAAAGACTGAAGGGCATTGCCTTAAGTTAAGGGGGCAAAGTTTAAATATGTGCAGGGTAGTTTTTCTTACACAGAGGGTGATGGTTGCCTGGAAAACACCGCGAGCGGTGGCGGTGGACGCAGATACGGAATGGTGTTTAAGAGTCTTCTAGATGGGCACATGGATATGCAAGGAATGCAGGTATATGGGTCACTTGCAGGCAGAGGAGAGTTTTACTTGATATCATGTTCGGCACAGAAATAGAATCAAAGAACATACAAAATAGGTGCAGGGGTAGGCCATCCGGCCCTGCAAGTCAGCACCGCCATTCAATATGATCATGGCTGATCATCTAAAATCAGCACCTCATTCCTGCCTTTTTCCCCATGTCCCTTGATTCATTTAGCCCTAAGAGCTAAATCTAACTCTCTTGAAAACATCCAGTGAATTGGCCTCCATTGCCTTCTGTGGTAGAGAATTCCACACATTCACAACTCTGTAAGTGAAGAAGTTTTTCCATCATCTCAGTCCTAAATGGCCTACCACTTATTCTTTAAACTGTGACCCCTGGTTCTGGACTCTCCCAATATCAGGAACATTTTTCCTGCATCTGGCCTGTCCAATCCTTTAAGAATTTCATATGTTTCGATAAGATCCCACCTCATCCTTCTAAATTCCAGTGAATGCATAGATACATAGACAATAGGTGCAGGAGTAGGCCATTCGGCCCTTTGAGACAGCACCGCCAATCAATGTGATCTTGGCTGATCATCCACAATCAGTAACCCATTACTGCCTGCTCCCCATACCCCTTGAGTTCTAAATAGCCTACCCATTGTTCTTAAACCGTTGCCCATGGTTCTGGACTCCCCCAACATCGGGAACATGTTTCCTGCATTTAGCGTGTCCAATCCTTTAATACATTTATATGGCCCAGCCCAGTCGACCCATTCTTTCATCATATGTCAACCCGCCATCCCCGGAATTAACATGGTGAACCTACGCTGCACTCCCTCAATAGCAATAATGTCCTTCCTCAAATTAGGAGACCAAAATTGAACACAATACTCCAGGTGTAGTCTCACCAGGGCCCTGCAAAATTGCAGTAGGACCTCCTTGCTCCTAAAGTCAAATTTTCTCGCACTGAAGGCCAACATGACGTGAGCTTTCTTTACTGTCTGCTGTACCTGCATGCTTACTTTCAGTGACTGATGTACAAACACACCCAGGTCTCGTTGCACCTCCCTGTTTCCTAATCTGACATAATTCAGATAATAATCTGCCTTCCTGTTCTTCCCTCCAAAGTGGATATCCTCACATTTATCCATATTATATTCCATCTGCCATGCATCTGCCCACTCACCCAACCTATCCGTCACCCTGCAGCCTCATAGCATCCTCATCGCTGCTACCCAGCTTTGTGTCATCTGCAAACTTGGAGATGTCACATTTAATTCCCTTGTCTAAATTGTTAATATATATTGTAGATAACTGGGGACCCTGCACCGAGCCTCGCGGCACCCCACTAGTCACTGCCTGAAAAGGACACATTAATTCCTACTCTTTGCTTCCTGTCTACCAACCAGTTCTCTATCCATGTCAATACCCTACCCCCAATACCATGTGCTCTAATTTTGCACAATAATCTCTTGTGTGTGACCTTGTCAAAAGCTTTTTGAAAGTCCAGATACACCACATCCACTGGCTCTCCCTTATCCATTCTACTTGTTACATCCTCAAAAATTTCCAGATTAGTCAACCATGATGTCCCCTTCATAAATCCACGCTGACTTTGACTGAACCTGTCACTGCTTTCCAAATGCGCTGCTATATCATGTTTAACAATCGACTCGCGCATCTTCCGATGTAAGGCTAACTGGTCTATAATTCCCTGTTTTCTCTCCTTTCTTAAAAAGTGGGGTTACATTGGCTACCCTCCAGTCCACAGGAACTGATCCAGAGTCGAGAGAACATTGGAAAATGATCACCAATGAATGAATCCACGATTTGTAGGGCCACCTCCTTGAGTACTCAGGGATGCAGACCATCAGGCCCTGGGGATTTATCTGCCTTCAGTCTCAACAGTTTACCTAACACCATTTCCTGACTAATGTGGATTCGATTCAGTTCCTCTCTCCCACAAGACCCTCGGTCCACTAGTATTTCTGGGAGATTGTTTGTGTCTTCCATAGTGAAGACAGAACTAAAGTACTTGTTTAATTGTTCTGCCATTTCCTTGTTTCCCATTATAAATTTGCCTGTCTCTGATTGTAAGGGACCTTAGTTTAGAGAAACAGGTCCTTCGGCCCACAGAGTCCGCATCGACCAGCATCCCCTCATACCAACACTGTCCTACCCACACTAGGGACAATTTAAACATCCACAAAGCCAATTAACCTACATACCCATACGTCTTGGGAGGTAAACGAAGATCTCGGAAAAAACCCATGCGGTCACGAGGAGAACGCACATACTCCGTACATACAGGACCTGTAGTCGGGGTCGAACCCGGGTCTCTGGTGCTGCAAGCGCAGTAAGGCAACAGCTCTACCACTGCACCACCGTGACCGCCCTTTTCCTTTTTACATATCTAAAGAACCTTCCAGAGTAAGTTTTTATATTCCCCGCAAGATTTCTTTCATGCTTTTTTTTCCCCACCTCTTAATTAACCCCTTTATCCTCCTCGGTTGAGTTCTAAATTTCTCACAGTCCTCCGGTTTGCTGCTTCCTGGCCAACTTATATGGCTTTTCCGTGGATTTAACACTATCCTTGATTTCCCTCATTGGCTACGGTTGAGCCGTCTTTTCATTTTTTTCACCAGACAGGGATGAACTATTTCTGGAGTTCATCCATGCGGTCTTTAAATCTTTGCCATGCATCTCCACCGTCAACCCTTTAAGTATAACTAGACCAAGTGCAGACCTGTTGGGTCTGTTCCCCCAACGTGCGATTGGTGCTGCGTCACACACACTAACTAACCCTCGCACACGCGCTAACTAGAGAGATAGAGAGAGAGAGAGAATTAATTTGCTCCTTTTAGGTCCTATCTACTGAGCATAGCCCCCAACTGGAAGAGGACTTCTTGAGAGAGAGAGAGGGAGAGAGAGTGGTAGAGAATGAGGGGTGGAGAGAGAAGAAGAAGAGAGAGAGAGAGAGAGAGAGAGAGAGAGAGAGAGAGAGAGAGAGAGAGAGAGAGAGAGAGAGAGAGAGAGAGAGAGAGAGTGAGTAGCGGGGGGACCAGCCGATGTGCCGCTTCTGCCAGCGTGACAGAGCCAGATAGATTTGACAGTCTACTGTAGCCAATTGCCGTCTCTTCAAGGTCTCCTTTCTTTACATTCTGGACCCTCGTCACTAAATTATCCCTGTCACTTTCCACCGTAATGCAGAATTTCACGTTATTATGGTCATTGTCGTCCAAGGGGCTTTGTACAACAAGATCGCTAACTAATCCTTCTTCATTACACACGACCCAGACTAGGATGGCCTGCCCTCTTGTCAGTTCTTCTACATATTGGTTTAAAAAATCATCCCGCATTTCCAGGAAATTCTCCTCCTCAGCGCTGCTACCAATTTCATTGGCACAATCTATATGTAGCTGCTATCCCCAACCTCCCTCCTGCTGTTTGGTAAACTGTGTACAACTCCAACAAGCGTTTTCTGCCCTTGGCTAATTCGCGGTTCTATGCATAACGATTCTACAGCATCCAACCTAATATCTTTCCTCGCTATTGCATTAATCTCCTCTTTAACCAGTCTATCCTTCCTGAATATCCAAATTCCCCTGCAAAATGCCTTCTCTAATACTGGTCTCTTTTAGTGGTGTTAATGTGGAGTAGAATCCATCTAGAGTCAACTCCCTCAAAGAAGGAAAAAAGATAACTTAAAGGAAAATTTTGAGATAGTTTATTGGTTTGGATTTCAGCTGTGTGATTGGGAGACAAATTCCAGACAATAGGAAAGAATGTTGAAAAAAACAACTGCAGTCTGTTTTAATGTTCTGCATCTATTGTAATGATTGTAAAATCTCTTTACAGGATATTAAAAGGGGAGTGTTTGGAAGTGGGAGAACGCAAAGCTAACGTAGATCTGAGTAGATCGCAACATCAAGACCTGAGTAATCTTGTTCACTGAACCCGGAGGGAGAAATGTAAATGCTTCTTTCTGTCACAGAAAAATGCAAACATCAGTTAGGCTTGGCGAGCACTGAGACCTGCTTACCTGACTGGGTGTGCCAGGGTGTGCTGAATTTGACCGAGTGGAAACCATTCTCATGCTTATGTGGTTGAGCTTCAACTGATCATCCAATCTGCAGAGACACATGAACATCTGCATCATGGAGAATCCGTGGAAATGTGAGGACTGTGGCAAGGGATTTGGTTACCCATCGCAGCTGGAAATTCACTTGCACGGTCACACCTCAGAGAAACTGTTCACGCGCTCTGAGTTTGGAAAGGAGTTAACTGAATTGTCCCAACTCAGCAATCACCAACTCACTTATACTGATAAAAGGCCTTTCAAATGTCCTGCTTGTGAGAAGAGCTTTAGAAGTAGGAATCATTTGCTGAAGCACCAGCACACTCATACTGGGGATAGCCTATTCATCTGCCCTGTCTGTGGGGACAGATTCACTAAGGCAGCTCACCTTCTGACTCACCAGCGAGTCCACACTGGGGAAAAGCCATTTACCTGCTCCTTCTGTGGGAAGGGATTTGCTCTATCATTCCACCTTCTGAGGCACACGTGTGCACAGGCTGGGGAGAAGCTGTTCAACTGTTTCCTTTGTGAGAGGGGATTCTCTAGCTTAACTGCCCTCCAAGCCCACCAGTTAACACATAATGAGGAGAGTCTGTTCATATGTCCTGATTGTGGGAAGAGCTTTAAAAGCTGTGAGATATTGATCAGGCACCAACTCTTGCACGATGATGAGAGACCACTTGGTTGCTTTTACAATGAAAATAGGTGCAGTCACGAAGACAGTCCCACTCTGGAGAGGACACTCGCCTGCTCTGTGTCTGGGCAAGAACTTGTTCAGGATCCCCACCCTGAGAGGCAACAGTGCACCCCCGCTGGGAAGGGACCAACCATGGTCTCCGTGCCTGAGAAAAAAAATGCTCAGTCACCCCAGCCTTTGTCGCATCAACAACCTGACAGTGGGGAGACACCATTCACCAACTCAGTGCCGGAGAAGGAATTGACCCAGTATTCTCACCTTTTGGAAAGCCAGCTCAGTCACAGTGGTTTGAAGGCATTTATCTGCAACATATGTGCGAAGGGATTCACGCAAAGATCCAACCTGCTGAAACACCATCTGGTTCACACTGAATACCGACCTTATAAGTGTTCTGACTGCGGGAGAAGCTTTAAAAGCAAACAAGAAGTAGCGAAGCACCGGCGTGTTCACACAGGGGAGCGGCCTTTTACCTGTTCTGTCTGTGGGAAGGGTTTCCCTTGGACATCCCAACTGCTGACACACCAGCGAGTTCATACAGGGGAGAGGCCTTTCACCTGCACTGTGTGTGGAAAAGGATTCACTCAGTCGTCAAACCTAATGAAACATCAGCGAGTTCACACCGGTGAGAGACCGTTCGTCTGCCCTGTCTGTGGGAAAGGATTCATTCAGTCACAACACCTCCTGAAACACCAGCGAGTTCATAAGAGACTGGAAAGGTTGGATGCTGCCAGTAGTGCTGTTGTGGAACAGGTTGAGGCCTAAAGCTATGGGCTTACATTGAGATGTACAAGAAATGTCCTATAGCCACCCTCTGCAATGATCAGGATATTGAACAATTGGGATTGCCGATAACGTACTGCCACATTGGAGATTGGTTTAACGCACTGATCTGTGCTACAGGTTGATGTTTCATCTATGAAAAAGACTTATTTTGTGAAGATTTGGCAGGATTGTGTGACCATCAAAAGGGTCGTACAGCATGGAGACAGGCCATTCAGTCCAGATTGCCCTTCCCACCAAGATCTCCCATCCACATTAGTCCCATGCTTGGCCCATATCCCTCTATAACTTTCCTATTCATGTACCTATCCTATGTCTTCCATGTGAAGTTAACAATGATGATCTCCAGTCATATTTGTAATAGTTCCTTGTATCTGTGTAGTGAGACACAAAACTGGAGAAGATAGTAGAAGATGTAAAAAAAAAAATGTAGAGAGCAAACCAATATTAGATGTTATTTTGGCCCGGTAGGAATTTTGTATACAGTTGTACATATATACATTTTAGGATGGGTGTGAATGCTTTGGAGGAGGTACTATAATGCTCCCAGTGAAGAAACATTACAGATATGTGATGGATGTGTGTGCGTCCTTTTGAGTAAAGACGTCAAATGGGAGATTAGTTAATTTGTTCTGAATAAAGTCTAATTCTCACTCCATTTTTGACTAGATATTTGTTGCATTTTTTGTTTTATTTTGGATGCGTGTGACACTGTTGTATTTTACTATTGTTTTAGGATTTTACTTGTGTTCCGTAAAATAATTAAATATTTATCTCTCCAGTAATTTCCTTCTACAGTACACCACAGCTGCACTTGGCAGTACTGTTCCCAATTTATCCTGTATGCTTCTTAAACCTTGACTGTAACAGCAGGCTACTTAAGGCACTGGAAAGGTATCGGCAATACTGCCACCGCAAAGTCTTCCAAATTTACTGCAAGGATAAGAAAGAAAAATCCACTGTTTTCCACTGCTAGTTACTCTCGGTTGACTTTGAAGGGTTGGCCATGTCATTTTGCATGCCTAGCACCAGACTCCCGAACTAGACACTCAGTTCACATGGTAGACAGGGGGGGAAAAGGAGGTGGGGTAGTTCTGTTATGAAGGTGGTGGATGCATTAATGAGAAACGATTGAAACTCTTATTTCAGATGCAGAATCAGGTTCAATAGATATGTATACAATAGACACCAGGTGCAGGAGTAGGTCATTCGGCCCTTCGAGCCAGCGCCTCCATTCAATGTGATCATGGCTGATCATCTACAATCAGTACCCCGTTCCTGCCTTCTCCGCATATCCCCTGACCACTATCTTTAAGAGCCCTGTCTAGCTCTCTCTTGAAAGTCTCCAGAGAACCGGCCTCCACCGCCCTCGGAGGCAGAGAATTCCACAGAATCACATCTCCCTGTGTGAAAAAGTGTTTCCTCATCTCCATTCTAAATGGCTTACCCCTTATTCTTAAACTGTGGCCCCTGGTTCTGGACTCCCCCACCATCTGGAACATGTTTCCTTCCTCCGGCATGTCCAAACCCTTAATTATTCTTATATGTTTCAATAAGATTCCCTCTCATCCTTCTAAATTCCAGAGTATACAAGCCCAGCTGCTCCATTCTCTCAGCATATGAGTCCCACCATCCCGGAATTAACCTTGTGAACCTACGCTGCACTCCCTCAATAGCAAGAATGTCCTTCCACAAATTTGGAGACCAAAACTGCACACAATAGACCAAAACTACACACAATATGAGAACAAAGAAGCCACAGTTGGAAGTATTCTGTAGCCCTCCTGATAGTTGCAATACTCCAGAAACCTATATATAGCAAGATCTTATGTAGGCATACAGGAGAGATGCTGCAGTTATAATGGTGATTTTATCTTCATTTACATTGGTGTACACAAAACGGTAAAGTACCTTTCAGGACAAGTTGATAGCGTTTACAGTAAACCCTTGCAATAACGTATCTGCATTTTTGGTTATAGTGGACTGAGGCACCCATTGCACCCCGTAACGAGAAGCATGAAATTGGCGTGAATACCGGACCCAGAACTGGCGCATCGTGTGTGGGACGGGTGTCTCGGCGGTTCCCAGTCCTGTGATTTCTCGCTTGTTTAGCCCCCACTCCCCCCCCCGCCCACACTGCCGCATTTCTTCTTCCCTGGCCTTGGGCTAAACTTTTTCCCGCTCACTTGGTTATAGTAGGCAATGGAAATAACAAATCAACCCCCCCCACCCCATTATTGGTGATCCATTATTGTGAGGGTTTACTGTATTTGGGAAACTTTTGCAAATAATATATTTTGGATGTAACCAGAGAACTCATCTGGTTTCATCAAGTAGAATGGGATAGGAAAATAAACTACTCATAATGAAGAGTAGACCCAAACGCTGGAGAAACTCAGCGGGTGAGGCAGCATCTATGGAACAAAGGAGTAGGCGACGTTTCGGATCGAGACCCTTCTTCAGACTGAAGAAGGGTCTCGAACCGAAATATTGCCTGTTCCTTTGCTCCATAGATGCTGCCTCATCTGCTGAGTTTCTCCGGCTTTTTTGTCTACCTTCGATTTTTTTCAGCATCTGCAGTTCTTTCTTAATCAGAATAAAGTGTGCTCTGAGAATAAATAAGGCGAGGTAGCATGCCTTAATGACTACCATGCACTTTGGGTAATTGGTGATGATGGCACATCTCAACTCCAGCCTCCCAGACCTTGATCCAGGGCAGTTTATCAACCATCACCACAAGCTCATAGCAGGCATCATCTCCCTGACCCTGCTGTAATCTCTGGAACATCTAGATAGCTAGGATACTTACATCAGACTCCTATGTATTGATTACAGCTCCACCTTCAATACTATAAACATATATAGCAATGCATATTGAAACCATTGAATCTGCTTCCTTTTCTAATTCAAAGAGATTACTGATTCCTATGGTGTGTAACAGTGCTATTGGAAGTGCAGAGAACTTTGGCACAAAGATCAACTCATTGAAAGTACTCAAAAATGTAGATCAACCGCAGGAATGGGATTGTCCTTGGGGTCAATCAGTAGAGGAAATTAAAGAGATGTCTGTTGTATACCATTAATGATTACAGTGGACGATGGGGAAATCAGGATGTAGAGGGGCGTTGTACTTTTTCCGGAGGATGCATCTCAACAATATTGCCAATTCCACAGCTCTAGCTCGTATGATGAAGAACTGAATTTTCTAGCATGGATCAGTCTGTGCCTCATGGTGGAACACAACATGCTGTCATTCCCTCTAAGATTCTTAACATTTGGGCAGAAATAGGAGTGGGGTGAAGTTTCATCGCGCTGCCTTCTGCTCTGCCTTTTAATTAGATCTGAACGGGTTCAACATTGGCCACAGCTTCCCTCCTAAGCAGCTCAAATATTTGTCAATCTTGAATTTATACGATGAATCCACTTCTACAGCTTCCTGTAGTTGGGAATTTCAGAGAAGAAATTCCTCATCTACATCGTAAATTGTTAATCCTCTTATTCTGAAACTTCAATCCTGAGGTCTAGATGTCCTCATAAGGGGCAATAGCTTCTCAACTTCCATCCAATCAACTCCTTTCAGTAAAGTTGCACTAATTGAACCTGCCCAAACTCCAGGAATCAACCTGACTTATCTTTCCTGCGCTACCTCCATTGCAAGCCCATCCTTCCTTTAATACTGCATGGAGAACAAAACTACGAACAGTTCTGTATCTAGTCTCATCGATATTCTGCTAAATGGCATCAAACCTTTAAACTTTAGACTTTAGAGATATAGCACAGCAACAGGCCGTATGGTCCATCGAGTATGCGCCGACCAGTGCACCAGCACTATCCAACACAGTATGGACAATCTTTTTCAACTTACCAAAGCCAATTATAGAGTAAACCGGAGCACGCGAAAACCCACACAGCAAGAATGCACACATTTTGTACAGACAGCACATAGAGTCAGGATTGAACCCGGGTCTGGCGCTATAAAGTAACAACTCTACATACAGTATGCACGACTGCTGTGCCACTGTGGCTGCAAATCTTGTGTTTCATACATTGGGACATCCAGATCAGTTTGTATTGCAGCGTTTAGCAGTTTCTATGTTTAAATAATAACGTTATATATTATATATATATATATATATATTAATAACTTCAAATTATTCTGGAGTGTATTCCATCTGCCAACATCTTGCCCATTCACCTTGCAGGCTTTATCTCATTATTGTTAACCACATACATTTTCATCAGAAACAAATTTGGCTGCAGTACACTCTGTCCCTTCTACCAATCTTTAATAGAGTGTAAATAGTGAAACCCCAATAATGATCCCGGTGGTATCTGACTAATAAGTTTGTGTGAATCCTAAAATGACCCATTTAAAATTATGTTTTGATTTTCGTTAGTTAGCCTTTCCCCTATTTGTACAAGGCACTGCCTCCAATCCGGTGTGTTTCTGCTTTCTGCAATCATCTTAATGGGGCATTTTATCAGATGCCTTCTGGAAGTCCAAATACACATCAACATCCCCTTTTATCCACCTTCGTTGTTATCTCATTTTATTCTAGTAATTTTGTCAAATATGATTTCCCTTTCAGAAAACCACGTTGACTTTCTTCTTCTTTCAAATAACTTGAAAACAAATTGAGCATTGAACTTTCATATCTTTATTTTAATTAAGTTACACATTTAAAATATAAAATCCCATACAATCATTGAACAGCAGTAATTTTCAGCACCTCTGCTTTCCTTGTGTAAAATTTCAAGATAAAACTAAGATCGTTTTGAATTGTACAAATAAGGTTTTATTTCTAAAAGTTATTCAAATTGAACAGGAAAATGAAACTCGATTGAGCTCCTCACTGTCTGCTGCCTGTGTTGATCATAGCAAAGATCTTAGCTTTTTTAACTTGACTCAGTTAAAACTATTTATCTTCAAGAAAAAACAGCTGAACTGATTTGGATTTCAAGAATATTTGAAACCAGGTCTTGGTTCTCGGACATTAAATATGGCTCACAAGTTAAGTCTAATGGTGGGTAGCATTCTGAGCAATGTGGGTATTGCCCTGTAGAAGTGATATGGAAGTTATCACAACAGAAGAAATTAAGCTGCCGTATTAAATGGGCTAATTTAGGCAAGTTGTCCAGCATGGACAAGTCGTGATATAGGGCCTATTTCCAGCTCTATAGCTCTCAGATTATGACTCGATAGTTGGACTTTGTGGGGGAGTTTATGGAAATGTGAAAAGAATAAAATAGGATTAGTGAGTATGAGTGATTTGATAGTTGGTGTGGAGTTGATGGACTGAGGAACCAATTTCCATGCTGTGCAGTAATTACGAATTTAAGATTTAACTGCAAATCAAAATCAAGTGAGCAGCAGCACCATTCTTTAGGATGCACTGTAACAGGTCAGCATGAATTGTTCATCAGCACCACCCACAACTGCCCTCTTAACCACCCAGAAAAGACAACTGCAAGGAAGCACATGGCAACCCAAGTTTTCCTTCAAGTATCCATCCATACCAATACTGAGTGAAGATTCAACAATCCCAATGCAGGTGTGACTCAGCTGCCTGGTGAGGGGGCAGCATAACTCCACTTTCCAAAATGAAGCTAGAAGGGCTGGGCAATGCACACTGATCTTTTCTGTGACGCCTCTACCCCACAAATTCAAACATTATTTATAGAGAGCCACAAAACCACATGAACGTCCCTGAATGGAATGGTGGATGCCATCAGGCAGGAGGTACAGAAGGCTGAGATTCCACACCACCATACACTTTCCTGCATCTAATAGGTTCTTGAACGGACCCATACAACCTTAATTCTACCTCAGCAACGGGACACATATTGTGCTATCATGGACTTGTTTTCTAATTGTGTTGTGCACTGATGTCTTGTTTGCTTTGCAGTCTTTTGTCTTTTCACTGTCCAGTAGAATGTATGTGTATAGTTGATGCTTCTGTGCATTGTTTGAGTTCAAACGCAGTGATGCCGCTGGAAACAAGTTTTCTGTTGTACATGTACTTCACGACAGATGTGAATATGACAGTAAACAACTGACATGATAATGGACACAAAGTAACGGCGTATCTCAGCAGGTTGGGCAGCAACTAGGAGAATAGGAATAGGTGACTTTTCAGGTTGAGACCTTTCTTCAGACTGATTGTAGGGTGGAGAAGAAAACTGGAAGGAGGAGAGGCAGGACAAATTGTGACTGGTAATTGACGGACGCAGGCGAGGGAGGTTTTCGGTAGGCTGATGGTTGGAACATAGGCCAGAGATAAAAGTAGAAGTTGTGAGACAGGATAAAAGATCTGTGAACCTAGAGGAAGTAATGTAGAAGGAGGGGAGAGGGTGGGGAAAAATAGGTAGGAGTCCAGGAAGGGCACAGGGGAGGAGAGTGGGGTTATACGGGGTTTGTGGGGGAGAAATGCAAAGGAGAGGGGGTGTTTGATAGAGGTTACCTAAAACTGGAGAATTCATTGTTCATGATCAAGAATACAATACACAATTCTGATCAAGGCTGCTTAGGGGTGATATAAGTGAGTTACTTTCCTTCTAAAAATTCTGCTGCAATGCACTGCTCATGTTTAAATGAACCTCAGAATACTTGATGAGGTGATCTTTGTGGATATTCACAAAGTTGTGGAAAGGGTTTAAACAAATAAGGAGCATGGGATGAGATAGTGGTCTGATTTGATTGGTGTAGATGGGCAAAAAGGTTGGAATGGAAGAGGCAAGCTGAATGGCCTGTTTCTATGTAGTGTGACTCCATGACTGAGTAAATTGGAAGGGGAGATCTGTGATAAATATGAGCTGGGGAAGGGAGGTGAAGGGATGTGAGTGGATGGGGACACGCAGCTGGTCATATAAAATGTAGGAGCAAAGTTAAGCTGTTTGGTCCATCGAGTCTACTCTGCCATTTGAATGGCCCTGCAGAGGATTTGTCACCACAGGTAATGGTACGACAGAGACAGCAGGCAAGTGAGATTTGGTCAACATGTGGCAGCAAGGTTTTGGGATGTGCTTCACAGTCTCCCGGCTGCTGCCAGTAGTTAGTTCTCTTGAACAGCCAGAGTTTTCCACAATTCCCACTCCTGTTCTCACAATCACCTGAAGTCTCCTTCCAGTGCTCCTGTATTCTTGGACCATCCCCAGTGCTCCCAGATCCAACGGTCTCCCTCCCAGTGTGGTCCAATCCCAGGGTCACCTTCAGTGCTCTCGGATTCCAAGACGCTCCCGCCGCAATGCTCCCAGATCACAGGCCTCCTGTCCCATTCGCTCCAGACTCCAGGAGCTACTATAAAGTTCTTGGAAATGGCCTCGGCGTCGGTACTCCCAGATCTAAAGATGCCGCCAGATCGAGATGTCGGGCATTTGACCGGCTTCTCCTCAGTGTGAACGCGTTGGTGCGCCAGTAGGTGGGAGGACCTTGTAAATCCTTTGCCGCACACAGAGCAGGTGAAGGGCCTTTCCCCGGTGTGAGTGCGCTGGTGTCTCAGCAGGGTGGATGACTGAGTGAATCTCTTGCCGCAGGCAGAGCAGGTGAACGGCCTCTCCCCCGCATGGACACGCTGGTGCCTCAGCTGGTTGGACATCTGGGTGAATCCCTTGCCGCACTCGGAGCATCGGAACGGCCTCTCGCCCGTGTGTATGTGCTGGTGCGTCAGGAGGTGGGAGGACTGGGTGAATCCCTTCCCGCACACGGAGCAGGAGAAGGGCCTCTCCCCGGTGTGAACGGGCCTGTGCGTCAGCAGGTGGGATGAACGGGTGAACCTCTTCCCGCACACGGAGCAGCTGAAGAGCCTCTCGCCAGTGTGACTGCGCCGGTGGGTCTCCAGCTCAGACGGGTAGTTAAATCCCTTCCCGCAGTCCTCACACTTGTACGGCTGCTGTCCCGTGTGGCTGCGCATGTGTATTGTCAGGTTGGATGATCGGCTGAAGGCACAGTCGCAGATCGAGCACGTGTACGTCTTCTCTCCGCTGAAAGCGGCGGCTTTATCTGCCATGTTCCAAGGTCGGCACAAATCTGATCCTGACGAATGTAGTGAGGGGTCAGACCTCGAAGAGACGCTCGTTTGCAAAGTCTTCTAAAATGAAACAAACCAGGCAATAAGTCATCAATTTGCAAAACAAGGGGTAGAAGCAATTTGTAGCATCATTAAAATGATTTCCCCAATGTTACCAAGGGAGACCAGGCTCTCAAGTGGTCTGATTCATAGGAGCTATTATAAAGGGAGGTCACTCGTAGAAGTAGAAGTGGGTAATAGAAGGGTAGAGTGAGGGAAAAGTAGACAGAAGGCAGAGTGTGACAAACTTGGATTGTTTTCTCTGGAGCATAGAAGGTTCAGTGTCGATATAATAGATGTGTATAAAATTATGAGAGGCATAGATAAGGTAGGCAGTCAGGGTAGAAATGTCAAAGTGAGCATAGAGTCAGAGAATGATACAGTGTGGAAACAGGCCCTTTGGCCCAACCGGACAACATGTGCCAGCTACACTAGTCCCACCTGCCTGAGCGTGGTCCATATCCCTTAAAACCTGTCTTATCCATGTACCTGTCCAACAGTTTCTTAAACGATGGGATAGTCCCAGCCTCAACTACCTCCCCTAGCAGCTTGAGTTCCCCCATACACCCAACATGCAACATATTTTCCCCTTCACCTTGAACCGATGTCCTCTGGTCCTCGATTCACCTCCTCTGGGTAAGAGACTCAGTGCATCTACACGATCTATTCCTATCATGATTTTGTACACCTCTATAAGATCACCCCTCATCCTCCTGCGCACTAAGGAATAGAGAACCAGTCTACTCAACCTCTCCTTATAGCTCACACATGGCAACATCCTCATAAATCTTTTCTGAACCCTTTCAAGTTTGACAATATCTTTCCTACAACATGGTGTCCAGAACTGAACACAATATTCTAAATGCAGTCTCATCAACGTCTTATACAACTGCAACATAGAAATTAGTTGCAGGAGTAGGCCATTCGGCCCTTCGAGCCTGCACCGCCATTCAATATGATCATGGCTGATCATCCAACCTAGTATCCCACACCTGCCTTCTCTCCATACCCCCTGATCCCATTAGCCACAATGGCCACATCTAACTCCCTCTGAAATATAGACCTCTCAACTCCTATACTCAATACTCTGACTGATGAAGGTCAATGTGCCAAAAGCCTTTTTGACCACCTTATCTACATGTGACTCGACCTTCAAGGAACCATACACCTGCACTCCTAGATCCCTCTGCTCTACAACACTCCCCAGAGGCCTATCATTTACTGTGTTGGTCCTGGCCTTGTTACATGTCCAAAAGTGCAACACTTCTCTGTATTAAATTTCATCAACCCAACTGGCCAATCGATCCAGATCCTGCTGCAATCTTTCACAACCATCTTTGCTCTCTGCAAAACCACTCACTTTTGTATCATCAGCAAACTTGCTAATCTTGCCCTGTATATTCTCATCCATGTAGATGACAAATCGTAACAGGTCCAGCACCGAACCCTGAGGCACACCTGTCGTAGGCCTCCAGTCTGAGAAGCAACCTTCTGCCATCACCCTCTGCTTCCTTCCATAGAGCCAGGTTGCTATCCATTCAGCTATCTCTCTTTGGATCCCATGAGATTTAACCTTCCACAGCAGCCTACCATGCGGAACCTTGTCGAATGCCTTACTGAAATCCACGTACAGAACATTTACAATGAGCCCTTGCCCATCAAAATTCCTGTATAACCTATACCTCAGAATACTCTCTGGTAACTTTCCAACTACAGATGTTAAGCTTACTGCCTATAGACCTCGACATTTTCCCTGCAGCCCTTCTTGAAAAGAGGCACAACATTGGCCACACTCGAGTCTTCCGGCACCTCTCCCGGATTAAAGGACATCTCGTAAATTTCAACCAGGGCTCCCGAAATTTCCTCTTGTTTTCCGCAATATCCTTGATCAGATATCAATATCAGATCAGGCCCTGGAGATTTGTCTACCTTCATACACGATAGTACCTTCAGTACTTCTTCGACGTTAACACTAACTGCTCTCAAGACACTTCCATTGATTGCCCCAAGTACCTCTATCCTACTGTCTTTCTCCTTGGTACAGAGGAGAAATATGAATTGATTACCTTGCCCATCTCCTGTGGCTCCACACAGATGTGACCATTTTGATCCCTGGGAGGTCCCACTCTCTCTCTAGTTACCCTTTCCCCCCTTATGTATTTATAAAATCTTTTGGGACTGTGCATAATCCCACCGCCATAGCTATCTCCTGGCCCCTTTTTGCCCTTCTGATCTCCTTTTTTCAGTTTACTCCTTAGTTCCCGAAACTCCTCCAGGGATGCACTTGATCCCATCTACCTATACCTGCCTCATGCATCCATCTTTCGACCAATGACCAATGGTTTAAAGACAGAAGAAAGTTTAAAGATGAGCAAGGCTAGTTTTTTTACACAGAGAGTAGTGGGTGCCCAGAACACACTACCAGAGGTGGTAGTGGAGGCAGATATGATTGTGGCATTAAAGGTTATTTTAGGTAGGCACATGGATATGCAGGGATTGGAGGGAGATGGAACATGTACAGGCAGAGGGGAATTTAGCATCATGTTCGGCACCAAAACATTGTGGGCTGAATGGCCTGTACATGTGCTGCACAGTTCTATGTTCTATGAAGAGTTAAAAAGAAAACAGAGTATAGACAAGGTACAGCAGTAAAAGAGACGGAGATAACAGGAGAGAAATAGAAAAGGAATATAAAAGAGTGGGAATAATAGTGTAAGAGTATGGAAGAGAGGAAATGAGAGGATCAATAGAGGGCAGAGTGTGGGACCAAGAGTGAAGGAGAGGAGGACTAAGAGAAGGAAGAGAAAGTGAAACCAGGAGGCATGAGAGAGTGCGGCACCAAGAGAAAGGAGAGAGAGCAGGACTTAGAGAGACGACAGAGTGTGGCTAGGGAAAGGGATAGAGAGAGAGAGACCAAGCAAAGGGAAAGAGCACGGGACCAAGAGAGGGAAGAGAGAGTGGGAACAAGAATGGCAAAAAGAGAGTAGGACAGAGGGAGGGGAGAAAAAGTTGGCAAAGAGAGGAGTGGGAGCAGGACAGAGACAGGGAAAGAGCGCAGACAAAGGGATGGATAGTGAGTGGGATGCCAAGAGAATACAGAGCAGAGTTAGGGTGAGAGAGAGCATAACAGAGGGAGGGAGTGCGGGACAGAGGGAGCAAGAGTAGGTGAAACAGAGGGAGCGAGAGAAGGTGGGACAGAGGGAGTGTGGGACAAAATGAAACGAGAGTGAAAAAGAGTGAGTGCACAAGATTGGGCCAGAGGGAACAATAGCTAATGGAACAGAGGAAGTGAGAGAGGTTGGGACAAAGGATGTGAGAGTGTAAAAGAGTGAGAGTTTGAAAGAGCATATGAGAGCGAACTAGAAGTGAATATGTGTGGTCACAGGAGTTTGAAAAGAAAGAGTTGGATAGAGTGGAACAGGGAGGGAAAGAGTCAGTAGAATTAGAGTGAACAAGAGAGTGTGAATGATCATGTGGGGGTGAGTGTGGGACAAAGGGAGTGAGAGAGATTATTTTGTAGAGATATTTATGGATATGAATAAGGCAGTGCCTTAGGTGTTGTTTCCATGTGCATTCTTAAGGTTTTTGTCATGGTACCTTGTGGTAGATTTGTGCAAAAGGTCCATTGGATCTATGCTGATCTGGCAAATTGGAAGTTATGTGAGCAGTTCACCAATCACGTTGTTAATCTTTTCCGGCTTAATGACATCATTTCTATGTGCCTCCTGCACTTATTTTCTGTTTCTATATTGGGGACGATTAGCCATGATCACAATGAATGGCGGTGCTGGCTCGAAGGGCCAAATGGCCTCCTCCTGTACCTATTTTCTATAGCTGGATGACCAGAACTGCACACAATACTGTGATGTTTCAATTATTTGTACAGTTGCAACATGATGTCTCAACCCCTGTAGGGAATGCCTGAATGAAGTGGAATGGTTAGCATTGTGTATCCATGCACTGTAAATGGCTCGATTGTAATCATGTATTGTCTTTCCACTGACTAGTTAGCGCGCAACAAAAGCTTTTCACTGTACCACTATACACGTGGCAATAAACTATACTGAACTGAACCGAATGGGGTAGGTCGCATCGTCAGTGTTGTAGGTGAAGTGATGGCGTAATGCATGGAGGGGGTGTGCATTGAGGGGGCATAGTGGGGTGCATGAGTGGGAAGCGATGGTGGGTGTGGAGTTGAGGGATTGTCAGGCGATTTGTTGGGACGACAGTGTACGGGGAAGAGGCAAAGACGCGGGTGGATGTGATGAAGTGTGGCGGCAGGAGAGAGCTGGGGCGGTGGGTAGAGAGCAGATTGCAGAGCTGTGCCTGGGGTCGCGGATGATGGGTGTGGAGGGGATGGGTCATTGGGACAGTGCATGGAAAGATAATGATGGGGCTTTGCCTGGAGTGGGAATTACGGAATATGGAGGGAGTGATTTCGGGTCAGTAGACGGGAAGCTAATGATCGATCGGGTGGAGGGGTCGTTGAGAAGCCACCGGGTGAGGTGAGTTGGACCGCAGCATAAACTCACCACCTCTTCGCTTCGGGCATCGGGCCGGACAATCAGAGGCAGGACATCCGCTTGGCAGAGCAGGGCTCCGTGTGGCTCAAGTTAGATCCGCCTCAGCACATCCCTACCAATCAGATCCGAAGAGAGGGGAATCGCCCGTCGGTTAAAGGCACCAGCAAATATCATAGGTACACAAAAGACTGGAGAAACTCAGCGGGTGCAGCAGCATCTAAGGAGCGAAGGAGATAGGCGACGTTTTGGGTCGAGACCCTTCTTCAGACTGGTCAGGGATCAGGGAAACGAGATATATAGACGGTGAGGGTTACACAAAAAGCTGGAGAAACTCAGCGGGTGCAGCAGTATCTAAGGAGCGAAGGAGATAGGTCGCCTATCTCCTTCGCTCCTTAGATGCTGCTGCCCCGCTGAGTTTCTCCAGCTTTTTGTGTAACCCTCGATTCTCCAACATCTGCAGTTCCTTCTTTAACAATATATAGACGGTAATGTGGAGAGATAAAGAACTATGAATGAAAGATATGCAAAAAAGTATCGATGACGAAGGGAACAAGCCATTGTAAGCTGTTTGTAGTGTGAAAATGAGAAAGCTAGTGCGACTAGGGTGGGGGAGAGATAGAGAGAGAGGGAATGCCAGGGCCCGAGGGTTGAGGGAGAGGTGGGAAGGGGAGGAGACAGCAAGGGTTAACAGAATTGAGAAAATTCATTGACTATTTGCATCTGTGTGTGAGATACCCTTTATGCTCACAATTAATACTCAAAGACTAAATCCTGGAAGCAAGAGATTTCTTTATTTTACAAGTCTGCAGACCGGGTGCCTCTCCAACTCGAGACACACTGAAGCCAGAGAGATCATCCCCCTTTATACACAAAATCTTACATTCAATCTCCCCTCCGGACCTTTCTCCAATCAGGGTCGGAGGTGCACAATCTGTAAGTACCTCCCACCGTACATCCCCTCGCACCTCCCATATCATACATTGCATGTTCAAACATGTTCATGGTAATGAGCAATTTCTTGACCAGGGGTGTGTTGTAATATTCATTTATTCTATTAAGCATGCTCAATTGCTCATGACCTGGCCCAGTTTTACTCACCTCCTAGTGAACCCTCTCAGTTTTCCTATATCAGTACTAAAGCTAAGCTATAGTGACAAGGGTCCCATCTATCACTCCTTTCCACTGATAGGGATCTCTCTACATCACCCCCTTCTCTAGCTATACAATGAATCTCTTCTTACTCAAAGACTCGAGGATGGGTCTGGCAACCTTCAGACACTGCTGTGTCAGAATCCTCTCTTCAGCCCCTCTCTGTTTGAATTCTCTTTAAAACTCCTTTCTTTAATAGGGTTTAATCACTTTATCCCTCACATGTGATTGTCTGCAATTGATTGCAGTCTTGGATGGAGCCATTCCCAAACCATTTGGTGATGCGTCCTGATAAAATGCTTTCTACGGTGCATCTGTGGAAATTGATGAGAATTGTTGGAGACATACTGAACTTCTTCAGTCTTCAAAGAAAACAGAGGCATCGGCGTGCTTTCTTGGACATTGCTTTGTTATGGGTCTTCCAGGACAAGTTGCTGGTGATATTTACACCTTGGAATTTTACTTCAGTGCTGTCAATATTTTCTGGTGTAGATGTACCGCTCCATATCTCGAAGTCGATCACAATTTCCTTTGTTTTGCTATCAAAAGTAGATGTGGAAGAAAGACAAAGTTGAGATTAAGAGCTGAGATTATTCCTGATAAAACATATTTGGAATACAAAAAACATGCAAAAACTCTTAATACATTCTCACAGACTTTACCTTTGATAATGTCATACTCAGTAGTGGTGGCACCTGCCTTTGTACAATATACCCTTGCCACTCATGTCGCTTGCATATGTGGTGTCCCCACCGCTCCTTGTTCAATGTTCAGCAGCAGAAAGCAGCAGAAGGCCCTCAACTGGTCCTCCCGCACATAGCATTTGCTTTGGCAGCACCAAGCTTTAATGCATCCCATAGCATCTATTTCTGCAGTCTGGAATTGGCCAGTCGGCAACATTCTCTTATAGATGTCTCGTTAAACTGGGAGACCAACCAGTTTTGGGCAGATCAAAGAGTGCCTTGAGTGTGGAGATTGAACAAGGCAGATGGAGAGAAGGTGTGGCAACAGTTAGAGACAGGTGAAGGTGAATGAAGAAATTGCACAAAAGAGGAACGAGGAAACGAGAAATGCTAGCATTTCTTAATAAAGGAAATGGAGGATGTACAGTATATACATAATTGTATAAAACATAACACTATTGGGCAATTAACTGAGGTACACTGGGCCCAGTGATAGACTCACTACCTCACAGTGCCAGTGGCTTGGGATTGATCCTGACTATGGATGCGGTCTGTGTGAAGTTTTTACATTCTCCCTGTGACTGCATGTGTTTTCCCCAGGTGCTCCGGTTTCCTCCCAAATTGCAAATGTATGCAGGTGTGTCGATTAATTGGCTTCTGTAACTTGCCACCAGTGTGTAGGATGCAAACGTGGGATAGCATAGAACTAATATACAGGTGATGGATGGTCAGCGTGTACTCGGTTTTCCGAAGGGCCTGCTTCCATGCTAAATCTCTACACTAAACTATTTTACAATTAACTATATTAGGGTTTATTACGAATGCAGCTGGCATGCGTAATAGAGTTGTGGATTTGAATTTCAGGGGACATTTGATAAGGGTGGCACAGCGGTAGTGTTCCCGTTGATTTGGAAGCAACAGCAACAAAGAGAAGCAGGAGAAAACACTGATTGGCTCTAACCTGAGTGGGCGGAGAGTTAGAAGTGAGTCAGAGGGTGAAAACAGTTGAAAACTGAGGAATTTGGTTTGTTAATTGGTAAATTAGGCAATTTATCACTCAATATAAGTAAGACAGCTCTTAGGGAGCGGCAGTGAGGGAAGTGTCCTGTGTGAAAAGTGCGAGTCTGTGGCTCGAGAGTCTGTGGCTCGAGAGTCTTTGGCGAGGAGAGGAGGCTACACAAAACACCGGAGCGGGAGAGACGAAAGAAGGAGATGTCAAGCAAGCTGATTCAGTGTGATGCTTGCAGTATGTGGGTGGTCAAGGACACTGCTGGTGCCTCTGGCGGCTACAAATGTGAGAAGTGCATCCAGGTACAGCTCCTGAAGGACCGTGTTGGGGAATTGGAGAAGCAAGTGGATGACCTCAGGTTCGTCCGAGAAACTGAGTCATTCCTCGGCAAGTCCTACAGTGAGATTGTTACACCTAAGGTACTGGAAGGGAAAAAGTGGGTGACGGTGAGAAAGGGAGGGAAACTTGGAATGCCAAGGTCCCCGGGCGTTATACCTCTTGTGAACAGGTTCACCCACTTAGAAGCTGTCGGGACAGAAGACGTTAAAACACTGAGCGGCGGACTGGCTTGCGACGCAAAAAGGGCTGTTGAGCCAAAACCAAAGAGAGATATGGGACCTGAATGTGTGGCTGTGTAACTGGTGCAGGGGGCAGGGATTTAGATTCATAGATCACTGGGATCTGTTTTGGAGTAAGGGGGAAATGTACAAAAGGGATGGATTGCATCTTAACAGGTGGGGGAACCAGCATTCTGGCACGCAGGTTTGCCACTGCTACACGGGTGGTTTTAAACTGAATAAGGGGGGTGGGGTGTCAAATGGGATAGTTGATGATGGAGTTAAAGGGAAAGAGAGTAAAGGATGGTTAATGACCCCAGAATTAACGTGAAAAGAAGCTCACAAAGGGATAGGAGAGTATGGCCAAGTGTAATAGGGATCGATGTGAAAGGTGAGATGCGTAAGGTATTAGAAGTATTGTATATGAATGCGCAAAGTATAAGAAGTAAAGTAGATCAGCTTGAGGCTCAGTTACAGGTTGGTAGATATGACATTGTGGGGATTACTGAGACGTGGCTGAAGGAGGATCGGGCCTGGGAACTTAATATTCAGGGTTATACATCCTATAGAAAGGACAGGCAGGTGGGCAGAGGAGTGGGGGGTAGCTCTGCTGGTGAGGGATGGAATTCAGTCCCTTGCGAGGGAAGACATACGGACTTACGAGGTAGAGTCACTGTGGATTGAGTTGAGGAATTGTAAAGGCAAGAAGACACTAATTGGTGTTATTTACAGACCCCCAAATAGTAGCCCAGATGTAGGGTGTAAGTTGCAGCAGGAGTTAAAACTGGCATGTAACAAAGGAAATGCCACTGTGGTGATGGGGGATTTCAATTTGCAGGTAGACTGGGAAAATCAGGTTGGTTCAGGACCCCAAGAAAGAGGGTTTGTAGAATGCCTCCGAGGTGGATTTTTAGAGCAGCTTGTAATGGAGCCAACCAGAGGAAAGGCTATTCTGGATTTAGTGTTGTCCAATGAACCAGATATGATAAGAGAATTCGAGGTAAAGGAACCGCTTGGAGGTAGTGATCATAATATGATTAGTTTTAATCTGCAATTTGAGAAGGAGAACGTTAAATCGGAAGTGGCAGTGATGCAGTTGAACAAAGGGGACTAGGCAGGCATGAGAGGGCAAAGTAGACTAGAAAGGGATCCTAGCAGGAATGATGGTGGAACAGCAATGGCAGTAATTTCTGGGCATAATCTGGAAGATGCAGGATCATTTCATTCCAAAAAGGAAAAAAGATTCTAAGGGGAGTAGGAGGCAACCGTGGCTGACAAGAGAAGTTAGGGATAGAATAAAACTAAAATAAAAGATGTATAACACAGCAAAGAGTAGCCGGAAGGAGGATTGGGAAACTATCATAGGACAACAGAAGGAAACAAAACGGGCAATACCAGCTGAAAAGACAAAGTACGAGGGGAAGCTGGCCAGGAATATAAAGAAGGACAGTAAAAGCTTCTTTAGATATGTTAAGGGGAAAAAGAGTAGCAACGTCAAATGTGGGTTCCTTGAAGGCAGACACGGGTGAAATAATTATGGGCAACAAGGAAATGGTAGAAGAGTTGAATAGGTATTTCAGATCTGTCTTCACAGATGTATTTCAGATCTATCTTCACAAGGAGAACACAAACAATCTCCCAGATGTACAGGAGGACAGAGGATCAAAGGGGGTAGAGGAACTGAAAGAAATTTTCATTAGGCGAGAAATAGTATTGGGTAGGCTAATGAGACTGAAGGATGATAAATCCCCTGGGCCTGATGGTTTGCATCCCAGGGTCCTCAGGGAGGTGGCTCTAGAAATAGTGGATGCATTGGTGATCATTTTACAATGTTCAATAGATTCAGGATCAGTTCCTGTGGATTGGAGGATAGCCAATGTTATCCCACTGTTCAAGAAAGGAGCGAGAGAGAAAACGGGGAATTACAGACCAGTTAGCCTGACTTTGGTGGTTGGTAAGATGATGGAGTCAATTATTAAATAGGTAATAATGGAGCATTTGGATAGCAGTAAAACAATTAGTCCAAGTCAACATGGATTTATGAAAGGGAAATCTTGCTTGACTAATCTTCTGGAATTTTTTCAGGATGTGACAAGTAAAATGGATGAAGGGGTGCCAGTGGATGTAGTGTATCTAGACTTTCAGAAAGCCTTTGATAAGGTCCCGCATGGGAGATTGGTGACTAAAATTAGAGCACATGGTATTGGGGATAGGGTGTTCACATGGATAGAAAATTGGTTAGCAGACCAGAAGCAAAGAGTAGGAGTGAACGGGTCCTTTTCAGAATGGTAGGAAGTGGCTAGTGGAGTGCCGCAAGGCTCGGTGTTGGGGCTGCAATTGTTTTCCATTTCTATCAATGATTTGGAAGAGGGAATTAGGAGCAACACTACCAAGTTTGCAGATGACACAAAGCTGGGTGGCAGTGTGAACTGTGAAGAGGATGTTAGGAGGTTGCAGGGGGACCTGGACAGTTTGAGTGAGTGGGCAGATGCGTGGCAGATGCAGTATAATATTGATAAATGTGAGGTTATCCACTTTGGCGGCAAAAACAAGGGAGCAGGTTATTATCTCAATGGGATTAGGTTAGGTAAGGAGGAGGTACAGCGAGACCTGGGTGTCGTTGTACACCAGTCACTGAAAGTTGGTGGTACACAAAAGGCTGGAGTAACTCAGCGGGTGTCTGAAGAAGGGTCATGACCCGAAACGTCGCCTATCTCCTTCGCTCCTTAGATGCTGCTGCACCTGCTGAGTTTCTCCAGCCTTTTGTGTACCCTCGATTCTCCAGAATCTGCAGTTCCTTCTTTAACACTGAAAGTTGGTGTGCAGGTACAGCACGCAGTGAAGAAAGCTAATGGAATGTTGGACTTCATAACAAGAGGATTTCAGTACAGGAGTAAAGAGGTTCTTCTGCAGTTGTGTAGGGCTCTGGTGAGACCACGTCTGGAGTATTGTGTACAGTTTAATTTGAGGAAGGACATCCTTGTGATTGAGGCAGTGCAGCGTAGGTTCACGAGATTGATCCCTGGGATAGCGGGACTGTCATATGAGGAAAGATTGAAAAGACTAGGCTTGTATTCACTGGAGTTTAGAAGGATGAGGGGGGATCTTTTAGAAACATATAAAATTATAAATGGACTGGACAAGCTCGATGCAGGAAAAATGTTCCCAATGTTGTGTCAGTCCAGAACCAGGGGCCACAGTCTTAGAATAAAGGGGAGGTCATTTAAGACTGAGCTGAGAAAAAACTTTTTTACCCAGAGAGTTGTGAATTTATGGAATTCCCTGCCACAGAGGGCAGTGGAGGCCAAATCACTGGATGGATTTAAGAGAGAGTTGGATAGAGCTCTAGGAGCTAGTGGAGTCAAGGGATATGGGGAGAAGGCAGGCACGGGTTATTGATAGCGGACGATCAGCCATGATCATATTGAATGGCAGAGCTGGCTCGAAGGGCCGAATGGCCGCCTCCTGCACCTATTTTCTATGTTTCTAATTATAGGATAGTGTTAATTTGTGGGTGTCACTTGTCGGCACGAACCCGGTGGGCTGAAAGGGCCTGTTTCCACGCTGGATCTTGAAAACTAAGACAAAACAAAAAAAGGTACCACATTAAAATTACCGATCAAAGTAATGCCCTTGTCCCACTTAGGAAACCTGAACGGAAACCTCTGGAGACTTTGCGACCCACCCAAGGTTTCCGTGCGGTTCCCGGAGGTTTTTGTCAGTCTCCCTAATGGTCGAAAGTGGTTTCCGTTTTAAAAATCGGTAATTTTTTAGTCTAAGCCGGTTACGATGCTAGTTGAAGGTGGTTGCCGGAGGACAAAAACCTCCAGGAACCTCCGGGAACCGCACAGAAACCTTGGGTGGGGCTCAAAGTCTCCAGAGGTTTCCGTTCAGTTTTCCAAAGTGGGACAGGGGCATAAGGGTTCACGGCATTGATTAGCATCACTTTTGCTGTACTGTGACCAGAAATGGCCATAGTACTCATGCAAACCAGTGTTGCGTACAACTCTTGGATACATTTCCTTCTTTTATATTCTGTGCCAATACCCATTTAACTACATATTTACTTGTCCTGTCATTTATGAATATGGAATCGGATTCATTTATATCCTCCCATTTATGATATTCCAGTCATAGAGTTATCCAGCAGAAACCTATCTGTTTACCCAACATGCCCAACAAGATACTTATCTGAGAGTTCCATTTGTCTGTATTTGAATCATATTTCTCCAAACCATCCCCACCTATGTGCTTGTCCAAATGAAGAAAGACTGGATAGACTCAACTTGTACTCGCTGGAATTTAGAAGATTGAGGGGGGGATCTCATACAGACTTACAAAATTCTTAAGGGGTTGGACAGGCTAGATGCAGGAAGATTGTTCCCGATGTTGGGGAAGTCCAGGACAAGGGGTCACAGTTTAAGGATAAGGGGGAAGTCTTTTAGGACTGAAATGAGAAAATCATTTTTCACACAGAGAGTGGTGAATCTGTGGAATTCTCTGCCACAGAAGATAGCTGAGGCCAGTTTGTTGGCTATATTTAAGATGCAGTTAGATGTGGCCCTTGTGGCTAAAGGGATCAGGAGAGAAGGCATGTACAGGATACTGAGTTGGATGATCAGCCATGATCATATTGAATGGCGGTGCAGGCTCAAAGGGCTGAATGGCCTACTCCTGCACCTGTTTTCTATGTTTATATGTGATCTTCCAGAGCAGCACACAATGCAGAACCTTTCAAAACCCCTAAACTTCTGTCCCTTAATTCTCATGTCATGCCCTCTTGTTTGAATCTTCCCTACCCTCAATGGGAAAAGCTTATCCACGTCAACTCTGTCTATCCCTTTCATCATTTTAAAGACCTCAATCAAGTCCCCCCTTAACCTTCTGCGCTCCAAAGAATAAAGACCTAACTTGTTCAACCTTTCTCTGTAACATAGTTGCTGGAACCCTGGCAACATTCTAGTAAATCTCCTCTGTACTCTCTCTATTTTGTTGACATCCTTCCTATAACTAGGCGACCAAAATTGTACACCATACTCCAGAATTGGTCTCACCAATGCCTTGTACAATTTTAACATTACTTCCCTACTGCTATATTCAATGCTCTGATTTATAAAGGCCAGCACACCAAAGGCTTTCTTTACCACCCTATCTACATGCGATTCCACCTTCAGGGAACTATGCACAGTTATTCCTAGATCCCTCTGTTCCACAGCATTCCTCAATTCCCTACCATTTACCATGTACGTCCTATTTTGATTTGTCCTGCCAAGATGTAGCACTTCACACTTATCAGCATTAAACTCCATCTGCCATCTTTCAGCCCACTTTTCCAAATGGCCCAAATCTCTCTGTAGACTTTGAGAATCTACTTCATTATCCACAATACCACATATCTTAGTATCATCTGCATACTTACTTATCCAATTTTCCACCCCATCATCCAGATCATTGATGTACATGACAAACAACAGTGGACCCCACACAGATCCCTGAGGCACCCCACTGGTCACCGGCTTCCAACCTGACAAACAGCCATCCACCATTACTCTCTGACATCTCCCATTCAGCCACTGTTGAATCCATCTTGCTACTCCGCCATTAACACCCAAAGATTGAACCTTCTGAACCAACCTTCCATGGGGAACCTTGTCAAAAGCCTTACTGAAATCCATATAGACATATAGATCCCTTTTCCGTTTATATACTTGTAAAAGCTCTTTTGATTCTCCTTAATCTTAATCTCCTTAATCTAATCCGCTAGTTATTTCATGCCCACTTTTTGCCCTCGAGATTCCTTCTTCAGTCAACTCAATTCCCTATATTCCTCGAGGAATGCACTTGATCCCAGCTGCCTATACTTGACTGATGCCTCCTTATTTTTCCTGACCTCAATTTCTCTTGTAATCTAGTGTTCCCTACTTCTGTTGGCCTTGCCCTTCACTCTAACAGAATCATGCAGACATTGAACACTCACTTTCACACTGTAAATAGCACCTACTTTCCGGATGTCTCTTTTTCTGCAAACAACCTACTCCATTCAACTTTTCCTCTCGAATATCATCAAAGTTAGCCTTGCCCCAATTTGGAACTTAACTTCATGAACCAACCTGATCCTGTAACTATTTTAAACCTAATGAAACTGTAACGCTGTGTCAATGTTCTTGCCTACTTATACTTCAGTCACTTGCCCTGCCCAATTCCCCAAGAGAAGGTCAAGCTTCATACTGTCCGTTGTTGAGCCTCCTACCTACTGCCTGAGTAAACTTTCCTGAATACACTTGTCAATTGTCCAACCCATCTAAGCCGACCTCTGGCAGTCCATTTATATTAAGATATTGAGAATCCCTGACTCTGGCAACCCTATTAGTTTCACAGCTGTTTGCAATCTCCATCAGCCTCACCATTCTAGAACAGTCTCTGTGGCCCTACCATTTACTGTTTGAGTCCTACCCTGGTTTACCGTGCCAAAATGCAACATATAACATGGTACAGTGCAGGAACATGCTGTTCAGCAAATGATATGGTGCTGACGATGATGCTAAATTAAACCAATTTGTGAGGGGATGGAGTCAAGATTAACTGAGCAGGTCCAGTGGGCAGAACCACCAGGAGAATGTTATGTGGGAGAACTGGCGATGTAAACTACATATCGAGATTGAAAGTTAAGACTGATAAGTTTAGAACAATGGTCAACACATGAGGATGTGATATTGCTGCAATTGTAGACACGTGGTTGAAAGAACCAGGGTATAGGATTTTCAGGCTTGGTAGAGGGGGAAGTAAAAGAAGAGCACACATTGCAATGTTGTTTAAGGAGAACATTTCCACAATACTCAAGCCTCTTCAAATGTGGCCACATGGGTAGAACCAAGAAACGGGAAAGGCAATCACTTTGCTGGTGTTATACCCGTACCTGCTCTCTCCATGATCCCCTTAGAACCCAACAGTGAACTGGCCTCAGTGGCAGGAGATTGAGGTGCAGATTATCCAAACAAATCACAGAGGGAAGGCAAACGGGAAAGGCAATACTTTGCTGGGTGTTATACCACATGTCAGCAGGAGATAGATATCCAAACCAATCACAGAGGTACAGTATAAATGCAATAGGGTTATAGCAGTGTAGGATTTTAATTTCCCTAACATTGACTGTTTCTATTTTAGTACAGGGAACATTGATAGGTTAGAATATATGAGGTACCTCAAGAATTATTTTTCAGCTAAAATGTACAAAGACCTAAAAGGTACAGGCCTGCACTGGACCTCATCCGGGCAATGAGGCCAGACAATTCGTGGAGATATTTTGTGGGGGAGTGTTTTGATACTGATTATGATACTTCAGGTTTCAAGATAATTAAGTAAAGAGATGAGAATGTTTCGAAGTTAGGGTCCAAAATTGGAAGAAAACCGGTTCAATTATTTAAAACCGGATATGGCAAAAGTTGATTGGGAGCAGCTGCTTGGTGATAGAATTCCATCCAACCAGTTGGAATCTTTTTCTTCCTATACATGGAATCTTTTAAGTTAGGATGAATTGAGTTTATTGCCATATGCACAAGTACAGTGAGGTACAGGTACAATGAAATTCGTGCAGTAGCTTAACCAGGCACGTAGATTCAAGCAACACAGAAAAATCTAAAATTTACATAAATTATACATAAATTCTGAAAGACTGTGTAAGGTACAAGATTGCAAGAAACAAAACATCAGTGCAAAAATATATAATTAGAAAACAAGTTCATAGTGGTGCTGGATTTGGTCCATAGTGTTCAGTTTGCTGAGGTAGGATTAGAGTTGTGCAGGCCAGTTCAAGAACTTAATGGCTGTAGAAAAGTGGTTGTTCCTGAACCTGGTGGTGTGGGACTTGTCTTCTTTACCTGCCCAACAGTAACAGCGAGAAGAGGACATAGCCCAGATAGTGGGGATTCTTGTTGATAGATGCTGCTAACTTGAGACAAAGCCTGAATTAGTCAAGAGAGTTTTATTTTAATGTCTCCCAAAACAGAACATTGAAATTCTTACTTCCAGCAGCACAACAGATAGTAAATGTAGTACTTCGTAAACACCATAATAAACAACAGATGCTTTAGATGGTGGGGCGGCATGTGGTCATGATGGTTTGGGATTAGTCCACCACTGTCTGTATCCACTTGCATCCAGATTGGAATGGCAGTATCAGGACATGATGCAACTAGTCTGGATTTTCAGTAGAAGTGAAAAGTGAGATATTGAGTTCAGGGCAACATGTTCCTGCACTGATGAAAGGTGAGGATGGTGAGATAAGGAACCCTGGTTGACAAAGGATTTCCAGAGTTTGCTGAAAAATAATCGTTTCACAGATGTAGATGAACAGAAATGGGAGATACCCCTGCCGAGTATAGTTATTATGGTAGAGAACTTAAAGAAATTGGGAGTGCAAAAAAAAAAATCACTGACAGACAAGATTAAGGAAAATCTCACAACATTTCTTTTTGTATATTAGGTGCAAGAGAGTATCCAGAGAAAGAGTAGAGTCCAAAGCGGCAATCTTTTTGTGGGGCCAGGGGTTAGGGAGAGGTCTTAAATTAATATTTTTCACATACTGTATTACTCACTAAGGAAATTATATGGTAGATGTTTTGTAGCATGTTAGCATCAAAAGGTATTAGATGCCTTAAAGTACACAAAGAAATGATAGTTAAACCCCCAGGGGCTGATGAGATGGACCCCAGAGTGTGATATGACGCAAGAGAAGAGATTGCTGGGCCCTGATGGCGATTGCTTTGCATCTTCATCTGCCGTTGGTGAGATACTAAATGATAGGAGGATAAAAAGTATTGTTTCTTTGTTCAAGAAGGAAAGCAGGAAAACAAGTCAAGAGTATTTAATTGTTATATTTACCGGGAATGGAACAGTGAAATTCCTTGCTGCAGTTCCACAGGTACTTTAAATGCAATGACACCTCAAATAAATATGATAATTTATAATTTATTTTTGGTAAATCAGACCATGACAGGTCAGGCCAAAGGTAGACACAAAACGCTGGAGTAACTCAGCGAGTGAGGCAGTATCTCTGGAGAGAAGGAATGGGAGACGTTTTGTGGTGACACCCTTCTTCAGACGAACTGCTGAGTTACTCCAGCATTTTGTGCCTTCCTTCGATTTATACCAGCATCTGCAGTTCTTTCTTACACACAGTGCAGGCCAATAAAGTGTTCTTAGTAATTGCAAAAACCATAGGAGTTCGGTACTGGTTGTGATTAAGGCTGCATAGGGTGGCTGATGGGAAGAAGCTATTTTTGAAACTTTAAGTATTGTTCTCAGTCTCCTGTACCTTCTTACAAGTGGTAGCAGTGACATGAGAACAGTCAGGGTGATGTGAGTCTTTGAAGATATTAGCGGCCTTCTTCAGAGATCACTTTGTGTAGAACTCTTTAATGTTGGGGAAGTTATTTCCTGTGATGGACCAGGCAATGTCCATCGCTTTCTGCAGCCTCCTGTGCCCTTAGGCATTTGAATTACCAAACCAGATGGTTCATAATTATTGTATATAATAGGTTTAACTTGCCAGGCATACTACTGTCCCTCTTCTTTTCCTTCTCCACCCCGCCTTCAATCAGTTTGAATGGTCCTGACCCGAAATGTCACCTATCCATGTTATCCAGAGATGCTGCATGACTCGCCGAGTTATTCCAGCACTTTGTATATTTTCTTGTAAACCAGCATCTGCAGTTCGTTATTCCTACATTTGTCAGATCATAAGATATTTTACTTATAGTTTAGCAATGTTGCTAGACATCCACCTTTACCAATGACTAAAATGGTGCTTGACCAAGGATTTTAACCTCCCATTTATAAAAAAATCTATGTGTCCCTGATGCTTATTCCACTGTATTCTGATCTAAACCTCTTCTTCAACTTGCCTGGTTTCTTTTTGACCAGATGGTCATTGCATTTGTGTGGAAATTTTTCATTTGGCTAAGTTCTCAACTTTCCTTCCAATATCTTGGACAACAGATGCAAATGTTGCCTCATAGCCTTTCTCCTTTTGCTCATCAACACCAAATATTTCATGGTTTTGACTTGACTAGATCCTTCTTCCACAAGTTAAATTATTGTAGTGGATATTGGCCATTCGGCCCATTGAGTCCACTGCGCTATTCAATCATGGCTGATTTCTGCCTCCCAATCCCATTTTCCCGCCTTCTCCCCATAACCCTTGGCACCCGTTCTAATCAAGAATTTGTCTCCTTTGAATAAGGTGGAATCCTTGCATCCTGCTGATTGTCAGATCACATGGTCCTCTGACTGCATCACTTTACTTATATGAATTAATCTGTTTCGTTCATTGAAACACAATGTGGTAAACCTTCATCACTCAGCTTAGTAACATGTTCTTACCAACAAAGCGAAGAGCCCCTTCGGTCCACAATGTCTGTGCCGAACACGATGCCAAGATAAACTAATCTCATCTGCTTGCACATGATCCATATCGCTCCATCCTGGTAAGGATTAGAATTATTAATCTTTTGTCCCCTCCTAAAAACAACTCCCTCCCTGTAATTTTTTTTTTGTTATGGATCTCTACACAGCTCTTTGGCTTTCATCGTCTTTCATTCTAAGAGCACCATTCAGTGTTTCAATTCTCCCTGCCAATTTCATATCATATCCTCCAACACATCAGGTGAGCCAAGTAAAACAAATCATAGATATTTTAACGCCAAAGTTAAATCAAATTGGTTTATTGAATAGACAAAGTACAAGCAATCTATATGCCTAAATGCTTACAAACAGGATATCCATTGGAGCATGTGAACTTCCATCTCAAGCGAGCCGTCAGCACTGTGTACAAAACTACTGAAAACAGTTCATATTTACAAATAGTTTCTATGTAATATCCGGTGGCTTGGTCTGAACATTCAATCCCAAAATATTGTCATGTGATCCTTTTATATGCTATTGCACCAGCTGACAGTGAGGTACAGAATATGCTACATAATGACTGGAAAGTAATAGATTTCATGTCTTACCAGTAGACAATTAAAAAACTTGCACAATAAACATTTAAACTTTTTCCAAGATATTTGTAACAGAAACCAGACATACTGCTTCCATACTAGGCTGTTATTGTTAACATCGATCCATTGATCCTTCTTCAATTGCATTGAATTGATGGCTCCTGCTCAAACCTTCACCTTATCTACATTGTATTTGTGGCACAAGATAACACATTCACAACATGGATGTTAGTACTGATATCTGTACTGGCCAGCTTCCACATGGGATGTTCAAAGCCTTCTGCTAAGTAATAGCCCATATTAGTCTCTGCACTGTCTCCTTTACAGTAGTACCTATCCTACTCTACCCTTTACCCCTGACAATTTGCTTATATTATACATGACACGACAGCCGCAGTTCCTCCTTTTGTTTGTTTTTGTTTTCTCAGCTTTACCGGAGAGATCGATGTTTGCTCAAAAGAAAGCTGATTTATCCATTCTATACCCAGTACATGAATTATTCAATCCAGTTAGAGGAGTTTACGGCATCAACCAAATCCATCCCCAATGGCCAGAATGATGCTGTTTAGTCCAACAGTAGAATCTAGCTCCTGGAGTGTTATGGGTGGGGAGGACTACTTACAGTGACTATTGCAGGCTTTCACCTCTTGTTTCATCTGGGTGGTTTGGCCTGTCAGTAGCTTCATGTTAAAGAACCCTGATCCCTTCTAAAGTCCTGTTAATCTTGCAAATCCATATGCTGCTTGTCATTTAAAACATCAATGTATTTAGATTCCTTCCTACCCGATAAACATCACATTGGAAACACCATACTCTCAAGCTATTTTCCTTATTTCCTCGTAGAGCAGCCACCTGACACTAAGGCAAGAACTCTGTGCTTCCAAAGTTTGAACTGGCCATAGGACTTATGGTGTGGTCTGATCAGTCAGAGTACTTGCCTCTTTTCTTTTGGACTCTGGAGATCAACATCTTACAGGCATCTATAGTGCTTTTGTTGGACACATTGAGTTTAATTTTCGGTCTTTCCTTAATTTTATAACACCATTTTCCCATAATATGTACATTACTGGGTTTCTTGTCTTCACTAAATTCCATATTCTACCTACCCATACATTCATCCATGATCTATCACCTATTCTTACTGCCATTTCTCAACTGGTATCTTGGATTTTACTGAACCGTGCAGGTCATTGTTATCTGGAATTCCACCACGTTGCACTGACACTTTGAATCAAATAATTCTTTGATAACAACAGCAGCAATGGTCCCAATTTGCAGCTCAGAAGAACCAATTGAGAACTTCTCACAGCGTGACAACTCTTCCAATGAGCCCCAATGTCAGTCAGGTATCATCCGCTCTTGGAAATCCCATGGTTTGTTCTTTACATGATGTCTTGCATGTATTACTTTAACAACCTGAAATTCGAGGTATATTGCATTGTTCAGTTATCAGAACTTTCTTGAAGAAATTAGCATCAGGAACTTCCAACAATTTGTATTTACACTGTGCGAGGAATCGGGGAAAACATCATCCCACAGAGACTCACAGAGGGGCATACATGAGAAAGATAGGATTAACCTCTTCTGAAATCACGTTGATTGGTCATATTCTCATGGTGGTGAATTAAAATTTTTCCTCCTTAATTCTACATTTATTATTGATTTCCACTGGCTTCCCAAACTAAAACATTTCATTTTATTAGTGCTAATACTTCCCCAGTCTCTACACTTCCTGTTACATTTTCCTACAGATACTCCATTCCTGATTCTGCTCCATCTTCCTTTGTCCATGACTGGGGCCCTACGTTTTAGGCATAGGGGTCCTACACATCTTAAACAAAACCCTCCTTAATAAAAGTTTATTTTGAGGCCTTCTAATCTCTCTCTCTTAATTATTCAGTGCTTGTTGAATATGAGGACCTTGGAATCTTATTAAACATCACAGGCACTGCAGAAATACAACTTGTTGGATCTGAACAAAATAATTGCATTCATATGGTGACTCAGCACATCTGGGTTCTTTGAACAATCTTGACCATGCCGATAATGAACAAAGTTATACCTGGAACTGAAGTAAGACCATTGGTTCTGTGTTTGGCTGTGCCTGATTGGTGGCCGTGCACTTATGTGTCAACAAATCAGCCCACTGCGTGAAGTCCTTACCACACGTGGAGCAGATAAAAGGCCTCTCCCCACTGTGAAGTCGCTGGTGTCTTAGAAGATGGGAGGACTGAGTAAATTCTTTCCCACATATGGAACAGCTGAATGGTCTCTCCCCAGTGTGAACTCGCTGGTGGGTAAGTAAGTGTGACAACTGCCTGAACCTCTTCCCGCAGAGGTTACAACCACAAGGTCTTTCATCGGTGTGGATCCGTTGGTGCTTCATAAGTTCTTCAGAGCCCTTGAATGTCTTTCCACACTCGGAGCATTTAAATGGCCGGTCATCAGTGTGAACTCGCCTGTGCGTTACCAGATGTGATGACCGAGTGAATCCCTTCCCACACAAAGCGCAGGTGAAGGGCCTCTCCCCAGTGTGAATGCGCTGGTGGGTCAGAAGGTGTGAGGATCGAGTGAATCCCTTACCACACATGGAGCAGGTGAATGGCCGCTCCCCGGTGTGAATGCGCTGGTGGGTAAGTAAACTGGACGCTTGAGTAAATTCCTTTCCACACAGGGAGCAATTGAACGGCCTCTCTCCTGTGTGAGTGCGCTGGTGTATCTGCAGGTTGGACGAACCAGTGAATCCCTTTCCACACACCGAGCACGTGAAAGGTCTCTCGCCAGAGTGAATGCGCTGGTGAGTCAGGAGGTTGGATGTCTGAGTGAATCTCTTTCCACACACTGAGCAACTGAAGGGCCTCTCCCCTGTGTGACTGCGCCAATGGGTCTCCAGCTTTGATGGATAACTGAACCCCTTCCCACAGACACCACATTTATAGGGTTGCTCTCCTGTATCATTGCACTTGTGCATCATCAAGCTATCTGACCCACTGAACGTCCGGTCACATATAGAGCAGGTGTATGGTTTCTCATGACTGTGAATGTTGCAGTGATTTCTCAGGCTATGCAACTGGGTAAAACTCTTTCCACAGTCAGAGCACTGGAACACTCGTCCTCTCGTGTGTGTGTCTCGGTGCTTTTCCATCCATACTAATGTTTTAAATCGTTTTCCACATACAGAGCAAACAAACATTTCTCCTTCCATGTTCAATGGACGATGATACCCTGATGCTGAAGAACGAAGTGACTCTGACGGATCTTGTTTAGATGATTCGTTGGAGTCTCCTCTCTGGACATCCTTTTCTTCTATTGCCCTGTCAAATAAAATTCCAAATCATCACAGTAAGTGCGAGATGAACATTTAAAACATTATTTCTATTTTTGTTCAGCGGGCTCTATTGCACACTACCTAAATCTACACAAAAAATATTATTAATTCAAATCTGTCCGAAATGTTACACCTCAAAGATATGAGATTCGTCCTTGCAGGCAAATCAGACCATTTCCAAAAGATTTGGTCTCCATTTATCGACTTATTACAAGCATAGGGTGCAACATAACTTTGAAAATAAACAGTTTCAGGACCTGGGGAGGGGTGTATAAAGATACGAAGTAGGTACATCCCTTTTATCTTTTTTTTTTCCTTATATTTTCTTTGTTCTATTTTTCTAGTTTCCTTTTTTTTCTCTTGTTATTCTTTCTCGTGTTCTACGTCTCCTGGGTTCTTCCTTATCACTTTTTCACGCACTTACTATCTTATCTAACTTTCTCTTTTTCTTTTTCTTAAAGTTTAAAACAAGAGGTGGTACATGAAATGTATTATGTTATTTTTGGTTTATACTACTGTAATGTACATTACTGCTAATAAAAATTAAATTAAAAAAAATATCTTATTCGTTGTCTAGTAGCCAATTATTTACATCCAGTCCCCTGGGCTTGTTGGGATCTCTCAAAAGAGGCAAAAGAAGAGATTGCTGGGGTATTGGTGTAGAATGTTGTATTGTCTTTAGCCACCGGACTGATAAATCAGGAAATTGTAGGCCAGTGAGCCTTACGTCAGGGCAAAATAAATTATTTAAGAAAATGTAGAAACATGAAACTAGATGCGACTTGCCAAAAAGTCACAAAGTGCTGGAGTAACTCAGCAGGTTAGCTAAGAGAATCTGAAGAAGGGTCCCATCATAAAACATCACCCATGTTCTCCAGAGATGCTGCCTGACCCGTTGAGTTACTCCTGCATTTTGTATCTTTTTTTAAATTCAAGAAAATGCTGACTACCCTAATTTATACATGCTTTTCCTACATCCATTCAGAAAAGCAGTCTTATTGGGGTAGCCAGCATGGCTTTGAGCATGGATGATCATGTCTCTCAAAATTGATTAAGAAGAAACGATCGTACAAATTTCTTTTGAGGTGGTGATGAAAATGATTGATGAGTATAGGGCAGTGGACATTGTATTTGTGATATGTGTAAAGCTTTTGACACGATTCGTCATGGTAGACTTATCCAGCAGATTAAGGCACACAGTAACAGATGTATTAATAACAATGAATATTTAAAAGTACCTTGAGATTCCTACTTATCAGAGTTGCAATTTCAACACCAGGGCTGCACCTCAGATGTCTGAAGAAAGTACAGGTGGATATTCCCAAAGCAATCCTATAAAACTGTTAGCAGAGACCTGAAGTTTACATTCCAGTTTTAAAAAAAGGATAAAAGAGAAAAAAAAGGTAGATAATACGACTGTCTGCCTAACGTAAGAGGTGGAGAAATATTTAAGAAAAACAAAATTTAAATACCAAAACAAAATTAATATTCATACAACATAGAACAATACAGTGCAGCTAAACAACCGGCCCTTCAGCCCATGATGCCAAGACCAACTGCACATAATCCCTAACCCTACATTCCCTGCATATCCATGTGCCTATTCAAAATTCCCTCAAATGCCACGGTCATATTCGGCTCAAGTCGCCCGTGGCTGAAGCTCCCAGGAGGCTGTGGCCCTTGTTCGACTGAATTCAAAATACGGCAGACTGTGGCTTCAGGGTGAGCCCGACGAGTCTATGGTGAGATTTCAAGATTCAATTTAATTGTCTCATGTACCAATTAAGGTGTAGTGAAATTTCAGAAACCATGTGAGATTTAACATGCGATCAATAGAATGAAGGTTTGATGGCGTAAACGAGGAGTCTATGACTCTAAAGAGTTTCCAATGGCCACAGGCCTAGAAAAAAAGATTAAAGTAAATGTACTCGAGAGAGTTAGATACAGCTCTTAGGGCTAACAGAATCAAGGGAAATGTGAGAAAGCAGGAACAGGGTACTGATTCTGGATGATGGCCGTGCTGGCTCGAAAGGTTAAATGGCCAACTCCTGCACCTATTTTCTAAGTTTCTATGTAAATCTGCAGAAGGAGTGTGAACAAGAATAGATTTTTGTTCAGCACTGGAGACTGCAAGAGTATATTCAAAATGTACTTTAAGAAATAAATAGTCGGAGCCCGCACACCATTCACCCACGTACCCCTCCCACCCCCCTCTCCCACACTCCCCCCTCCTCTCCCACACATCCCCCCCCCACACATTCCCCCTCTCGCACACATCCCCCCCGCTCCCCCACACATCCCCTCCTCCCCGCAACACCCCCCTACCCACAACACCCCCCTTCCCCACAACACCCACCCTTCACCACAACACCCCTCCTTCCCCACAACACCCCTGTCCCCCACCCCATCCCCTCTCGCACACCATCCCCCCCCCTCTCGCACACCATCCCCCCTCTCGCGCACCATCCCCCTCCTCACACACATCCCTTCTCTCACACACAGCCCCCACCCTCTCCCACATCCTCCCCTCCCACACCTCACCCCCACTCCCCCACAACACCCCTCCTTCCCCACACCACCCCCCTTCCCCCAAACCACCCCCTTCCCCCACACCACCCCCCCGTTCCTTCACACCGCCCCCTTCCTCCCCCACACCATCCCCTTCCTCCCCCACACCACCACCCCCCTTCCTCCACACTACCACACCCTTCCTCCAATTTTTTACCTATGGCTAAGCAGATGCTACAGCTACAAGTTCGAACAACGGCAACAGTTCAATTCCAGCTCCAGCAGTGTTGAGATGCCCAGAAGAAACATTATGACAAGACCAGCACCCCGCTCCCGCCACTTACCAAAGGGCAAGTCGTGCGTTTGCAGTTGCCCAGAGGCTACGACCGCCTGGGTGTCGTTCTGCGGTCAACCGCGGAGCCACACTCATACCTGGTCAGTGTTGACAACGGCATCTACAGATGCACCCGCCAGCACCTCCGCCCGGTTAACGAGCCAGCACCTCCACATCAATATCCTGACCAACCGGCCGTGACCCCTTCACGGTCCAACGGGATTGCTCCCGTGGTTCCATGGCCATCGGTTGATCCGAGTCCGATTGTTTCACCGGCCGCCTCACCACTCCAGCCGCTGCCATTACATTCCCCGCTTCCGCCCACAACGCCTGCAAGAACACTATCTTCTCCTGTTCAATCTCCAGTGAAGGAAGATGAGGGGTACTACCAGACACGCACAGTACGTGTTTGCAAGCGAACCCGAGAATTGGAAAATTCACCGGCTGTCTGAACTGTGGACGACTTGCTTTATTTTACACGTTTGCATGATGTATTAGTAAAGTGCACTCACCCTACACTGACGTTTTACAATATATTCCGCCAAGTGTTTTTTTGTATCATGCATTGCTTCTTTGAGAGGAAGACTGAAGATTAACTATATTAATCCATACCTATATAATTTCCACTACACATATTATGCATGCCACACATTCCACCTAGTAATCCAGTCCAGGGCATCATGAGCCCTTGGCAGCCTGTCGGTTTTGGTTACTGCGGTCAGAACGTAGCTAATTCAAAATGCACAGCTGTGAATGATTCTCTCTCCTTTAAATCTTAAGAAGACTGCTGACTTTGTAATGGATCTCATACAATCATTATTCATACCATTGTAATAAAGATGAAGGAAGCTTCCAGAACAGAATTATATTGCCACTTGACACATTGACATATTTGTAATTGTACTGGCCAGTAGTTGGTCATGTTGACTTCTAGCCTGCCATGCCATGAGTTAAGTAAGTTGGATCTAATGTGTTTTTTTTCCCTGTAAAGGTATCTGTTTTAAGGTATGTAATACACTTAAAGGTAATCTGGGAGACTTTGATATAGGTTTTATTCATGTCATAAACTCATTGTAGCTTTGGTCTTTTGTCGAAGATTTAAACTTAAGAACTTGGGTATTAAAAGACGTGACTGTTTAAGTTGCAGTACAAGCATTTTAATATTGAAAGCAATTTGCATATGGAACTTTTATATTTGCATGCTTTAAGATGTACTTTGGAAATTTAAACAATCGTAACTGCACCCAGCAGTACTTCCTGATGGTGGACACAAAATGCTGGAGCAACTCAGTGGGTGAGGCAGCGTCTCTGGAGAGAAGGAATGGGCGACGTTTCGGGTCGAGACCCTTCTTCGGACTGATATTTCGCTAGGGTAGTTTACACCCCAGCAAAATAGTTCATATTTTGCTTGGGTAGTTTACACCCCAGCAGTATGAACATTGACTTCTCTAACTTCAGATAGCCCTTGCTTTCTCTCTCCATCCTCTTCCCATTTCTCCCACTGTCTCCGCCTACTTTATATCTTTTGCTATTATGCTGGGGTGTAAACTACCCAAGCGAAATATCAGTCTGAAGAACGATCTCAACCCGAAACATCGCCTATTCCTTCTCTCCATAGATGCTGCCTCACCCACTGAGTTTCTCAAGCATTTTTGTCTACAAACGAAATTTGAGGTGCTGTTCCTCCAATTTGCGCGGGGCCTCACTCTGACAATGGAGGAGGCCCAGAACAGAAAGGTCAGATTGGGAATGGGAGGGGGAGTTGAAGTGCTGAGCCACCGGTAGATCAGGTAGGTTAAGACGGACTGAGGTTAAGACGGGATCCCACTACTGGTCACATCTTCTGAACTTCACCCCTTTCTGTGTCCCCTCCGAAACTTTCTGGTCAACTCGTCCCTTCCCACCCAAACCACCCCCTCCTCGGGTACTTTCCCCTGCAACCACAGGAGATGCAACACCTGTCCCATAAACCCCCCTCTCCCCCCGACTCCATCAAAAGACCAAACAGTCTTTCCAGGTGAGGCAGAGGTTCACTTGAACCTCCTCCAACCTCATCTACTGTATCCGCTGTTCCAGTGTCAACTTCTGTACATTGGCGAGACCAAGCGCAGTTTCAGCGATCGTTTCGCTAAACACCTCCGCTTAGTCCGTCTTAACCCACCTGATCTCCCGGTGGCTCAGTACTTCAACTCCCCCTCCCATTCCCAATCTGACTTGGGAATTGCCAATCATTCCCAATGGCCTCCTCCATTGTCAGAGTGCGGCCCAGCACAAACTGGAGGAACAGAACCTCATATTTTGTTTGGGTAGTTTACACCCCAGCGGTATGAACATTAACTTCTCTAACTTCAGATAGCCCTTGCTTTTCCTCTCAATCCCCTCCCTTTTCCCAGTGCTCCCACTACTCTTACTGTCTCCACCTACTTTCTATCTTTGTCCCACCCCCTCCCCTGACATCAGTCTGAAGAAGGGTCTCAACCCGAAATATCGCCCATTTCTTCTCACCAGAGATACTGCCTCACCCGCTGAGTCACTCCAGCAATTTGTGTCTACCTTCGATTTAAACCAGCATCTGCAGTTCTTTCTTACACACTACTTCCTGATGTGTTGTTTATAAAGTAGTGCTATAGTAAGTCATTATTTGGCATGCTAAATATTTTGAACTAGTTAACTTGCATAATAAAAGTTTGCTTCTCCTAAATTTTATTTATAGGTGTTTGAATAATATGCCTCAACAGGTCAAGGATCGCTGAATTGTGCTTGAACAGGTTAAAGAAGATGTCCATAAGTGGAAGACATGATGAATATTGCTTGGAAAGTTTTACCCGATCTCGGAAAGCTACCTGTTCTTATGGCAATTTGGAGCGCAGAAGGTTGCACCTGAATGACTTTTGAAGCCACAGAATCATAGCGACAAAGCACTTACAATCATTGGACTCCGGATCAACAAGATGGACAGGCACTGAGTTTACAAATTGCTTTATTTTATGTAGAAGTGTACAGCTCATAATTTTTGTTCATTGTGTGAAAGTAAAACAAGAATGCAGGAATTGCTTCTGGGAAACAAAAAGTTGTCTATCAAATCAGCACTTTGAAAGGACTGTTCCTTCTGCAATCCAGCATTGCATGCAGTTCTGATTGCCCCATTGCAAGATGGATGTGGGAGCACAGGAAATGGTGCAGAGGTGATTTACCTGAATGATGCCTGGATTAGGGGTTTACTTTGGAGATACAGTGTGGAAACAGGCCTTTTGGCCCACCGAGTCCGCGCCAACCAGCGATCCACGAACACCAACACTGTCCTACACACATGAGCGACTATCTTACATTTATACCCAGCGAATTAGCCTACAAACCTGAATGTTTTTGAAATGTGGGAGGAAACCGGAGTTTCCCAGAGAAAACCCACGCAGGTCATGGGAAAACGTACAAACTCCGTACAGACAGCATCTGTCGTCTGGATCAAACCCGAGTCTCTGGATGTGTAAGGCAGTAACTCTACCACTGGGCCACCGTGCTGCCCACTTATTAGCTACAAGGAGACATTGGACAGACTTGGATTGTTTTCTCTGGAATGCTGAAGGATGCAGGGAGACCTGTTAGAGGAATATCAAATTATGAGATGTATAAATAGGTAGACAGAATCTTTTTCACAGGATGGATTAAAAAAATACTAGACACAGGTTTAAGGTGAGAGGAACCAAGATTAAAGGAGATGTGCGGGCAAGTTGTTTTTACACAGAGGGTGGCCAGTGCCTGTAATGAATGCACTGTTGGAGGTGGTGGGTGAAGCAGATATGATAGTGGTGTTTTTGAGACTTTTGGATAGGCATATGGACATGCAGGGATATGGATAAGTTGCAGGCAGAATTGGTCTTGCCTTCATGTTCAGCCCACAAAGTCTGGGCTGAACATGAAGGCAAGACCAATTCTGCCTGCAACTTATCCATATCCCTGCATGTCCATATGCCTATCCAAAAGTCTCAAAAACAAAGTCTGGGCTGAAGGGCCTGTTGTTTTACTGTGCCATTCTATGCTTTGGACTTTAGAGGTACAGTGCAGAGACATGCCCTTCGGCCTACTGAGTTCACACCAACTAGCAATCACCCCATAAACTAACACTATCCTTCACACTGGGGACAATTTACAAGCGTACCAAAGCCAATTAACCTACAAACCTGTACTTCTGTGGGAGGAAACTGCACCCATAGTCAGAATCGAACCCGGGTCTCTGGCGCTGTAAGGCAGCAACTCTACCGCTATGCCACTGTGCTGCCCAAATTCTATTTATAAATGGTATAATACAATAGGGGATGCCCTGTGGTCTCTTTTTGCACATATGCATTAATCTTTAAAGGTAGTTGGACATACTGAGAAAGTGGCGTGTAAATTTTGTGGAATTCATAATATTTTCAAAGCACTACTTCAACTACAACTGGAGCATAATGTCTAAAGCTGGTTGTCCATTTCGGCTAGAATGAAGATTGCACTGAGTTTAGTATATAGAGATAAAGTGCGGTGGAAGGTCCTTCAGCCCAACGAGTCAGCACTATCCAACAATCCCTGCACTTTAACACCCACTAGGGGCAATTTTACACTTATACCTAGCCAATTCACCTACAAACCTGTACATCTTTGGAATGTGGGAGGAATCCGAAGATCTTGGAGAAAACCCACGCAGGTCACGGGGAGAACGCACAAACTCCATACACACAGCACCTGTAGTCGGGATCAAACCCGGGTCTCTGGCGGTGCAAGTGCTGTAAGGCAGCAACTCTACTGCTGCGCCACCGTGCCGCCGGATACACAAGTACTAACCACAAGGATGTTGCCATGCAAAGCACATTTCAGCTATGAGGTAAGATTTGACAGGCTAGAGCTGTTCTGTTTGGAACAGTGTGGCTAAGGGAAGCCTTAACTGCAATTTATGAGGAGATTGCACAGAATTAGCAAGAAGGAGCCCTTTCCTTGGCCAATGCAAGGGGGCCCAAATGTAAAAAATAATTGTTGGAAGAATGAGGGGAAATGAGGAAAATTGTTGTCAACCAGCTGTTGGCCGAATTCTGTAACTCACGGCTTGAAATGGTGGCTATTACAAAGACTCTTACCTCTCACAATCTTTTTCTAAATGTGCGTAAATTTGTTTTACACTTTAAAATGTCTTTAATATTTTTGTCTATTTCATATTACCCATGTGTTTTTGAATTTTATCAATGTCAAAGTCATTTGCATTCAATCAAACCCACGTGGTCATAGGGAAAACATGCAAAATTCCACACATTCAGCACCCAATATCAGGATCTAACCTGCGGCTCTGGTGATGTGAGTCAGCAGGTCTACTAACTCTGCCTATTTAAAGCATTTATTTTCAGAGACTAGGTACCAGACTCCTCAATTAATTTTGTCCTGGTTAAGGTCTTTGTCCATTTGTGGACTCTTACCAGTCCCACAGAGCCTGAAAACAAGACTTGCTGCATTCCACATTCTGACTCTCAAATAGCCACTGGGAGAATCATAGCATTTGACGTGCAGTTTAAAGGAAGAGCAGCTGCTTACTTGGATTGCGGCTGTGAGGGTGGTCTTTCACCTTCCTTTGTCTTGTTCTGTCTCTCCTGATCTCCTTTGATGTCCACAAACTCTGGCTCGGGCTCTGCTGACAGCGCCTGTTCAGAATCCACCTTCTTTGGATCCTCTTTACTCTCCGCAGGGGTCGCACCGACAGGTTCTGGTGGCCTTTCAGGATCCATTGTCTTCTTCTGTCTCTCTTGGAGATCACAGGGTGAAACTCTGCCTCTATCAAAGACCAAAAGGAAGAGAGAGGGAGCAATCACATTAGCTGCATTTTTTTTGTCCTTTCTGATACCCTGCAGGAGAGAATAAATGGTTCCTTTTGTGAAAAGGAACAGCAGCCACTGCTCCCCCCCCCCCTCGTTACTCCCCCAGGCACCCCCATTGACTGCTACTCACAAGCGCTTCTCCTTTTTCACACTCGGGGAAATTAGTATAGTTAAAATGTGCTCTCCTCTTTGGAATGTCTGATTTATATATGCAACCATTTCACATGGTAAAGCCAGCACTATTATTACTTTGTTGTTAAAGAAGGAACTGCAGATGCTGGAAAATCAAGGGTACGGAAAATCAAGTGTACACAAAATGCTGGAGAAACTCAGCGGGTGCAGCAGCATCTATGGAGCGAAGGAAATAGGTAACGTTTCGGGCCGAAACTCTTCTTCAGACTGGACTTTCACTAGTATTACTTTCACTTCCTCTCAGACATCGTTGCAGGAAAAGGCAGTAGAGAACTTTTGAATGTTCAGACGTTGTAAACGCATGAAGCCAGACTAACAGGTCATGGGACAGTTTATACTTAATCAAGGCCAAGGTCTTGTTCCTGGCCTTAAAGAGAGTTAGATTTAGCTCTTAGGGCTTAAGGAATCAAGCGATATGGGGAAAAAGCAGGAACGGGGTACTGATTTTAGATGATCAGCCACGATCATATTGAATGGCAGTGCTAGCTCGAAGGGCACCTATTTTCTATGTTTCTATGCTACACCAGGCCCAACACACATTCCCACATATGCCACTAACATGCAATATAGAAAGATACAGAAAGTCAGCTTCTAAAGTAAGGGGCAGCACTGTGTGCAGCGGTAGAATGGTTGCCTTACAGCGCCAGAGACCCTGGTTCAATCCTGACCATGGGCGCTTGTCTGTACGGAGTTTGTACATTCTCCCCGAGACCAAGAGGGGTTTCCCCACGTGCTCCAGTTTCCTCCCACATTCCAAAGACGCACAGGTTTGTACGTTAATTGACTTGGTTAAATTGTAAATTGCCCTTGATGTATGTAGGACCGTGATAGTTTACAGGGATCTCTGGTCGGCGTGGACTCGGTGGGCCGAAGGGCCTGTTTCCGCGCTGTATCTGAAATCTAAACTAAACACCGGTCTTTTTATCCAGAGCAATTATCTATATACAACTAAAACTCTGATTTTGTTATCTTCCGGTTTGGTGGCCATTCTATTTGCGCAATAGCGCAACGTGATAGCACTACGATTTTTCTCCAGCTTACTCACCGTTCGCCTATGCTGCGATTGCACCAAGTTTCGTTCCGATCGGTGGAAGCTGGTAATAGTTATCGATGTTTAAAAATCTTAAAAACAGCGAGTGCACAGATCGATTGCCTCTCTCCTGGCATTCAGCGCCACGTAGATTGGTCCCTTCTACTGTCGCTAAGTGGGACGGTTCGACCTTCCAGTGCCGTTGCATCTTTACTGCAGCAGCGGGAGGCTCCGGATGGCCGGCGGAGGTCTCCAACCGGACACAATTTTTGGAAGGAAATTGAAAACCAAATTGAAAAGAAAACCAGCCCGACTCGACCCGGCCCAACCCAACCCAGCCCAGCCAGCGCGAAGTCGGAGATGGCGCCGATGTCGCCAAACGGAAAGTGGAGTCTCTGATCCCGGCGGAGGAGAACGACCAGCGACCACTGTGAGTCCCCATTGCACCCCAACCTCTTCCCCTCTGCTCCACTTCTGCTCCTGCCCCCTCCCCCGTGATACTGCACTCTTCCCCCGTCTTTTCTCGGAGCTTCCCCCATGATACCGCTCTCCCCCCCATGCCCCCACACCCCTCCCTCTGTGCCCCCACACCCCTCCCCCTGTGCCCCCACACCCCTCCCTTCCACTCACCCCTTACAATCCTCCCCCTGCCCACACCGCTCTCCCACAAACCCCTCCCCCGGCCACAACCCCCACCCACACACCTCTCTCCCCCACAATCCACACATACCCCTCGCACAAACCCCTCCCCCCACATACCCCTGTCCCACATCCCCATCCCACATCCTTCCCCCCGCACCTCCCCCCCGTCCACACCACCCCCACAACGCCACCCACCCCGCCCACAAACCCCTCCTCCACAACACTCCCTGCCCACCCCCGCCAACACCCCCCCCCCCTCCCCTCCACACCCCCTGGCCACACACACCCCTCCCCCAAACGACCCCCCCCTCCATCCCTCCTCCTCCACACACCCCCCCCCGTGGTGAATGCTGGTAACGGCCTTTCAGTCACAAAAACAACTGTCAAATTTTACCCGTTGATTTCTTAGAGCTAAATCCCGAATGTCTGCCAACCTAAATACTAATGCTTCCACATGTGCTTTGCACTTCTCATAAATTGCTGACAGGTTAGTTCTTTACTCCTCCTTGGGACTGATCAGAAATCTGTAGTGCAACCATGACAACAAGATTGGCCATTTTCTGTTCTCCACACCCATTCTCCAAACTAACGACTAACTCACAACGCCACACCCCCCGCCCACACACCCCTCACCCCCACAACCCCCCCCCCGTCCACAAACCCCTCCTCAAACACACCCTGCCCACAACCCCCCCCCCGCCCCGGCCACACACACCACTTCCCCAAACCTCCCTCCCCACTTGTATAGTTTAGAGATACAACTGGGGAACAGGCCCTTCGGCCCACTGAGTCTGTGCCAATCAGCAATACCTATACACTAGCACCATCTTACACACTAGGGAAGGGCTCTCACTTAACTTTTTTTCCCTGTTGCCAGCTGGGCAACCTAGGTAGCTTTATAGGTTGCCAGATTGCAGTTTAGGTGGTAATTTAAGACGGCTTGCATGAGGCATGCGATAATGTGCTCGGACGAAGTTACCAGTCGGAATTATGCTCAATGAGGTATTCGCATATTATTTCTGCTTCAAATAAAGTCACAAACTAAACATATTCACCAATCAAGGCATGATATATACCATAATGACATGCAACAAAATGATAATACACATAATTCGCACATAATTTATCCACAACAAAATATACAAGTTGCATGGAAATTTCTAAAGGCATTTTACGATGATAACTGTTAAAACCAACTGCACCCATCTGACTGGTTAAACATTACACTAACTGACAAGAGATGGCCAAAGGACATAACTGCAGCAAATGTTTTTTTTGGTAATATGTTTAAAGGTGTCAAAACGCCACATTACCGGGCATTCCGATTAGATGTAGCACAGTAGGTCATTCCGATTAGATGTAGCACAGTAGGTTCATGAGGGAGGGATGGGGGGCGTGTGCAGGATGGATTGGGGGGGGGGGGGGTCAGTACAGGATGAATGGGTGGCTCACTACAGGATTAATGGGAGTAGACAGAAATGCTGGAGAAACTCAGCGGGTGAGGCAGCATCTATGGAGCGAAGGAAATAGACAATGTTTCGGGTCGAGACCCTTCTTCAGACTGAACCCCCATTCTTCTTGAATGGGGGATCAGTACAGGATGGATTGGGGGGGGGGGGGGTTCAGCACAGGATGAATGGGGGGATCAGTACAGGATGAATTTGGGGAGGTCAGTACAGTGTGGACGGAGGGTCTGTGCAGGATGAATGGGGGAATCACTACAGGATGAATGGGTGGACACTACAGGATGGATGGGGGATCAGTGCAGGTTGAATGGGGGGGGGTATCAGTACAGGATGAATGAGGGGATCAGTATAGGGTGAATGGAGGGTACAGTAAAAGATGAATGGGCAGATCACTACAAGATGGATGGGAGGATCGGTGCAGATGACACAGTTGTATATGCATCTGGTAAAACCTGTACTTTTGTGGCTGAGAAACTAAATGCTAACTTAGACAAAATATCATCTTGGCTGGCCTCATCTTGTTTAACTTTAAACACTAAATAGACAAACTCTGTCTGCTTCTCCATCAAAAAACTACCCCTAACAAACCTCCTTAATATAAAAATCAATGGGGAGCTCATTGAACAAGTACTTGATGTAAAGTATTTGGGAATAATTATAGACAATCAGTTGAACTTTAAAAGTCATAGTAAGAAAATGTGTAAAACCATTAAGGCAAACTTGGGCTGTTTTATGATTATAAGAAACTGTTTGACTTTTAACTGTGCTTTTCTTTTCATGAATTCTATGATTCTCTCACATATATCTTATGGCTTAACCACATGGTCCCAGGCTCACCAGTCATCAATTAAGGCCATAGTGTGTCTCTATAACCGTGTCTTGAAAGTCCTGGACAAAAAAAGAATGTATCATCACAGTTAAATTCTAAGCAAATATCCTAAGTTTTGCTAACTTTATTTCCTTACATTTAGTTAAATTGGTCTTCAGGTGCCTAAATGGCGCTGCTCCCCAGCTGCTGTGCAAAACAATAACAAGACTGCAAAGTGGTACCAGATCCACCACCCGAGCAGCGTCAAAAGGCAATTGTAGTATCCCCTTCTGCAGAATATCATTTGCTCAAACTGCCTTTTCAGTAAAAGGGACAAAATTATGGAACTCACTGCCAGACCACTTGAAATGTATCCCTACATATGTCACATTCAAAAGAAACACAAAATTGTGGCTAATTCAACATCAATCTTGTTCTCATATTTAGTTTTTACACTGTGCTCTCTCTGTATGTCTTTTTCTCTTTTCCATTTTTCATCTCATTTCACTTCCATTTTCCTATTTTTAATAATTTGTATTATCATTTTTAACCAAAAGCCCTACTAAGTGTTGCAAATTAGCTTTGGCTAAAAACACTATGATGCATACATCAGATAACTGTTTCAGATAACTGTTTCAAGTGTATCTATGTTTTTGTATCTGTCCCTATTTAAATAAACCTTAATCAATCAGAATAAATGGAGGGGTGGTCAGTACAGGATGGATCGGCGGATCAGTGCAGGATGAATGAGGCGATCAGTACAGGATGAATGGGGGGCTTCAGTAAAGGATAAATGGGGAGATCACTACAGGATGGATGGGGGGGATCGGTGCAGGATAAATGGGGGGGGGGGGGGTCAGTACGGGATGAATGGGGGGGTTCAGTACAGGATGGATGGGGGGGAAGTACAGGATGAATGGGTGGGGCTCTACAGGACGGATGGGAAGGGGGGTAAGTACAGGATGAATTGGGGGACCAGTGGAGGATGGATGAGGGGTGGCAGGAGAATCAATGTGAGGTGGATAGAGAGTGCAGGATGAATAGAAGGGGGGGGGGGGGGGGTAGATGGGGAGGGGAGCACAGGAGATATCAGTGAGGACTGAATAGAGGCGGGAATGGGGATCAGTGCGGGATGGTGAGGAGGGGTCACAGGATAAGGGGGATGGAGGGGGGCGTACGAGAGAGAGAGAGAGAGGGGGGAAGGGGCAGAGGAGGTGGGGAGAAAGGAAGGTCAGCGCTCCTCGGACAACACCGGCATCATTGCCCTGCTGCCTTGGCCGTCCCTGTCTACCGCCAACTGCCGCCGCCAACTGCCACCGCCTCCCCTCCACCGCCAGCCAACAGGAAGGTGCGGGGCCCAGCGGTGCAGGTGCTTCTGACGGCGGAAGGGGGCCTCCCCCTTCCTCCCACCCTCCTCCCGGCCTCGGCGTACGGGAGGGATTGTTTTGAAAGCGGGTTATCGCTGTTGGCAGAGTGGCACGCAGCGGCCGCTATCAGGGCGGACGGGGTGCTGGAGGAGGAGGAGGTGGAGACACTGTCGCTGACACTGCTGCTGTGCAGGGCCCGTCATTCGCTCCGACCCTCCGTCACCCCGCAACTAGTATCTTTGCCCCGCGCTACTGCCGTCGCCGCTGCCGACACAAAACGTCACGTATCATTTCTCCAGAGATGCTGCCTAACCCGCTGAGTTACTCCAGTTTTTTGTATCGATCTTCGGTATAAACCAGTATCTGCAGTGCCAAGCCGGGTAAAATGACTCGGCATTTAGCTGTCCGGTGGGACTTTAGGTGGCCATTGGCACCCGGGCAACCGTTAATTTCGAGCCCTATTGGGACAATTTACAATCTTGACTGAAGCCAATTAACCTACATACCTGTACTTCTTTGGAGTGTGGGAGGAAACCGGAGCACCAGGGGAAAACCCACAGTCACCGTGCGAACATAAAAGCTCCTTACAGACGGGACCCATAGTCAGGATCGATCCCAGGTCTCTGGCGCTGTAAGGCAGCAATTTGACTGCTGTACACTGTGCCGCCTTGACTGTTGACTGCTATCCTGAACCAACCACCTTTTTTACAGCCCATCTCAATTCTGTTAACCCTTGCTGTCTCCTTCCCTTCCCACCTCTCCCTCAGCCCTCGGGCCCTGGCAGTCCCTCTATCTCTATCTCCCTCCCCCACCCCAGTCGCACCAGCTTCTCATTTTCACACCACAAACAGCTTACAATGGCTTGTTCCCTTTATCATCGATACTTTTTTGCATATCTTTCATTCATTGTTCCTTATCTCTCCACATCACCGTCTATATCTCTCGTTTCCCTGACCAGTCTGAAGAAGGGTCTCGACCCGAAACGTCGCCTATCTCCTTCGCTCCTTAGATGCTGCTGCACCCGCTGAGTTTCTCCAGCTTTTTGTGTACCCCAGGTGTTGCAAACTCAGTTTTAACTCTAATTCATTTGGTTATTCGATCAATGTATTTTAATATATTTTGCACTATAACCTGGCATTGTACTGCTGTTTTGCACTCGTCATTCTATTTAATGCTGTATTTATCATTACTATACGTACACTGTTTACTTTGTGAGCTTCAAGTGAATTTGCAGGAATTTCATTGGACACTGGTGTATATGACAATTAACTAATCTGCCCCTATATTCTTGCCAGGCACCAATCCCTGACACACACTTAGTGTTGAGGGCTATCTTTCCTCACAGCTGCTATTTTCCATCCTTGACAACATTCTGAATTATCCTCACCGTAATCAAACACATCCTGTAATATGCCACCAACACTGACAAATGTGTTGTACAATTTTAGCCACAACACTTTCTGTTCTTAAATCCTATTCTTCATTAGGATGGAGAGTGATATAATTAAGTCAGAAACAAGGGTTCTGAACTTAAACAAAGGCAACTTTGAAGGTATGAGACGTGAATTGGCCAAGATAGACTGGCAAGTGATTCTTAAAGGGTTGACAGTGGATGTGCAATGGAAGGTATTTATAGCCTGCATGGATGAACTACAACAATTGTTCATCCCAGTTTGGCAAAAGAATAAATCAGGGAAGGTAGTGCACCCATGGATAACAAGGGAAATCAGGGATAGTATAAAAACAAAAGATGAAGCATACACGTTAGCCGGAAAAAGCAACCTACCAGAGGACTGGGAGAAATTCAGAGTCCAGCAGAGGAGGGCAAATGGCTTAATTAGGAAAGGGAAAATAGATTGTGAAAGAAAACTGGCAGGGAACATAAAAACTGACTGCAAAAGTTTTTATAGATATGTGAAGAGAAAGAGATTAGTTAAAACAAATGTTGCAGTTAGAAACAGGTGAATTGATCATGGGGAACAAGGACATGGCAGACCAGTTGAATAACTACTTTGGTTCTGTCTTCACTAAGGAAGACATAAATAATCTGTTGGAAATAGCAGGGGACTGGGGGTCAAATAAGGTGGGAACTGAGTGAAATCCAGGTTAGCTGGGAAGTGGTGTTGGGTAAATTGAATGGATTAAAGGCCGATAAATCCCCAGGGCCAGATAGTCTGCATCCCAGAGTACTCAAGGAAGTAGCCCCAGAAACAGTGGATGCATTAGTGATAATGTTTCAAAACTCCTTAGATTCTGGAGTAGTTCCTGAGGATTGGAGGGTAGCTAATGTAACCCCACTTTTTAAAAAAGGAGGGAGAGAAAACGTGGAATTACAGACCAGTTAGTCTAACATCGGTAGTGGGGAAATTGCTAGAGTCAGTTATTAAAGATGGGATAGCAGCACATTTGGAAAGTGGTGAAATCATTGGACAAAGTCAGCATGATTTACGAAAGGTAAATCATGTCTGACGAATCTAATAGAATTTTTCGAGGATGTAACTAGTAGAGTGGATAAGGGAGAACCAGTGGATGTGTTATATCTAGATTTTCAGAAGGCTTTCGACAAGGTTCCACATAAGAGATTAGTATACAAACTTAAAGCACACGGTATTGGGGGGTTCAGTATTGATGTGGATAGAGAATTGGCTGGCAGACAGGAAGCAAAGGGTAGGAGTAAACGGGTTCTTTTCAGAATGGCAAGCAGTGACTAGTGGGGTAGCGCAAGACTCAGTGCTGGGACCCCAGCTATTTGCAATATCTATTAATGATTTGTACGACGGAATTGAATGCAACATCTCCAAGGATGACACTAAGCTGGGGGTAGTGTTAGGTGTGAGGAGGATGCTAGGAGGCTGCAAGGTGACTTGGATAGGCTGGGTGAGTGGGCAAATGCATGGCAGTAAAATGTGGATAAATGTGAGGTTATCCACTTTGGAGGCAAAAACAGGAGGGTAGACTATTATCTGAATGGTGGCAAATTTGGAAAAGGGGAGATGCAACAAGACCTGGGTGTCATGGTACACCAATAATTGAAAGTAGGCTAGCCGGTGCAGCAGGCAGTGAAGAAAGTAAGTGGTATGTATTAGCATTCATAGCGAAAGGATTTGAGTATAGGAGCAGGGAGGTTCTATTGCAGTTGTACAGGGTTTTGGTGAGACAACACCTGAAGTATTGCGTACAGTTTTGGTTTTCCTCAGACTGATTCCTGGGATATCAGGATGAGGAAAGACTGGATAGAGTTGGTTTGTACTCGCTAGAATTTAGAAGACTGAGGGGGGATCTTATAGAAACGTACAAAATTCTTAAGGGGTTGGATAGGCTAGATAGGAAGATTTTTCCCACTGTTGGGGAGGTCCAGAACAAGGGGTCACAGTCTAAGGATAAGGGGGAATTCCTTTAGGACTGAGATGAGGAAAACATTTTTCACACAGAGAGTGGTGAGTCTCTGGAATTCTCTGCCACAGAAGGTAGTTGGGGCCAGTTCATTGGCTATATTTAAAAGGGAGTTAGATGTGGCCCTTGTGGCTAAAGCAATCGGGGGGTAGGAGAGAAGGCAGGTACAGGATACTGAGTTGGATGATCAGCCATGATCATATTGAATGGCGGGGTAGGGTCGAAGGGCCGAATGGCCTACTCCTGCACCTATTTTCTATGTTTCTATGCATTAGCTAATAGAGGAAAAGATCCAGAATGCATAATCACTTTATTGACCTGTCCCAATACCTTTAAGGATTTGTGGATGAATCTCCAAGGTTTTCCACACCACTAATATCCTCTGATAAACTGCCTTATGGCACATCCCCAAAACCGTATACTTCTCAGCATTGAATGTCATTGACCACTTTGCTGCCCAGTTAATCTAGTTCATCTTGAGGTAAAAAAGATTTCCTTTCCCTGTCAAACGTGTATATTTCACAATTTTTTGTCATTCCCCCTACAATTCGTATATATTACAGAAGGTAAGGGACCGAGCGCCAACCCTTTGCAATCCTGCTGGTAACGGCCTTTCAGTGACAAAAACAACTGTCAAATTTTACCCGTTGATTTCTTAGAGCTAAATCCCGAATGCCCGCCAACCTAAATACTAATGCTTTGCACTTCTCATAAATTGCTGACAGGTTAGTTCTTTACTCCTCCTTGGGATTGATTAGAAATCTGTAGTGCAACCATGACATTGTCAACAAAATAGAGAGAGTACAGAGGAGATTTACTAGAATGTTGCCAGGGTTCCAGCAACTATGTTACATAGAAAGGTTGAACAAGTTAGGTCTTTATTCTTTGGAGCGCAGAAGGTTAAGGGGGGACTTGATTGAGGTCTTTAAAATGATGAAAGGGATAGACAGAGATGACGTGGATAAGCTTTTCCCATTGAGGGTAGGGAAGATTCAAACAAGAGGGCATGACATGAGAATTAAGGGACAGAAGTTTAGGGGTAACATGAGGGGGAACTTCTTTACTCAGAGGGTGGTGGCTGTGTGGAATGAGCTTCCAGTAGAAGTAGTGGAGGCAGGATCGATTTTAACATTTAAAAGTAAAGTGGATAGGTATATGGACGTGAAGGGAATGGAGGGGTATGGTCTGAGTGCAGGTAGATGGGACTAGGGGAAAACAAATGGTCGGCACGGACTGGAAGGGCCGAGAGGGCCTGTTTCCGTGCTGTAATTGTTATATGGTTAATAAGATTGGCCATTTTCTGTTCTCCAAACCAACCACACCCATTTTCCAAACTAACGACTAACTCACAACGCCACACCCCCCGCCCACACACCCCTCACCCCCACAACCCCCTGCCCACAAAACCCCTCCTCAACACACCCTGCCCACCCACCCCCCGGCCACACACACACACACTCCCCAAACCACTCACTTCCCTCCCCCACACCCCTCCCCCCCTACATCCCTCCTCCTCACCCCCTTCGCAAACTCTCCCACCCACATACACACTTCCCCTCCCACCGCACCCCCACCACACACCCCCCCATGGTGACTGGGACCCAACGGGTCCCACTTACTCGTTGATTATAAATTGTAGATACTGTAATCTGGAAAACACAAGCTTAGATACTCCCAAAATGTTAATTTGCAAATTAAATCAGTAATAAGGAAGGCAAATTCAATGCTAGCATTTATCTCAAGAGGACTGGGATACAAAAACCGAGATGTCATGCTGAGGCTCTATAAGGTGCTGGTCAGGCCCCATTTGGAGTACTGTGAGCAAATTTGAGCACCATATCTGAGGAAGGATCTGCTGGCACTGGAGAGGTGTACATATGATGAGCATTTGACAGCACTGGGCCTCTACTCATGGGAGTTTAGAAGGTTGAGGGGGGACCACATTGAAGTTTACAGAATAATGAAAGGCATAGAGTGGATGTGGAAAGGATGTTTCGACTGGTGAGTGAATCCAGGACCAGATATCATACCCACAGAATGAATGGGCTCTTTTTTGGACGCCACCCTGGCCATTGCCTTATTTCTGATCCTTAGGATCTTAAGTTGTACATCCAGATTTAAGAACAGCTCTCTCCCCACTTGTTTAGTTTAGAGATACAGCGTGGGAACAGGCCCTTCGGCCCACTGAGTCTGTGCCAATCAGCGATCCATATACACTAGCACCATCTTACACACTAAGGACAATTTACAATCTTTACTGAAGCCAATTAACCTACAAACCCGTATGTCTTTAAGTGTGGGAGGAAACCGGAGCACCAGGGGAAAACCCACAGAGTCACCGTGAGAACATACAAACTCCATACAGACGGGACCCGTAGTCAGGATCGATCCCAGGTCTCTGGCGCTGTAAGGTAGCAACTTGACTGCTGTACCACTAAGACGCCCTGACTGTTGACTTCTATCCTGAACCAACCACCTTTTTTACAGCCCATTCCAGGTGTTGCAAACTCAGTTTTAACTCTACTTCATTTGGTTATTTGCTCAGTGTATTTTAATATATTTTGTACTATAATCTGGCACTGCACTGCTGTTTTGTACTTGTCGTTCTATTTAATGCTATATTTATCATTACTATATGTACACTGTTTACTTTGTGAGCTACAAGTGAATTTACAGGAATTTCAATGGACACTGGTGTATATGGCAATTAACTAATCTGCCCCTATATTCTTGCCAGGCACCAATCCCTGACCCACACTTAGTGTTGAGGGCTATCTTTCCTCACAGCTGCAATTTTCCATCCATGGCAACATTCTCAATTATCCTCGCCGCAATCAAACATATCCTGTAATATGCCACCAACATTGCATGCACTGCTGTGGCCTGACAAATGTTTTATACAATTCTAGCCTGAACCCTTTCTGTTCTTAAATCCTATGCATTAGCTAATAGAGGAAAATATCCAGTGCATAATCACTTTATTGACCTGTCCCACTAACTTTAAGGATTTGTGGATGAACCTCCAAGGTTTTCCACACCACTAATATCCTCTGATAAACTGTAATTTCTCTTGCCTTATGGCACATCTCCAAAACCTCATACTTCTCAGCATTAAATTTCAATGGCCACTTTGCTGTCCAGTTAATCTAGTTCATCTTGCAGTAAAAAAAACTCCTTTCACTGTCAACCGTGTTAATTTCACAATTTTTTGTCATTCCCCCTACAATTTGTATATATTAAAGAAGGTAAGGGACCGAGCGTCAACCCTTTGCAATCCTGCGGGTAACAGCCTTTCAGTCACAAAAACAACTGTCAAATTTTCTTAAAGCTAAATCCCGAATGTCCGCCAACCTAAATACTAATGCTTCCACTTGTGCTTTGCACTTCTCATAAATTGCTGACAGTTTGTTCTTTATTCCTGATCAGAATTCTATAGTGCAACCATGACAATAACATTAGCCATTTTCTGTTCTCCAAACTAACCCATACAGCCATTTTTTATGATCCTTCTTAACTATCATGTCTTTTCACAGGTACAAAATGCTGGAGTAACTCGACAGGACAGGCAGCAAAATGCTGGAGTAACTCGACGGACAGGCAGCATCTCTGGATAGAAGGAATGGGTGATGTTTCGGGTCGAGAAGGGTCTTGACCCGAAACGTCACCCATTACTTCTATCCAGCGATGCTGCCTGACTAGCCGAGTTACTCTAGCATCTATCTTCAAAGTAAACCAGCATCTGCAATTCATTCCCACATGTCTTCTCAAAGCTATAATTGTTTATTCAACCAGCACTGCCCCTGCTGCCTCTCCACAATATATCCTCGGAAAAAAAAATTAGAAAAAAAATAAAAAAAAAAAAAAAAAAAAAAAAAAAAAAAAAAATAAAAAAAAAAAAAAAAAAATAAAAAAAAAAAAAAAAAAAAAAAACTCCACAATACAGGAGACTGCAGATACTGAAATCTTGAGCAAAGCCTAAATGAAGAAAGAATTCAGCAGGACTGGCAGAATCTGTGGAGAGCGATGGAATGCAAAGTAGGGTCCAGATCCAAACCATCCATTTCCCTCCACATGTTGTTTGAACCACTGAGTTCCTAAGCAGTTTGTTTTATCTAGAGAAGGGCTTTTGCCAGCAAAGATCAATCATATCTCCAGTGACTTACAGACTTCCACAGATATGCCATGGAAAGCATGTTATCTAGTTGCATGTTTAAGAAGGGACTGCAGATGCTGGAAAATCGAAGGTAGACAAAAATGCTGGAGAAACTCAGCGGGTGCAGCAGCATCTATGGAGCATATGGGGCTCCATAGATGCTGCCTCACCTGCAAAGTTTCCCCTGCATTTTTATCTATCTAGTTGCATCAGAGCTTGGTTACGGAACAGCTGCCTGACCTGCTAAGTTATTCCAGCCTCTTGTATCTATCATACAAACCAGGCTCCTCACCAATGACAGAAGCAAAAATGCTGGAGTAACTCGGCGGGTCAGGCAGCATCTCTGGGCAAAAGGAATAGGTTCTGATGAAGGGTGCCAACTCGAAAATTCACCTATTATTTTTCTCTAGAGATGCTGCCTCACCCATTGAGGTATTCCAGGCATTTTGTGTCTAACTTTGGCATAAACATGAATCTGCACTTCCTTCTTACACACTCTTCACCAATGAGCTTATCTATACAACACTGCCTCAGAAAAGCAGCCAACATAATAAAATACTTGTTCCACTGCTCTGCTCATGACAGGCAAAATATTCTACTGTCCAAAAGGCACAGAGGCTTGAAAGCATGCACCACCAAACTCAGTTTCTTCCTCAATTTACAGGCTTCGGAACATGCGGATGAAGGGACTTAACTCACATCTATGTTTTCCAGGGAAGCTGCCTGACCCTTTGAGTTACTCCTGCACTTTGTGTCTGCTTCTAAACAGTTTCTACCATCCAATTTGACTCCAGCTCATTGTGGACTTTGGGCGGTTTCCGCGGAGCTGGTTTGCTACAATGCTGAGAACTATATTCTGCACTCCGTATCTTTTTCTGTGCTCTACTGATCTCACTCAAGGTTGTTTTGATTACATTCAGGTATATATATTTACCCTGGCCTAAAATGTCAGCTATTCCTTCGCTCCATGGATGCAGCCTCACCCGATGAGTTTCTCCAGCATTTTTGTCTACCTTCGATTTTTCTAGCATCTGCAGTTCGTTCTTATATATATTTACCTGATCTAATTGGCTAGCATTCAGAACAAAGCTTTTAACTGTACCTGTGCATGTAGCGATAGTGAACCTCAGCCATGATCACAGTGAATGTTGGGGCTGAGTCGCCTCCTGCTCCAGGTTCCTGGTGCAAGTCCTTGAGTTGCACCTCATCTGTCATTGCATCCAGAGCACCTCAGTTACACATTCGAAGGGCGGGGCGGGGGGAGTGTCATGACGTCACGGGCTACGCCTCTAATTATGACCGGGATAAGATGGCGATGCGCATGCCCTGCCTGCTCAAAGATGGCGATCAATTTGCCCCCCATCCCCCAGCAACCGGGGGCCGTCCCTGCACGGATCGCACAGCTATCACCCGCCGCCACAAATCAATGTCGAAACCTCGCCTGCACGGCGTGTCCACCACCGCTCATACCCACCCCCTTCCGTGGCGGCTCCACAACGCTGCTGCCTTTGTCCACCGGTGTCCTGCGCCCGACTTCCGAACACGGGCCGCGCCCCGCGTCTGCGCACAAGCCCCGATCGCCACCGCACCGGCGCCTCGCTGGTCCGTGCCACCGACCGGAAACGGCGGGAGACCAAACCGCCAAGCAAACCGTCAACGGTCTCGGGCCCGCGCGCCGCCTCCTGCTGTCACTCGCGCGCAAACCAATAGGGAACGGCCCTGCCGTCAGCCGACCCAGAGGCCCCTGTTCGCTGCACCAATGGGGTGCGAGGGCGGCCGCGGGTTGCAAGTTGCAAGTGTTAAAGAAGGAACTGCAGATGCTGGAAAATCGAGGGTACACACAAAATGCTGGAGAAACTCAGCGGGTGCAGTAGCATCATCTATAGAGCGAAGGAGACAGGTAACGTTTTGGGCCGAAACGTCTGAAGAAGGGTTTCGGCCCGTAAGGTTGCCTATCTCCTTCGCTCCATAGATGCTGCTGCACCCGCTGAGTTTCTCCAGCATTTTGCGTACCCTTGCAAGTTGCAAGATCGGGTCATTGGGGCGCTTTGCATCGCAAAGGGATCTTTGCTTTGCACGGTGCTACGTGTATGGCGGGGAGCGATGCTCGTAATTCCTTGAGATAGAGTAGTGTTATTCGTTGCAGAGGATACCGTCGGCCTTGATCTGCCGTTTTCACACCTGACCTTTAGAGACCCCTCTCCCCTGACTCTCAGTCTGAAGAAGGGGAAGACCCGACTCACTCTTGAACCGAAACGTCACCCATTCCTTCTCTCCGGAGATGCCGCCCTTCCCGCTGAGTTACTCCAGCACTTTGTTCCTGTCTTCGTGAAAAAAAAGCATCTGCAGTTCCTTTCTACATAGATGCCGTTATGCAAAAATATTGCTCCTGTATCCAAACATTGAGTGTTTGGAAACATTTAAGGAGATCAAGATAAATCGCATCCACAAAGAAAACTACCAGAACTAGAGTCCTTTGGATGGCCGGGTGTACACAAAGCCGAATCAATCGAGAAAGGGTCAGATACTAAGTGCTTCGTGCAACTGAAAGCCTGGAAAAATGTTCAAAGTGAACTTAAAAGGGAAATTAGAAAAGTCAGGTCTATGAAAACTAAAGGAGTAAAATATAAGAAAGATCATATGCTTTATGTACAAAAATACATGAAGAGAATAACTCAAGGAGGATCTCGACCCAAAACGTCTTCCGTCCATTCCCTCCACAGATAATGCCTGACCCACCGAGTTTCACCAGCGCTTTTTCCGAAAGAAAGTGTAGATTCGGTGACAAATACGTTCGTCTCCATCTGGAGTCAGAGAACCTTTATAAAGTTCTTAATGTTTTTCTAACTTTCTTTGCAAACGAGGGGGGCGATGTTCTCAGGTGAACGAGTGAAACAGTGGATGGGATAAAGAGGAAGGGTGGCCGAGTATTTCACAACGATAAGCAGAAATGCGTTTTAATTATAAAGGGGGAACAGCATGCAATGTGATAAGTGGTTAACAAAGTAAGTCAAATAACATATTAGCTCCTGAAGACTGAAGCATACAAATTGGCTGAACCGAAAGACAGTGGAATTTTTGTTTCAAGAAGCTGCAAGCGATTATAAAAAGTCAATATGGTGGGACAAAAATAGATTCTCAGATCAATTGGGATTTTATGTGGGAACGTCGATAGATATATAAAATTAAATAAGCCAGCTAAGTGAGATCATTGGAGAATAAAAGTGAGGCTGGGAAGGGGCAATCATAGGTCACAATTTAAGATTGGCGAGAGTTGACGAGTGTTCAATTGTCAATTTACCAACAGTGGAACAATGAAATAGCAGCATTAGACCAATCACACAATACAAATAAATAATATTTAATGAACAAAAAATAATTAATTTAATAACCTCAATACTAGTGCAAGAAAAAACCTTGTCCTCAGTTAAAAAGAATGATCCTGATCTTTTTGTTACATGAGATCTTATTGGGGCACGTCAGGATAGAAGTTGGGATGTTTCTGTCACTGAGATAGTGTTGAATAAAGGATCATAGTTACAAGATTATTTAATGAACAAACAATAATTAATTTAATAACCCCAATACTAGTGCAAGAAAATACCTTGTCCTCAGTTAAAACGAATGATCCTTGATCTTTTTGTTACATGAGATCTTATTGGGGCACGTCGGGATAGAAGTTGGGATGTTTCCGTCACTGAGATAGTGTTGAATAAAGGATCATAGTTACAAGATTAGGGGACGAACATTTAAAACTGCGGTGAATAGCTATTGGGGACGAACCCTGGAAAGAGAATTATAGAAGCCAGACCAGTGGCAATGCTTAGAGCAGCACAGAAACAGGCCTTTCGGTCCAATGTCCATCTGGACTGTAACTACAATCCGTGCTAATCCCAGAGACAGAAGAGACTGCAGATGTTAAAATCTGAAGCAATCTTTGGAGAGTGGCACAGTGGTGCAGCGGCAGTGTTTCTACCTTGCGTCGCAGAGACCCAGGTTCGGTCCTGACTATGGGTGCTGTCTGTATGGAGTTTGCACGTTCTCTCTGTGCATGCGTGGGTTTCTCCATGTGCTTCGGTTTCCTCCCAAATTCCAAGTTTGTTGGGTAATCGGCTTCTGTAAATAGTCCCTAAAGTGTAGGATAGAACTAGTAAATGGCTGATGGCTGGTCAGCGCACATTCGGTGGGTTGAAGCCCTGTTTTCATGCTGTAACTAAACTAAAAAGCTGCTGGAGTAACAGAGTGGATCTGAAGAAGAGTTCAGATCCGATATGTTATCTGTCTATTCTCTTCTGCAGATGCTGCCTACCTGCTGAGGTCCTCCAGCAGTCCTTTGCCCAAGATAATCCCTTTTGCCTGCATTAGGTCAGTATCACTTAACTCATTCTTATCTAACTGCCTGTCCAAATGCCCTTTAAATCTTGCAATCTGCTTCTACCATTTTTTTCTGGCAGCTCATTTCACATAACCACTGTGCTGTGAAAAAAATGACCTCAATTGACTCATTTCAATGTCTCACCTCTCATCTTAAACCAATGCCTCTTGGTTTTACACTCTGGTATTTGACTTTTCTACCCTGGATGGGAAAAGAAAACGGATTATCTACCCTCTACATGCTCTTCATAGCTTTATGTACTTCTATCAGTTCTCCCCTCAGCCCGATACACTGACAAAAGCAGAAAGACAGTTCAAATTTGTCCAACCTGCCCTCATAGCTAATTCTCTCTAATCCTGGACAGATTCTGGTGAACATCTTCCATACCTTCTCCAAAGCCTCCACGTGCTTACCGCAATGCAGTGATCGGCATTGCACGTAGTACTGCAGATGTCGCCTAAGCTATGTGTTGTGTAGCTGCAACATGATTTCATTGCCCTACCAACCAATATCCTTATCAATGAAGGCAAACAGGCTGCATGCCTCCTTTCCCATCGTATCAACTTCTGTGAGTACTTCCAGTGAGATGTGAATTGTACCCACTATCCATCAGTGTATCAATCCTTGTGGTGTTCCTGGTATTTACCTTCCTCGTTCATTTGAGATCCCAAAGTACGACCTCATGTTAAAGTTCAATTTGTTTCAAACAGATAGCAATACAAAAGTTATTAACACAGTAACGTCTTTATTTCGCCAGGCGGGTGTGGGAGGGCAGCTCTCACAGTATGTAAATACAGACTACAGAGTCCTTCTTTCTCGACACAAAGAGGTAATGTTCAATCAGATATATTTATACCCTAATAATCAGCAATTCAGCAATTCTTTATCTTACGTAGCATTGTCCATGTCCATTGTCCATTGTCCACTTGCATTGTCTATATATCGTTAAAATCAGAGGATTGACAGGTTCTTCCGATAGATGAAAGGTTAGCCCATATATGGTTACGCTGAAGGGGCTATTTTTTTGTTGATTCAAGCACTTGTATTTTGACCTTGTTGATTAATTGTCTGTACATTACAATCTGTAGAGGGCATTAACCAATTTGCCTGAACATCTTCTGATTATTTATATAATCGAGCAAAATATCTAGTGTTATTGTGCTGAAACATCGCTAGTGTAATAGAAAAAAGGCAAAGCATTCATGTTATTGTGCTGTAATATCGCTGGTGTTTATATTATAGAACGAGCCACGTGTTTTTTTTAGGGTGACGATCTATAGAGTGGTATGTGGGGGTGTCCGAAAATTGACGTCTCTGCTATCTGCAGATGGCAGCTTGGCGTTAACCTTGCTGCCTTGGAATTGAAATAGGAAAGAATAATAAACTTGTCACGCAACCATTGATTGAAAGATACAGCATGGAACCAACGATAACTATCGATCACACAGTTCTATGTTAACCCATTTTCTCGTGCGCTCCTTGCATATCAGGGATAATTTAGAGTGGCCAATTAATCTACATACTCGCACGTCCTTGGGATGTAGGAGGAAACCGGAGAAACCAGAGGAAAGCAACACAATCACAGGGACAACGTGCAAATAGCACCCAAAGTCAGGATCGAACTCGTGGCTCTGGCACTGTGAGACAGCAGCGCCCCAAAATTAAATGGCATAATAATCCACCGTCACCGAGGTTTGGACCGTTCATACAGATAACTTCAAGAAAATAAATCGCATTTAATTGTTCGCGGATTGGAAGTCACGCCAGCGGTGAGATTATGAAACCTATTTGTTCAATGGCTGTAACTAACATCCGCGGTGAGGCTGTTTAATTGCCCCACCCCCCTCCCCTGCCCACCGGGACTTTAGCAACAGGTACAAAAGGACCCACAACGCCGGACAGGGTACGTCTGGGGTAACACACCTCAAAGAAAATGCACGCCCCACCGACAGGCCTGGTATATGCTGTTTACTACACTGCACTTGCAGCCTTCGCAATCCCAGGTGAAGTATTCCGGAGATTATATCCATTCTCTAACTGAACATTGACCTTCAATTTCAGTGAGTGGAGTAAAAACCGTTGACCTGAGATCTTCGCCGCGAACATCAAGGAAGAGTGGATGCAGTGTTTCAGTTCCTATTGAAACAGAGATTAAGAATTAAAATGAAGGCCACTGACCAAACTATGCGAGTGGGTTATTTCCCCCAAAGCTGAACGAATGGATGGAGCCGGGAATATGCTGCCTGGGGTGGCTGAGGTGGAGGTAAATTGAACTAGAGCTGAAAGGAAATGAACCGCGTTGCTAAGGGGAAGAGCGGCACGATTCCTCACAAAACGTCAGGGTTCAGATAACTTCCCTTCGCGCTGAATTGTCTTGTGATTCTGTAGAAAGATTAGAAACTGCAGATGCTGCAAATCTGAGCAAAACGCAGAGTGCTGGTGAAACTTGGCGGATCAGTCGGCATCTGTGGAGGGAATGGATAGGCGACGTTTTGGGTCTGGCATCTTCTTCAGTGATTGTCGGAGAGATGCGAGATAAAGCTTAGTCGAAATGCTTACTATACAGGATAGTAGTCTTCATACAGCCATCAATCCTGAGCCTGCCCCCATCAGCTGTTGGTTTATTATTTCGCGTCTCTCTATCTTTTTAGCTGATTTGTCGAATCATCCCTAAACCACTTGTTCCTGATTTCACGTAACAAGCTCCACTTTCCCCCAACAGTCTTTCTGCACCCTGCTTAGACTAGGCTACTGAAGGTACCAATAACACTTCCCCAATTTGAAGTTGCGGTCTCGGGCATACGTTCGGCGCTTGGCTTAAATCTGCTTATATTTGTTAATCACCCTGCTTACTCTTAATTAATCTATTTGAAGCGGCATTTCGCAATGAGATTCGTAGCATCTGCTTTCTCCAATCGTCTCAGTTGCTTGTTGCCTCCCTCGTTAGTTGAATTGATTTGTTTTACATTGCAGAAGATGATTTGTAGAACTCGGACTCCTTCCTTCAAGATTCAAAATCATTCGTATCTGATCCCTCACCCCCCCCCCCCCCCCCCACCACCCCGACCCCCACCCCCTCCCCGTTTAGTTCTAAGTGCCGTGACGCGATAAAGTGGTGCATTACGCGCATTCCCGTGAAATGCAACAGGCGGCTAAACCATTGACACTGTTCCGGTTTATGTTGAAGGTCGCCTAGTGTTCTTTTCTCCAACTGGTGTCTCCACACTGGAACTAATCAGTCTGGGGTCTCCGTGCTGTCAAACTAACCTCAGTGATCGGGTTCCATCAAGAGATACAGTTTTTCTGCAATGATTGAGCAGCAAGAAACTGCTGGAGGAACTCAGCGTTTAGAAACATAGAGCAATAGGTGCAGGAGTAGGCCATTCGGCCCTCGAGCCAGCACTGCCATTCAATATGATCATGGCTGATCATCTAAAATCAGTACCGCATTTCTGCTTTTCCCCTATATTCCTTGATTCCTTTAGTCCTAAGAACTAAATTTAACTCTGTCTTGAAGCATCGGTGGAAGGACAGATCATGTTTCCCGGCGGGACCCTTATTCACGCCGAGGATAACGTTTCGGGTTCTGTCCGTTTCCTTCCACAATCGCTGCTCGATCCGTCGAGTACCCCCTTTGGTTGTGGCTCCTGATTCTAGCTTCTGCTTACGTGTCTCCAATACAGCGGTTGTGTTAAGAATAGTGAAAGGCTTCGACAGTGAAAGGCTTGGATAGAGTGGACGTGGAGAGGATGTTTCCGCTAGTGGAAGAGTCTAGGACTAAAGGTTATAGCCTCAGAATTAAAGGAGGTCTGGAATGAATCTGGGCCTCTGTCACTGAGCAGCCACAATGCGCTTAAATATTGACTTGTTTGAAATGTCCTTAAAACGCCGTTTCCCTGTGACCTTTAAATCCCGCACTAGCAGCTGAGATCATTAAATGATAGCCGGGCACCTTGCCTTAGAGTATTCAACCTGGTCATTTTAATTCGAAATCAAATTGACTTTTGTCGAAAGAAAATTATTTAACTGAACCTCTTTCTGCAGTTAATTTGGTGGCGATTGTGATCCTGTCGCGAGGAAAGTGCGGTCTCTCCAAATGTATCACTCGCTACCTGCTGTCCATGGCGGTGACGGATCTCCTGGTTATTATCACGGCAGTGCTACTAAATCGGGTTCCTGCCATTTATTTTCCAAGCAGCTTCATGTCCATTACTCCCGTATGTAGTCTGAGCATCGCAGTCATCTATGCCGCCAGAGATTGTTCCGTCTGGTTAACCGTTTCTTTCACCTTTGATCGATTTGTGGCCATTTGCTGCCAGAAACTCAAAACAAAATATTGCACCGAAAGGACGGCAGGCGTGGTCATCGGAACAATTTGTGTCTTGGGCTGCCTCGTCAATATTCCCTGGTACTTCTTACACGAACCGATCTACATAATTGACAACGTCCCTTGGTATTGCAAACTGAAAGAGATGCGATATACCTCGCCCATGTGGGCAGGTTTTCATTGGATCGACCGCATTTTAACCCCTTGTCTCCCGTTCCTCCTCGTGCTTTTTCTCAACGCGCTGACCGTCAGACACATTCTCGCGGCTAGTCGAGCCCGTAAGAGGCTGCGCGCACAGAGTAACGGGGAGAAGCAGCATGACCCCGAGATGGAGAGTCGGAAGAAGTCCATGGTGTTACTCTTTGCCATCTCTTGCAGTTTCATCCTGCTATGGCTGGCTTACGTCGCCTATTTCTTCCACGAACGAATTCACGTTAATTATAACATCAAAGGATTCAACGATCCCGTATTTATTCTCCTAGAGAGTGCGAATATGCTGCAGCTCTTGAGTTGTTGTACAAACACATTCATTTATGCTGTGACTCAGAGAAAATTCAGAGAGCAATTAAAGATGGTAGTTTTATCGCCTCTGACGTTAATACGCAAACTTGTTACGCGTTGATATTAATACATGTCAATGTTGTTTAAATATAACCTACAGCATGGTTTCTATCTAAAAATAAAACATTTATCTGCAGCTATCAGGCAAAAGTGGTAGAAACAGTTTCCTACATTTGTGACCAAACCTTAGGTTTCACAGTTTATCGTTGATAATACATCGATCATTTGGTACTGGACCCGAAGAAAGCGAGATTTGTAGAGTGCTTCCGAGATGGGTTCTCAGAGCAGCTTCTAGTGGCATCTGTCAGGGAAAATGCAATTCTGGATTTAGTATTGTGTAATGACCCTGATTTGATAAGGGAACTCAAAAGGAATAGGAACCAGTACGAAGATGCGATCACAATATGATAAGATTTAACCTGAAATTGTACAGGGAGAAGGTGAAATCGAATGTGTGAGTATTACAGCCGAGCAAACGGATGATTGAAGAGCTAGCCAACGTTGACTTGAACGGGACCCGAGCAGGAATTACGGTGGAACAGCGATAGCTGGGATTTCTGGGAATAATCCAGAAGGAGTACAGGATATTTTCATTCCAAAGGGGAAGAAAGATTCTATGGGGAGAATGTGGTGACCATGGCTGACAAGGGAAGTCAAGGACAGAATAAAAGTAAACGCGAAACCATATAACAATGGAAAGATTAGTGGGAAGCCAGAGGATTGGAAAGCTTTAAAAGAACAACAGCAGGTAATTAAAAAGGCATTGCGGGGAGAAAAGATTAAATACGAAGGTAAGTTAGGTAATAATGCAAAAAAAGGATAGCAACAGTTTCTTCAGTTATAGAGAAAGTTAGAAAGAGGAAAGAGTGGACGTTGGAGTGCTGAAAAATGATGCAGGAGAAGTACTAGGGAATAAAGAAACGGCAGAGGAGTGGAATAACTTTTCTGCATCAGCCTTCACAGTGGAATACACCCACAATGTGCTTGAACTTCAAGAGAGTTCGGGGGTGGACGTTAGTGAGTTGCTATTACTAAAGTCATAAGATCATGTGATAGGAACAGGATTAGGCTTTTCGGCCCATCAAGTCTACTCCGCCATTCAATCAAGGTTGACCTATCACTGCCTCCAAACCCCACTGTCCTGCCTTCTCTCCTTTCGCCCTGACACCCGTATATTTACACGTGCACACATATTCAATAAATAACAAATTTAGTGTAATAATAATAATAGTCAGTTGTAGTTCAGAGCTTATTTGTTGTCGTTTTTAATAGTCTGATGGCTGTAGGAATTACAGCCATCAGACTATTAAATCCCCTGCATCACCCCGCCCAGGATTCACAGCAACTGGGACCTCAATGCATGTCATCTCATCGCCCCTTCTCCCGTCACTCTGTGGCTCCGGTTTCAACACACTAGGAGCATGGGGGGAACCAGTTGGGAATAGATTTCGTGACCCCCGCAATTCAATGTTGCACTGAACACCACACCTCCACCCGGCTCGGACCTGCTCCGTACAGGGGTCGGCCGGTTCAATGCCAACATGCATCGCTGGGGGCTGCGTTCATCAGCAGCCTGTGTGTATGGAGCAGGCCAACAAACAGCGCAGCATGTCATTTTCGACTGCGGTGTCCTCTGCACCCCATGGTGGAGGGGTACACCTCACGGCCCTGGACAACAGCACATTGAACTGGCTATAGCGCCTGGAGGGCGTTACATAACTTCTGCTGCCTCAAACGCAAGAAAAAGAAGCTGTAGGGAAGATGCTGTTCCTGAACCACGCCGTTACAGTTTTCAGGTTCCTGTACTTTCTTCCCATGGCAATGGTGAAATGAATGTGTGGCCAGGATGATGTGGGACTTTGATGACTTTTTGAGGCAGCGACTTCGTGGATACCTTCGATGGTGGGAGGTCAGAGCCGGTGATAGACTGGGCAGTGTTCACAACTTTTTGCAGTTGTTTCTACTCCTGGACGTTCAAATTGCTGAACCAAACCAGTCAGTATGCTCTCTACTGTGCACCTGTAGAAGTTCAAGAGAATCCTCTTTGACATACCGAGTCTCCGTAGTCGTCCCACGAAGTAGGTGTGCTGATGTGCCTTCTTTATAATTGCATCAGTGTTCTGGATCCAGGAAAGATCTTCCGTAATATGCATGCCCAAGAATTTGAAGTTTTTGACCATCTCCACCATCGACCTATTGATATAATCAGGATTGTGGGTCCTCATACTTCCCCTTCCAAAGGCCACAATCAGTTTCTTGTTTTTACTGTTGTTGAGGGCCAGGTTGTTGTGCCGGCACCATTTGGTCAATCAGTTGATATCACTTCTATATTCTGACTCATCGCCATCCACAATTCGGCCACCAACAGTGGTGTCGTCGGCGAACTTGATGATGGAGTTCGCACTATGTCCAGCTACACAGTCATGGGTATAGAGTGAGTAAAGCAGGGGGTTGAGCACGCAGCCTTGAGGTGCTCCCGTACTGATTGTTACTGAGGATGAAGTATTCTTGCCAATTTGAACAGACTGTGATCTGTAGATGAGGAAGTCGAGGATCCTATTGTAGAGGGATGCACTGATACCCAGTTCCGTGACCTTGGTAACCAACAGTGATGGTATTGGACGTCGAGCTGTAGTGGATAAACAACAGCTTGGCGTAAGTGTTTTATTGTCCAGTGGTCCAATGCGGCGTGGAAATGGAGTGAGATCGCATCCTCCGTTGACCTGTTGTGGCGGTAGGCGAACTATAGTGGGTCGAGGTAGGTGTTAATATGCTCCATAACCAAGTTCTCAAAGCACTTCATCACCACAGACGTCAGTGTCGATACTCATTGAGCAACGTCACCTTACTCTTCTTGGGCATCGGTATTATTTAGACCCTCTTAAAGCAGGTAGAAACCTCAGACCTCAGAAGTGAGAGGTTAAAAATGTCCGCAAAGCTCCATCCAGTTGGTTTGCACCGGTTTTGAGAACTCGACCTGGCATACCATCAGGTCCAGGCACTTTCCGAAGGTTCACCCCCTGGAGGATCTTCTGACGTCGGCCTCTGTGACTGCAATACCATCCGGGCGAATGGGGGCTCGGGAAGGCACATCAGTAAAGCGTGCATAGACCACATTGATCTCGTCAGCGAGTGATGTTTCACTGTCGTTTGAGCTGTTTTCTGATTTTGCCTTGTAGGAGGGGTGATGGCATTCAAGCTCTGCCACAGTTGCCGAACATCCTCCAGCTTAGAGCGGAAGTCCCTTTTGGCCTTTTTGTTGGCTTTATCTGGCTATTTTATAGGCCTCTGCGTCACCAGACCTGAATGCCCGGGATCTGGTCTTAAGAAGAATGCAGATCACATAGTTCAATCAAGGCTTCTGAATAGGAAACACTCGGAAGGCTTATGTTGAAACACAGATCGTTCCATAAATCGTTAAAATCAGAGGATTGACAGGTTCTTCCGATAGATAAATGGTTAGCCCATATATGGATATGCTGAAGGAGCTATTTTTTGCTGATTCAAGCGCTTGTTTTTGACGTTGTCGATTAATTGTCTGTACATAACAATCTGTACAGTAGAGGGTAAGAACAGAGTTGTCTGAACATTAGAAACATAGAAACATAGAAACATAGAAACATAGAAACATAGAAACATAGAAAATATGTGCAGGTGGAGGCCATTCGGCCCTTCGAGCCAGCACCGCCATTCATTGTGATCATGGCTGATCGTTCCCTATCAATTACCCGTGCCTGCCTTCTCCCCATACCCCTTGAGTCCACTAGTCCCTAGAGCTCTATCTAACTCTCTCTTAAATCCATCCAGTGACTTGGCCTTCACTGCCCTCTGTGGCTGGGAATTCCATAAATTCACAACTCTCTGGGTGAAAACGTTTTTTCTCACTTCAGTCTTAAACGACCTCCCCTTTATTCTAAGTCTGTGGCCCCTGGTTCTGGGCTCGCCCAACATTGGGAACATTTTTCCTGCATCTAGCTCGTCCAGTCCATTAATAATTTTATATGTTTCTATAAGATCCCCCTCATCCTTCTAAACTCCAGTGAATACAAGCCTAGTCTTTTAAATCTGTTCTCATATGACAGTCCCGCTATCCCAGGGATCAATCTCGTGAACCTACGCTGCACTGCCTCAATCACAAGGACGTCCTTCCTCAAATTAGGACCAAAACTGTACACAATACTCCAGAAGTGGTCTCACCAGAGTCCTATACATCTGCAGAAGAACCTCTTTACTCCTATACTGAAATCCTCTTGTTATGAAGGCCAACATTCCATTAGCGTTCTTCACTGCCTGCTGTACCTGTAAGCCAACTTTCAGTGACCGGTGTACAAGGACGCCCAGGTCTCGCTGCACCTCATCCTGCCCTAACCTAACCCCATTGAGATAATAATCTGCCCCCTTGTTTTTGCCGCCAAAGTGGTTAACCTCACATTTATCTATATTATACTGCATCAGTCACGCATCTGCCCACTCACTCATACTGTCCAGGTCACCCTGCAACCTCCTATCATCCTCTTCACAGTTCACACTGCCACTCAGCTTGGTGTCATCCGCAAACTGGCTAGTGTTGCTCCTAATTCCCTCTTCCAAATCATTAATATATATGTCAAGTTAGTTAAAACAAATGTAGGTCCCTTGCAGTCAGAAACAGGAGAATTGATCATAGTGAACAAGGACATGGCAGACCAATTGATTAACTACTTTGGTTCTGTCTTCACTAAGGAAGACATAAATAATCTGCCGGAAATAGCAGGGGACCGGGGGTCAAATGAGATGGAGGAAGTGAGTGAAATCCAGGTTAGTCGGGAAGTGGTGTTAGGTAAATTGAATGAATTAAAGGCTGATAAATCCCCAGGGCCAGATAGTCTCCATCCCAGAGTACCTAAGGAAGTAGCCCCCAGAAATAGTGGATGCATTAGTGATATTTTTTCAAAACTCATTAGATTCTGGAGTAGTTCCTGAAGATTAGCGGGTAGCTAATGTAACCCCACTTTTAAAAAAAGGAGGGAGAGAGAAAACGGGGAATTACAGACCAGTTAGCATAACATCGGTAGTGGGGAAACTGCTAGAGTCAGTTATTAAGGATGGAATAGCAGCATATTTGGAAAGTGGTGAAATAATTGGACAAAGTAAGCATGGATTTATGAAAGGTAAATCATTTCTGCCGAAACTTATAGAACTTTTTGAGGATGTAACTAGTAGAGTGGATAAGGGAGAACCAGTGGATGTGTTATATCTGGACTTTCAGAAGTCTTTCGGCAAGGTCCCACATAAGAGATTAGTATGCAAACTTAAAGCACACGGTATTGGGGGTTCAGTATTGATGTGGAGAGAGAACTGGCTGACAGACAGGAAGCAAAGAGTAGGAGTAAACGGGTCCTTTTCAGAATGGCAGGCAGTGATTAGTAGGGTACCGCAAGGCTTGGTTCTGAGACCCCAGCTATTTACAATATATATTTAGATTTGGACGAGGGAATTGAATACAACATCTCCAAGTTTGCGGATGACGCAAAGCTGGGGGCTGTGAGGACGGATACTAGGAGGCTGCAAGGTGACTTGGATAAGTTGGGTGAGTGGGGAAATGCATGGCGAATGCATAATAATGTGGATTATTGTGAGGCTATCCACTGTGGTGGCAAAAACAGGAAAGTAGACTATTATTTGAATGGTGGCCGATTAGGAAAAGGGGGGATGAGACCTAGGTGTCATGGTACACCAGTCATTGAAAGTAGGCATGCAGGTGCAGCAGGCAGTGAAAAAAGCGAATGGTATATTAGCATTCATAGCAAAAGGGTTTGAGTATAGGAGCAGGGAGGTTCTACTGCAGTTTACAGGGTCTTGGTAAAACCACACCTGGAGTATTGCGTAGAGTTTTTGTCTCCTAATCTGAAGAACGACATTCTTGCCATAGAAGGAGTACAGAGAAGGTTCACCAGACTGATTCCTGGGATGTCAGTATTTCATATGAAGTAAGACTGGATAGACTCGGCATGTACTCACTAGAATTTAGAGGATTGAGGAGGGAGCTTATAGAAACTTGCAATATTCTTAAGGGTACACAAAAGGCTAGAGAAACTCAGCGGGTGCAGCAACATCTAAGGAGCGAAGGAGATAGGCGACGTTTCGGGTCGAGACCCTTCTTCAGACTGGTCAGGGATGAGGGGAACGAGAGATATAGACAGTGATGTGGAGAGATAAAGAACAATGAATGAAAGATATGCAAAAAATTATCGATGATAAAGGGAACAAGCCATTGTAAGCTCTTTGTAGTGTGAAAATGAGAAGCTAGTGCGACTAGGTGTGGGGAGAGAGATAGAGACAGAGGGAATGCCAGGGCCCGAGGGCTGAGGGAGAGGTGGGAAGGGGAGGAAACAGCAATTCAATGTTCAAGCCCAGAGGATGCCGACTCCCCAAGCGGAATATGAGGTGCTGTTCCTCCAACTTGCGGTGTTGCTCACTCTGGCCGTGGAGGAGGCCCAGGACCGAGAGGTGGGATACGGAATGGGAGGGGGGATTGAAGTGCTGAGCCACCAGAAGGTCGGGTTGGTTAATGCAGTCTGGTGAACCTTCTCTGTTCTCCCTCTGTGGCAAGAATGTCTTTTTTCAGATTAGGAGACAAAAACTGTACGCAATACTCCAGGTGTGGCCTCACCAAGACCCTGTACAACTGCAGTAGAACCTCCCTGTTCCTATATTCAAATCCTTTTGCTATGAATGCTAACATGCCATTCGCTTTCTTCACTGCCTGCTGCACCTGCATGCCTACTTTCAATGACTGGTGTACCATGACACCCAGGTCTCGTTGCATCCCCCCTTTTCCTAATCAGCCACCATTCAAATAATAGTCTACTTTCCTGTTTTGCCACCAGAGTGGATAACCTCACATTTATCCACATTATAATGCATGCGCAATGCATTTGCCCACTCACCCAACCTATCCAAGTCACCTTGCAGCCTCCTAGATGATCTATATCGGTGAGACCAAGCAGAGGCTTGTCGATCGTTTCGCCGAACACCTCCGCTAGGTCCGCATTAACCAACCCGACCTCCCGGTGGCTGAGTTTCTCCAGCCTTTTGTGTACCCTCGATTCTGCAGCATCTGCAGTTCCTTCTTTAACAATATTCTTAAGGGGTTGGACAGTCTAGATGCAGGAAGATTGTTCCCGATGTTGAGGAAGTCCAGAACAAGGGGCCACAGTTTAAGGATAAGGAGGAATTCTTTTAGGACCGAGATGAGAAAAAAAAATTCACTCAGAAAGTGGTGAATCTGTAGAATTGGGAGTTGAGGCCAGTTCATTGGCTATATTTAAGCGGGAGTTAAATGTGGCTCTTGTGGCTAACGGGATCAGGGGGTATGGAGAGAAGTCAGGCATGGGATGTTGAGTTGGATGATCAGCCATGATCATATTAAATGGCAGTGCAGGCTCGAAGGGCCGAATGGCCTACTCCTGCACTTATTTTCTATGTTTCTATGGTAAACAGTTGCGGCCCCAACACACTCGACACTGCCTGCCATTCTGAAACGGACCCGTTCACTCCTACTCTTTGCTTCCAGTCTGCCAACCAATCTTCTATCCATGTCATCACCCTACCCCCAATACCATGTGCTCTAATTTTAGTCACCAGTCTCCCGTGCGGGACCTTATCAAAGGCTTTCTGAAAGTCTAGATACACTACATCCACTGGCACCCCTTCATCCATTTCACTTGTCACATCCTCAAAAAATTCCAGATGATTAGTCAAGCATGATTTCCTTTTCATAAATCCATGTTCACTTGGACTAATCCTTTTACTGCTATCCAAATGCCCCATTATTAACTCTTTAATAATTGACTCCAGCATCTTTCCCACCACCGAAGTCAGGCCAACTGGTCTGTAATTCCTCGTTTTCTCTCTCGCTCCTTTCTTGAAAAGTGGGATAACATTAGCTATCCTCCAATCCACAGGAACTGATCCTGAATCTATTGAACATTGGAAAATGATTACCAATGCGTCCACTATTTCTAGAGTCACCTCCCTGAGGACCCTGGGATGCAGACCATCAGGTCCAGGGGATTTATCATCCTTCAGTTCCATTAGCCTACGCAATGCTATTTCTCGCCTGATTGAAAATTTCTCTCAGTTCCTCTCCCCCCCCCCCCCCCCCCCCCTTAGATCCCCTGTCCTCCAGTACATCTGGGAGATTGTTTGTGTCTCTCTCAGTGAAGACAGATCCGAAGTACCTATTCAACTATTCTGCCATTTCCTTGTTGCCCATAATAATTTCACCCGTGTCTGTGTTCAAGGGACCCACATTTGACTTTGCTACTCGTTTTCCCTTAACATATATAAATAAGCTTTTACTGTCCTTCTTTATATTCCTGGCCAGCTTCCCTTCGTACTACACGTATTGCCCGTTTTGCTTCCTTCTGTTGTCCTATGAAAGTTTCTCAAACCTCTGGCTTCCGGCTACTCTTTGCTGTGTTATACATCTTTTATTTTAGTTTTATTATATGCCTAAATTCTCTTGTCAGCCACGGTTGCCTCCTACACCCCTTAGAATCTATCTCCTTTTCAGAATGGAATCTTCTGATTGTTTATATCATAGAGCAAAATATATAGTGTTATTGTGCTGTAATATCACTGGTGTTTATATTATAGGAGAAGACACCTAGTGTTTTAGTGCAGAAATCTCGCTAGTGTAATAGAAGAAAGGTTAAGCGTTCATTTTTTAACTTCTAAATCTACAACAGAATCCATTTTGTAACATACTTCATTAAACTCTTTCACTCATACTTGTCTGGGTTAAAGTTCATCTGGACTAGTAGAGAAAGGATAGAGTCAAAGTGGAAAGAACATAAGTTTCATGGGACAAAATCAGGCTGAGACATGGGTCGCAAGTGCCAGTAGATGTTGGTCAGCACGTAGAAGCACACGTGGAGTGTGTGTATATCAGGATGGAAACTGGGGGGAAGGTACCCGGAGGAACTGTATGGGCGATGGACGCCTGATTTTCGATGGTAGGGTGACGATCCAAAGAGTGGTATGTGGGGGTGTCCGAAAATTGACGTCTCTGCTATCTGCAGATGGCAGCTTGGCGTTAACCTTGCTACATTGGAATTGAAATAGGAAAGAATAATAAACCTGTCACGCAACCATTGATTGCAAGATACAGCATGGATCCCACGATAACTATCGATCACACTAGTTCTATGTTATCCCACTTTATCGTGCGATCCTTGCATATCAGGGATAATTTAGAGTGGCCTGCATACTCGCACGCGGCCTACATACTCGCTCGTCCTTAGGATGTAGGAGGAAACCGGAGAAACCAGAGGAAAGCAACGTGCAAATAGCACCCAAAGTCAGAATCGAACTCGTGTCTCTGGTACTGTGAGACAGCAGCGCCCCAATCTTAAATGGCATAATGATCCAACGTCACCGAGGTTTGGACCGTTGCATGCGGATAACTTCAAGAAAATAGATCGCACATAATTGTTTGCGGATTGGAAGTCACGCCAGCGGTGAGATTATGAAATCTATTTGTTCAATGGCTGTAACTAACATCCGCGGGGAGTCTGTTTAATTCCCCCCCTCCCCCGTGGCTTTAGCAACGAGTACAAAAGGCATCCACAACGCCGGACAGGGTACGTCTGGGGTAACACATCATAAAGAAAATGCACGCCCCACCTAGAGGCCTGGTATATGCCGTTTACTACACTACACTTGCAGCCTTCGCAATCCCAGGTGAAGTATTCCGGGGATTATATCCATTCTCTAACCGAATATTGACCTTCAATTTCAGTGAGTGGAGTAAAAACCGTTGACCTCAGATCTTCGCCGCGAACACCAAGGAAGAGTGGATGCAGTGTTTCGGTTCCTATCGAAACAAGGATTAAGAATTAAAATGAAGGCAATTGACCAAACTATGCGAGTGGGTTATTTCCCCCAAAGCTGAACGAATGGATAGAGCCGGGAATATGCTGCCTGGGGTGGCTGAGGTGGAGGTAAATTGAAAGGAGTACTAGAGCTGAAAGGAAATGAACCGCGTTGCTAAGGGGAAGAGCGGCACGATTCCGCACAAAACGTGCGGGTTCAGATAACTTCCCTTCGCGCTGATATGTCTTGTGATTCTGTAGAAAGATTAGAAACTGCAGATGCTGCAAATCTGAGCAAAACGCAGAGTGCTGGAGGAAATTGGCTGACCAGGCGGCATCAGTGGAGGGAATGGATAGGCGGCGTTTTGGGTCCGGCCGTTTCTTCAGTGATTGTCGGAGAGATGCGGGATAAAGCTTAGTCGAAATGCTGTCCAATATAGTAGCCATCAATCCTGAGCCTGCCCCCATCAGCTGTTGGTTCATTATTTCGCGTCCCTCTATCTTTTTAGCCAAGTCAATTGATATATTTAAGGCAGAGATAGATAGATTCTTAAATAGTACATGTCAGAGGTTATGGGGAAAAGGCAGGAGAAAGGAGTTAGTAGGGTGAGATAGATCAGCCATGATTGAATGGAGTAGATTTGTTGAGCCGAATGTCCTAATTCTACTCCTACCCCTTAACTCCTTGTTTGACGGGAGTCAGCTATTACGATCGTATATTTTATGTGACCTTTTGCAACTATTTACGCAATTTACAATTTTACATTTATTTTTTCGTTATGCTAAATATGCATGCAAACTCTCAGTCTGAAGAAGGGTCTCGACGCCAAACTTCACCCATTTTTTCTCGCCAGAGATGCTGCCTGTCCCGCTGAGTTAGTCCAGTGTTTTGTGTCAAAGCGTTCTCAACCGTTCTAGGTTATCCCGCTTTCGCATCTACTCCTTACACTGGCCAAAAACAAAGGTCAATTAACCTACCACGTCTTGAGGTTGAGGTGGGAGAGGGGTGGGGCACATTGAGGAAACCCACTTAGTCACAGGGAGAAGATGCAAATTAAACTGAGAATGCACCCGAGGCAATGATTGAATCTGGGCCTCTTGGCATTGAGATGCAGCAGCACCAATGCGCTTAAATATTGACATCGTTGAAATGTCCTTAAAAGGCTGTTTCCCCGCGACCTTTAAATCCCGCACCAGCAGCTGAGATCATTGAATGATAGCCGGGCATCTTGCCATAAAGTATCTATCCCGGTCATTTTAATTCGAAATCAGATTTACTTCTGTCGAAAGAATTTTTTTTAACCGAACCTCTTTCTGCAGTTAATTTGGTGGCGATTGTGATCCTGTCGCGAGGAAAGTGCGGTCTCTCCAAATGTATCTCTCGGTACCTGCTGTCCATGGCGGTGACGGATCTCCTGGTTATTATCACGGCAGTGTTACTAAATCGGGTTCCTGCCATTTATTTCCCAGGCAGTTTTTTGTCCATTACTCCCGTCTGTAGTCTCAGCATTACAATCATCTATGCGGCCAGAGATTGTTCCGTCTGGTTAACCGTCTCTTTCACCTTTGATCGGTTTGTGGCCATTTGCTGCCAGAAACTGAAAACAAAATATTGCACCGAAAGGACGGCAGGCGTGGTCATCGGAACAGTTTGTACCTTGGGCTGCCTCGTCAATATTCCCTGGTACTTCTTACACGAACCGATTAACATAATTGACAATATCCCTTGGTATTGTAAACTGAAGAAGCTGCGATATACCTCGCCCATGTGGGCATGCTTTCAGTGGATCGATCGCATGTTAACCCCTTGCCTCCCGTTCTTCCTCGTGCTTCTTTTCAACGTTTTGACCGTCAGACACATTCTCGCTGCCAGTCGAGCCCGTAAAAGACTCCGCGCACAGAGTAACGGGGAGAAGCAGAATGATCCCGAGATAGAGAGTCGGAAGAAGTCCATCGTGTTACTCTTTGCCATCTCTTGCAGTTTCATCTTGCTATGGCTGGCTTATGTCGCCTATTTCTTCCACGAACGAATTTACGTTAATTATATCATCAAGGGATTCAACGATCCCGTATTTATGCTCCAAGAAAGTACGAATATGCTTCAGCTGTTGAGTTGTTGTACAAACACATTCATTTATGCAGTGACTCAGAGAAAATTCAGAGAGCAATTAAAGATGGTGGTGTTATCTCCTCTGACTTTAATAAGTAAACGTTTTACGGGTTGATATTAATAAATGACAATGTTGTTTAAATGTAACCTACAGTATGGTTTCTATCTAAAAATAAATCATTTATCTGCAGCTATCAAGCAAAAGTGATAGAAACAGTTTCCTATATTTGTGACCAAAGATTAGGATTCATAGTTTATCGTAGATAATACAGCAGGGAAATCGATCATTTGGTACAGGACCCGAAGAAAGTTTTGTAGAGTGCTTCCGAGATGGGTTCTCAGAGCAGCTTCTCGTGGCATCTGTCAGGAAAAAGACAAGTCTGGATTTAGTATTGTGTAATGACCCGGATTTGATAAGGGAACTCAAAGGAATAGGAACCAGTAGGAAGAAGCGACCACAATATGATAAGATTTACCCTGAAATTGTAGAGGGAGAAGGTGAAATCAGATGTGTCAGTATTACAGCCGAGCAAAGGGATGATTGAAGAGCTAGCCAACGTTGAATTGAAAGGGACCCTAGCAGGAATTACGGTGGAACAGCGATGGCAAGAATTTCTGGGAATAATCCAGAAGGGTTTCAGGATCTTTTCATTCCAAAGAGGACGAAATATTCTAGGGGGAGAATGTGGTGACCATGGTTGACAAGGGAATTCAAGGACAGAATAAAACTAAAAGAGAAATCATATAACATTGCAAAGATTATTGGGAAGCCAGAGGATTGGGTAGCATTCAAATAATAACAGGAGGTAACTAAAAAGGCATTGCGGGGAGGAAAGATGAAATACGAAGGTAAGTTACGTAATAATACAAAAGTGGATAGCAACAGTTTCCTCATTTATATAGAAAGTAAGAAATAGGAAAGAGTGGACGTTGGAGCACCGGAAAATGATGCAGGAGAATTGATAGTGGGAAATAAAGAAACGGCAGAGGAGGTGAATAACTTTTCTGCTTCAGTCTTCACAGTGGAAGACACCAACAATGTGCCTGAAATTCAAGAGAGTTCGGGGTGAAAGTTAGTGGAGTTGTTATTACTAAAATCATAAGATCATAAGTGATAGGAGCAGGATTAGGCATTTTGGCCCTTCAAGTTTACTCCGCCATTCAACCATGGTTGATCTATCACTCCCTCCCAACCACATTGTCCTGCCTTCTCACTATTAGCCCTGACACCCGTATATATACACATGTACACATATTCACGCTGATGTGCCTTCTTTATAATTCCATTATTGGTCTGGGTCCAGAAAAATCTTCGGAAATATGCATGCCCAAAATTTTGAAGTTTTTGACCCATTCCACCATCAACCTATTGATATAATCAGGATTTTGGGTCCTCATTCTTCTCCTTCCAAAGTCCACAATCAGTTCCTTGTTTTTACTGTTGTTGAGGACCAGGTTGTTGTACCGGCACCATTTGGTCAATCGGTCGATCTCACTTCTATATTCTCACTCATCGCCATCGATAATTCGCCCAACAACAGTGGTGTCGTCGGCGAACTTGATGATGGAGCTCGCACTATGTCCGGCTACACATTCATGGGTATAGAGTGCGGAAAGCAGGGGGATGAGCACGCAGCCTTGAGGTGCTCCCGTACTGATTGTTACTGAGGATGAAGTATTCTCACCAATTTGAACAGACTGTGATCTGTGTATGAGGAAGTCGAGGATCCAATTGTAGAGGGATGCGCTGAGACACAGTTCCATGAGGTTGGTAACCAACAGGGCGGGGATGATGGTATTGAATGCCAAGCTGTAGTCTATAAACAACAGCATGACGTAAGTGTTTTATTGTCCACTGGTTCAATGTGGCGTGGAAAGACAGTGAGATTGTTTCCTCCGTTAGCCTGTTGTGGCGGTAGGCAAACTATAGTGGGTCGAGGTAGGAGTTGATATGCTCCATAAGCAACCTCTCATCACCACAGATGTCAGTGTCCTGGTCGATATTCATTGAGGCACGTCACCTTACTCTTCTTGGGCACTGGTATTATTTATACCCTCTGGGAACCTCACACCTCAGAAGTGAGAGGTTGAAAATGTCCACAAAAACTGCATCCAGTTGGTTTACACCGGTTTTGAGAACTCAACCGGGTATACCATCAGGTCCAGGCACTTTCCGAGGGTCCACCCCCCTGGAGGATCTTCTGACGTTGGTCTCTGTGACTGCGACTGTAATACCATCAGGGCGAATGGGGGCTCGTGAAGGTACATCAGTGTTCTTCCTATTAAAGCGTGCATAGAACACATTGAGCTCGTCAGCGAGTGATGCTTCACTGTCATTTGAGCTGCTACCTGATGTCGCCCTGTAGGAGGTGATGGCATACAAGATCTGCCACCATTGCCAAACGACCACCGCATCCTCCAGCTTAGTGCAGAGGTCCATATTGGCCTTTTTGATGGACTTATCAAGGTCGTATCTGGACTTTTTATATGCCTCTGTGTCACCAGACTCGTACGCCCGGGATCTGGTCTTAAGCAGAATGCGGATCTCATGGTTTAACCAAGGCTTCTGGAATATAAACACTCGGAAGGTTTTTGTTGGAACAGTCCTCCACACATTTCCTTACGAAGTCTGCAACGACTGTGGCGAATTCATTGAGATCCGTTGCCGAGCCCTTGAACATTGTGCAGTGTACAGACTCCAAGCAGTCCTGAAGTTGTTTCTCTGCCTCCCCAGACCAGCCCCTTGCAGTCCTCATCTCTGGAGGTACTTTCTTGGGGGTTACAATTAGATTTCTCTCCCCCAACTCAGTCATTCTGAACCCCAAGTACAGCCCGAGAGTCATCAAACAGTCCTCATATGTTAACCTAATTATCCCCAGGGTCACTCTCAAACCTCATTTGGAGCTTGTCCAATAGCAGCCAATCATTACTCAGATATGGGCCCAAAACAGTGCACAATATTCCAGATGTGGTCTGGCCAGCACCTTAAAGTCTCAGTATTACATCTTTGCTTGTACATTCTAGTGCTCAAAATGAATTAATATTGCAATTGCTTCTATAACTAACTCAACCTGCAACTTATCCTTCAGTGAATCTTGGACAAGCACTCCCAAGTCGGATTTCATCGGATTTCTGAATCCTTTCTCCATTTAGAAAATAATCTACACCTTTATTCATTCTACAAAGGCACATTATCTTACACTTTGCTCTACTGTACTCTATTTGGCACGTTTACCCACTCTCTTAACTTGCCCAAGTCCATCTGCAGGCTCCCCGCTTCAGTACTACCTCCACATATCTTCATATTATCTGTAAGCTTGGCTGTAATCCAATTCTCGGATGGCATCACTGTGTTTATTTGAAGTGGTGAGAATGGGTTCTAACTTACTATTGATATCCGTTTCAATCCTTTTGACTTCCCCCCTCAAAGAGGAATTCACCTCCTCTATGCGAACCTGTATCGTGTCGATCTTATCACATATTTCTGATCTACCAGCAGCAATGTCCAGCTTTACAACAGTAAGTTGCTCAGTAAGTCGCTCACCCAGTTTCGTGTCCAACTTTTCGAGCTTTTCGGCCAATAAATCTTTAATATCTTGCACCAAAGCTTGTCTTAATGTTTTCACTTGTTCTTATTCCATAGTCAGAGTAGAAACTTCTTCCTCAGAGACTTGAGAAACTTCCTCACCTTCCTCTTGTTGTTTTTTCCCCTCCTGTGGCTTTGGGTCTTCTAAGAGGTGGTGTGGGAAGATTCCTTTCCTTGTACCGTCTACTAGTCATTTAAAATACCAGAGTCGGGTCGATTTCTGCCGGTAAGCGTTTTTCTTCAGTCTGTTTATTATTTTCGGCCGTTTTTACGAGTTTTGCGGAGCGGAGCTAAATGGCACACGTCTCAGGTCGCCATAGCGCCACCGGAAGATCCACATTCTCCAAATCTTGTATCATCTCAACCTGGAGAGACTCTGCTACTGGGTCAAAATCCCAGAGCTCATTTGTAAGGTTAAAAGGCTAAATGGAAAGATGGACAGACTGGTTTTGCGAGTTGTACCTGCATACCAATGTGAAGCTGTAATCTTGAAACAGGTTCCCTCCCTCACCCTTTCCCTCCTCTTTGTCCATTGTTCTACCCCCGTCATGTCGGTCCCCCCATGCCGGGCCCTCCATGGCTCTTCCCCCTCCTTCACAACGGTTCCCCACGCTCTCATCGACCGCCGACCGCGGGTCGACCCGTGAGGCTTCCCCACCGCCGAGGCCCGATCGCTGCGAGGCTCCGCCATCGCCACCGCCGCCAAGGCTCACCGTCGCCGCCGAGTGCCCATTGCCGCGAGTGGATACTTACGGAGCTCCTTGATAAAGTTATACTCTTTATATTCTGCTTGCACTCTGGATTACTTGGTTGTCGGACGAATGCAACCCATGACAGAAATGGTAAAACAATGAGGGAAGGAGAACACTTTAATAAGAATCACTAAAAGTGATGATTTGCACGAGGTAGAGGAGGGGAAGAAGTTAACTGCGTGTTTAACAAATGAAGGAATTTGCTTACTTTAAATATATTACAGATAATGTCAGTGCATTTATATTTCATAAGCTAGAACAGTTTTGGTACATCACTAGTTCTGTAATAATGTTCCAATACCCTATTATCGCCTTAGGAAGGCCAACAGAAATGGAGTTTCCATGGAAAATATAGTGTATTTGGAATTAAAGTCAAGGCCATAAAATTTTTGAATGGCAAGATGCTATTTGCCCTAATCTGGTTTTCAATTCACAGTCAACTATTGTAGTGCGAAGCAACACCAAATTTAAAACAATGATAGACTATCACTCAAGGACAAACATTGTAGTTATGGGCTCATCCGTCTTAACCAGTTGAAAGAGACAGTACAGTTATACCAACTGCGCTCTCTCTTTCAACTGGTTGAGACAGATGCCAAAAAACCCAAAAAACAGACAATATCCCTAACCACTTGGAAAAAAGATGTGGAATCCAGTTGACATCATGCCAGTAAGTTGCCAGACTTCTCAACAATCAAGAAGATCAAGTACAGAACATTAATGTACCGATATTTCAAAGTAGTTGCCTCTTACAGTCACTATACATGGAAACGAAATGAAGATGTTCAGAATTTTCTGGTTACATTTTACCTATGCTGTGGAACAGGATTCCCCAATTCAACTTTCTGTGGTTTGCCAGTGATCTTTGCATCTCAGAAATCAGTAACAATTCTCGGTCTTCTGAACTCAAAGTCTTGCTCACTCTGCATCGAAGGCAACATTAATAACAATTAGGCTCATGTATCGGCATTTATTGTCAATTAAGGCAAAATAAGCCATATGTACCAATCGACCCTACAAACCCAAATCTCAGTCATCGAATGATCACGAAATTGAAGGAGATCCATCTAGTTTGATGGCCAGTGGTCAGCTGCCATATAAATCACGAATTAATTCAGAGGAGTCTCCACAATATTAAACGAAGGTCAACTAAAGATTTGGCAGTCAAGCAGTTATGTTTTATGATGAGCCAATAATAGCAACTGTTGACCATTTAAACCAGTTCCAAGAATTAATTGAGCAGCCTAATCACTTCCACCTCAAACCTGCCAAAATCTTGTTTTACATGAGCAAAAATAAAACTATTGTCTCAATCTAGTTAGCTAGGTTAGAGCATTAGAATCATAATGTGCAGAAGTGGGACGATTGGCACACCACATTCATGCCAACCTTTGGCTCCATCTACACAGATCCTGTTTACCCATGTTAGGAACACAGCCTTCTAATTTTGGGAGGGCAGTAGAGCAACATTTCAAGAGTAGGTCATCATAACTGGTAAAACAATGTACCCAAGATAACGACCAAACCAGAGTGAAAGACAGATCTGGTGAGTGTAGAGCAAGGACTGGACATATCTGCAGCTGCAAATTAAGTTAGCCAATCTAACAGTTCCATTCGGTTACATGCTGTAAAGACCAGTGCTAATTAAGAGATTGCAATTGAGTGTGCAAAGTCAATTACTTCAATACATAGTAGATTGGAACACACCACCTAACTAAGTATTAACTTATTACAGATGCCCTAAATCAGCTAGATACAAGGTGAACCTTAAACAGTGTGGGAAATATTCTGTTGTCATGTGCTATAGGAAGAAGGGATTCAACTGTTGAAATATATCAGCCATGATTGAATGCGGGATATATATGTAAGGCCGATTGGTCTAATTCTGCTGGTGCAATTTATGATCCTATGAAAAGGAAGTTAAGTGACCAGACCTACTCCAACATAATCGCAAATCAATTTAAACGAGAACAAAATCATAGAAGGAATAATAATCTATGTGTATTAGTTAGTGGTTAGTGTGTACTCAGTCAACCGAAAGACAAGAGTGTGCTGCGTCTAAAATTTCAAGCAGAATGCTTGTTATAGTTCAAGTCACAAGGTTTTGTTGTTCTGCTCCTGGGCGGATTTGTTTGAGCATTAGAATGGCCATAGGATAGGGAAAAGTCAGGTTATAAGTGACTAATTTACTTTAGTTCATGGGGTTTTAGAGGTGTCATGTAACTACAAGATTCTCACTGCTGGTCAAATGCAATACCAATGGTTATTCAACCAACAAGTGGATTTTGCTCTTACCAGAGAACTGTGGGAATCCCGGGTCTCTGGTCCTTATTGGTTTATCAAAAGATCCTCACTGGGGCGGGGGGCGGTGGCGGGGGGCGGGGACGGGGGATGGGTGGGGGTTGGGGGGGCGAGGGGATGACGGTGGGGGGGGGGAAGGGGGGCGGCGTGGAATCGACGTATGTGTGGCCGGGACGTGCGGTCAGGGGAGGCAGAGCCTCACCTGTTGTACTCCAAATGAAAATAGCTGTTAAGAAAAGTAAAGAAAAACAATAATAAAATAAAATAAATATAAAGATTTTTCCAGTGATCTCTGTTATCAATGTAATTTCTATACGAATCTAATCATTTTTAATAGTAAAAATCGCCAAATTTGCGCAGCTCCGCTCTAAATACGGGGAGAGATGAGAGGTGAGGCCGCGACGAGCTGAGCCTCCCTCTGATTGTACAACCCCTCAGAAACTGCACGGAGTGCGGGTAATAAGTAAAGTAAAGTAACAAATAAAGTAAGTAAGTTTATTGGAATATATAGAATTTACCTTGGTGCAATGCACGCAAGTAACAACATGACATACAGTGACTGTTACGAAGGACTCAGAAAACACTAAACATTAATAATAATAAAACATTAATGATAAAACACCATTGATCCAGCATGTGAACCAAAAAAATACCAGATCAAAGGGAGGCTACAGATTTTTGGCTGTTGAGTAGAGCAACTGGTCGTGGATAAAAAACTATTTTTATGTCTGGCTGTGGCAGCTTTGACAATCCGGAGCCACCTTCCAAAGGGAAGTGACTGAAAGAGTTTGTGTCCAGGGTGAGAGGGGTCAGAGATGATCTTGCTTGCTCGCTTCCTGGCCCTTGCAGTGTACAGTTCATCAATGGAGGGAAGGTTGCAGCCAATGACCTTCTGTTGATCGGACGATTCGCTGCAGCCTCCAGGTGTCGTGCTTGGTGGCGGAGACAAACCATGATGGAGAAGGTGAGAACAGACTCCACGATGGCCGTGTAGAATTGGACCACGGTTACCTGTGGCAGATTGTGCTTCTGTAGGAAGTACATCCTCTGTTGTGCCTTTTTGACAGTGGAGTCGACGGTCGCCCCCCACTTAAGGTCCTTGGAGATGAAGGTTCCTAGGAACTAAAAATACTCCACAGATGTGACTGTGGTGTTGTTGATGGTGAGTGGGGTGAGGGGGGAGGGGGGGGGGGGGGGGGGGGGCTGTCCTAAAGTCTACAATCAATTCCACTGCCATAAGATGATTGAGCTCTAGGTTGTTGCTACGGCACCAGGACGCCAGCTGTGACACTTCCTGTCTGTAGGCAGATTCCTCCCCTTCTTGTATCAGTCCAATCAGGGTTGTGTCGACGGCAAACGTGAGAAGCTTGACAGGGGTGTCTGTGGAGGATCAGTCGTTGGTGTAGAGAGAGTAGAGGAGAGGAAAGAATACGCAGCCTTGCGGTGCTCCTATGCAGAGCGTTTGTGGGTCCGAGATGTGCTTTCGAAGCCTCACATGCTGCTTCTTGTCTGTCAGGAAGCTGTTGGTCCACTGACAGAGGGGTTCAGGCACAGTCAATGCAGAGCTAAAATCAACAAACAGGATCCTCGCATAGGTCCCCTGGCGGTCTAGGTGCTGTAGGATGAAGTGCAGACCCAGGTTGACTGCATCATCCACAGATCTATTGACCCGATATGCAAACTGCAGAGGGTCGAGCAGGGAATTTGTGATATTTTTGTTAAGCGTGTTACCATCTCTATGTTTGTCACCAATGTAATGTTTGTAATCCCCTTCATTACATGTCCTTACCTTCCATAATCCAGGTAACTTATTTCACATATAAATATATTAAATTTATGCTCGCTGATCTCACCATAAAACTGCAATGAAAAAGCACCAGCGGAGGCAGCGATCACATCTGCCTCACATGGGAGCGTGTCTTTAGCCCAGTGGAGGAAGAGCGAGCGTCAATTTCGTAGGCTCAACCCACGTAATTGACGCTGCTTCGCTCTCTCTCCACGTTAGCTTGCTTCAGCAGCGGCGGCGCAGACCAAAGATCATAGAGCGGAGGAAAATATGCCACGGCGAAAAAAACGGCCATTGGGAAAGTAGACTTTGTCAGTACATTAGAAAGTTATTAGATTTTTTTAAACAGACCTACAATTATCACAATAATAAAGTCATTCAGTTTTGTACTTCTGTATATTTTTGTTTCTGTTCTTCTAAAGGCAGGAGCCGAGACATCACTAGGCCGCCGTGAAGAAGGGTGCAATGGTGCGCTGGGGTGGGGGGGGGGGGGGGGGGGGGGGGGGGGTGGGGGGGGTGGGGGTATCGGTGGCGGACAGAATGGGGCGGCTGCGGGTTAGAACTGCCATCGTTCCTTTTTCTCTTTCTCCACCCTTCTCTCTCCCTTCTCTCTCCCTTCTCTCTCTCCCTTCGTTATCTCGCCCTTTTTCTCTCTATCCCCCTTCTCTCTTTCCCCCCTTCTCTCTCTCTCCCCCTTCTCTCTACTCTCTCTTTCCCTTCTCCCTCTCTCCCTTTTCTCTCTCCCCTACTCTCTCTCCCTTCTTTCTCTCTCTCCCGTTCTCTCTCTCCCCCTTCTCACGCTCCCCTTTTCTCCCCTTCTCTCTCTCTCCTTTCTCTCTCTCCCTCCCTTTTCTCTCTCTACCCTTCTCTCCATCCCTTCTCTCTCTCTATCCCCCCGTCTCTCTCTCTCTCCTCTATCTCTCTCCCTTCTCTCTCTCTCCTTCACTTCTCTTCTCTCTCCCTCCCTCCCAGCCACGGCTCCAACCCTCTCTTCCTCGGCGGCGGTCAATGGGACGGCTGCGGGTTATAACGTGCCAACGTTCCTCTCTCCCTTCTCTCTCTCTCTCTCCCTTCTCTCTCCCCCCTTCTCCCCATCCCCCTTTCTCTCGCTCTCCTCTCTCTCTCCCTTCTCTCCCTCTCCACTCTCTCTCTCTCCCTTCTCTCTCTCCCTTCTTTCCCTCTCCTTCTCCCTTCTCTCATTCTCCGTTCTCTCTCTCCCCTTCTCGCGCTCTTCCCATTCTCCTTCTCTCTCCCTTCTCTCTCTCCCCCGTCTCTCTCCCCTTCTCTCTCTCCCTTCTCTCTATCTCTCGCTCTCCCTTCGCTCTCCATCCCTTCTCTCTCTCCCCCTCTCTCCCCTTTCTCTCTACCCTCCTCTCTCTCCCTACTCTCTCGCATCCTTCTCTCTCCCCCTCCTTCTCCCTCTTTCTCCCTTTCTCTCTCCCTCCTTTCTATCTCTCCCTTCTCTCTGTCCCCCTTCTCTCTGTCCATTCCCTTTATCTACCTTCTCTCTCTCCCTTCTCTCTCTCACTCCTCTCTCTGCCTTCTCTCTCTCCCTTCTGTCCCTTCTTACTCTCCCTCACTTCTCTCTCTCTCCCTTCTCTCTCTCCCTTCTCTCTCTCCATTCTCTCCCTCCCTCTCTCTCTCTCTCTCTCTCCCTTCTCTCTCTCCACCACTGCTATCTCTATCCGTCCCTTCTCTCTCTATCTCTCCCTCCCTTCTCTCTCTCTCTCTCCACTATCTCTCTCTCCCTCCCTTCTCTTCTCTCTCCCTCTCTGGCAGCCACGGCCCCACCCCTCTCTCTCCTCGGGGAGACACGGTGATCAATAGGGGGGGGGGGCACTGATACTAGCCAGTGCCTCCCCAGCCATTGATCTCACCGCACGTCATTGGTGTGTGTGGTGTGCGTGGCCCAGTCGGACTGAAGATGGTAAGATGATGGCACGCAGCATTCTCTTTCAAGTTGTTGTTGACGTTACCGTTGGCAACCCCCAACGCAATATTCCCCCACTCTCCAGTTCCCCCAACTCAACCCGATTCCACCACTCACCAGTTCCCCCAACGCAACTCTATTTTTCTCTCGCTCCCTCTCCCTCTCCCTCTCTCACTCCCCCTCTCCTCCTCTCTCCCTCGATGGTGGCGCACAGCATTTTCCTCCAAGCTTCTGCTGCCATTACCATTGGCGACCTCCCCTTCAAGCTGTTGCTTCCGCTACCGTTGGCAATGTCCCATTGTGATGTCATTGTAGCACTCGGCAAGAATGCTCCTCTAGTATCTTTGCTTGTGTAAATGAGAGCCCATTGTGATTGGTGGTCTGTGATATAGCAGTGTGACATAATCACTGGAAGCTGCTGGAAGTCTCTTAGAAGCCACTTTTTGGCTTTATTTTAAACTTTAATCATCAATAACGTGAAATATAGCCTCAAATCTGAAGGGAATCTGATTACCACGATGTCCGCAAAAAATGTGAGTAAGATTCTGTTAAAATTTCAGCGCTACTGCGTAGCGTTTTGGCGAAGATACAAAAAAACACACACATACATACACGCACACACACAAGATGAGAGTTTTATAAGTATACTAGACCAAGTGTTGACCCGTTGGATCTGCTCCCGCAACGCGTCCGTTACCTACCCGTAGCCCCCACGGGAGGCGTGGTCCTTCAACTCAAGCCGTTCACGAACGTAATATTCCAGCACTCCCTGCCTCCCTCAGCAGTGGGCTTCAAAAACAATTCCAATTGCACTTGCCCTGCGTGTTGCAATAGCAATTCGCCCTCCCCTCCTGTGAGGTGAAACGTCCAGAGTGTCCCTGTGTGGCAACATTGTATCGAAGTGTATTGGAAGCTGGCAGAAATGATTTTAACTAAAAATCGTGTGAAAGTTGGCATTTTTAAAGCTTTAATCGCGAATAACTCGTGAAATATAGGATGAAATCTTCTGAAGCTGGTCGTTTAAAATTCAACGTCTTTTGATTTTTGTAAAATTTGATCAGTAATGTTGAGAAATAAAGCATAAAATGTTCAGTGAATGTGATCTCTGCCGGGAAAGGGGGGGGGGGGGATGTGTATTAGAATATGTAAAAATCTTGTCAAAGTTGACATTTGTAAAGATTTAATCATGAATTATGTGAAATATAGGATGAAGTCTTCAGTGAATCTGCTCACTGCTAGCCGAGCCATTGTGATGTCATCAGTTGAAGCTGGTCGTTTTAAATACAGTCTTTTGAGCTTTTTAAACTTTCAGTAATAAGTCAAGAAATAAAGCATAAAATGTTCAGTGAAGGTGTTCTCTGCCTAGAGAGAAAAATGTGAATCAGAATATGTAAAAATGTTATCGTTACCGCGTAGTGTTTTGCAAAGAATTAAAGACACGCATCTACACACATAGAAGATCAGACTTTTAATAAGTACTAGATCAAGCGCAGACCGTTGGGTCTGTTCCCCCAATGCACCTGTTCCCTACCCGTATCCCCATGTATGATTCCAGCACGCCCCTGCCTCCCTCAGCAGTGGACTTAAAAGTATCGAAGTGTGTTGGCATTTTTAAAGCTTTAATCAGTAATGTCGAAAAATAAAGCATACAATGTTCAGTGGAGATGTTCTCTGCCCAGAGGTGGAAAATGTGAATCAGAATATGTAAAAATCTTGTTAAAGTTGGCATTTTTTAAATCATTAATCGCGAATAACTTGTGAAATATAGGATGAAATCTTCAGTGAAGCTGATCACTGCTTGCCGAGCCATTCGCGATGGCAGGGGTGAAATCAGTGTGTGGCCAGTGTGTGGTTCTCTGATTATGCTTTTTGATGCAGCGACGTCAGTAACCCCCTTCGATGGTGGGGATGCGAGAACCCGTGATGGACTGGGCAGTGTTCACAACTCTTTGCAGTCTCCTTCGTTCCTGGGCATTCAAGTTGCCGAACCAGGCCATTGTGCAACCAGTCACTGTAGCTCTCAACAGTACACCTGTAGAAGTTCAATAAATATACAAATTAGAGGAGGAGGCTAAGGCGGTCAGCGATAGTATTATATAAATTCACGAGAGACACAGAAAAGGTATACAACCAGAGACTTTTCCTACAACATAAATGTCAAAAACAGATAATATGGGTTTACGGCGAGAAGGGGGGAGGTTTAAAGGAATTTAGAGGCAAGTTGTTTATTACAGACATTGGGAGGTGACAGGAACTCGCTGCCAGGAGAAGTGATCTAAGCAAAGATTATAACAATTAAGAGACATTTAGTCAGGCACCTGAACAGGCAAGGGATAGAAGGAAGGGGCATTGTACAGGCAGATGGGATTAGTTTAGATTGGCATGATGGTATGTTTAGACATGTTGGGCCGAAAGCTCTGTTCCCATTCTGCAATGTTTTGTCTTCACTAAGTGCAGGACTCATTCTCGGATACACTAATGATTTGCAATTGTCCACCAACTGAGCGAAAGCAAAGCGGGTAGCAGATGTGTCTGCGCGTTTTAGTTGTCTCAGGATTCCGGCTTTTTGACACTATTGACCTGGTGTGTGCTTTGTCCACACAGCTGTTAACTGTTAGCCACAGTGATTTGCGATTAGAGGCACACCTTGGTTAAACTATTGAACTGTTTACCTGTAGTAAATTTCAAAATGCTGTAGAAATTCAGCAGGTCAGGCAGCATTTCAGCTGAGCCTGAATAGTCACCACTTACGGAATTTCTTCGGACTGATTACAGTAGGGGGAAAGTGCTGGGAAATAGATGGAAGTGGGCCAAAATCTGGCATGGAGTCATCTGAGGGAAGGGGGTTATTTGGCAGATGGTTGAACACAGTTTAGAGATGAAACGAACACTAGGACTGAGTCAGATTAGAAGAGGAGAGGGGGTAAATGTAAATGTAAAGCCAGGGGAAGGATATGTGGAAGGGGCCAGGGCGGGAGATTGGATAGTAGGAGAAATGGGAGCACACTGAAGGGGGAGGGGTGGTGGTTTGTGCGTAGGTGTTGTGTGTGTGTGTGTGTGGGGAAGGGGGGGGGGGGGGGGGGGGCATCGGTGAGCGGGGGGGGGGGGGGGGGGGGGGGGGGGGGTTGTTGCTCTCTGGTAATGGACAATTTCCAGTAGAGCAAAATCTGTACGGGAATTGAAAACCTGTTAAACGTCCTTTCCTAAATGATATAACAATCAGAGTATGCCGGGATTTAAGGCATTGTTTCCAGAAGGAAATTAGGCCACGTTCAAATAATTTCTGAAACAAGTAATTGCAGATGCTGGTTTATTAAACAAAAGTGCTGGAGTAACTTGTCGTGTCTGTGCTAGCACATAGATATATTTAGTTTAGTTTAGAGGTACAGCATGGAAACTGCTTCTTCATCTCACCAAGACGACGCCAACTACTGATCACCCATTTCTTATAGAAAAATCTAAAATTCTTAAGGGATTGGACAGGCTAGATGCAGGAAAAATGTTCCAGATGTTGGGGGAGTCCAGAATCAGCGGTCACAATTTAAGAATAAGGGGTATGCCAATTAGGACTCAGATGAGGAAACTTTTTTTTCACCAATGTTGTGAATCTGTGGAATTCTCTCCACATTCTTCTGTGGAGGACAATTCACTGGATGTTTTCAAGAGAAGTAGATTTAGCTCTTCGACCTAAAGGAATCAAGTGATATTGGGGAAAAAAGCACGGACGGATTACTGATTTTAGACGATCAGCCATGACCACGTTCAATGGCGGTGCTGGCGCGAAGGGCCGAATGGCCTACTCCTGCACCTGCTTTTCAATGTTTCTATGACATCAGTTTATATTATCTCACTTTTGCATCCACTCCGTACATATTTAGGGCAATTCCATCATCACGTTTCCGAAATCAGAATCGAATCGACTCTCTGCCACTGTCAGGTAGCATCTCTACCAGCTCCGCCACTGTGGTTTAAATTAATTGCAAACAGACTGGAACCTACGTCACTGGCGAAATTACGAAACTTATGTATGCAATGACTGTAACTAACATCAACGTTGAGGCTATTTAACTGTCACCCAGCTCTTGAACAACGCATACAAAAGGCAATCGGATAACCGACTGGGATAACACACCAGCAACAGTCTCATCACGGAAAATGCACGCCCCGCCCAGTGGTCTGCTCTACGCCATTTACTATACTGCACTTGCAGTTTTAGCAATCCCAGGTGAAATATTCCAGAGATTTATTCGTTTTCTAAATGAATACCGCGTCAGTCTTTAAAGGGTGGTGAACAATAAATCCAATTTGAGCACATCAGAGCCAACCGCAGGAAGAATTTGTGGATGTTTGCGAAAATCCATTCGGTGCTGTGGAATATGAAATAAGATTTAAGATGATTACTGGATTTGTTCGGGGAACTATGCCGGGGGTTCCAGTAGAAGCCGTGAGCCGTTTATATTTTTTAAATTGGAGCTGAAGCATTCTGAGTGAAAATCAGAGTGAACCTGACGTACACCTTGTGGAACGTCGTCAAAAGCGAAGTTTAGATCAGTTTACAGATTTGGGCGAATAAACTGAGTTTAATCCGGGAATGTCTGAGGGGTTGAATGCTGGGAGGTTGAATATGAGGAGAACGTATGCAGTTCATGACAAGACCCTTTGCAGCATTGATGTACAGAGGCAGTCTTGCGTCCATGTGCATACCTCCCAGAGAGCAGCAACGCAAATAGAAGGTATGGAATGCGTGTGATTTGCCTTCCCTCATGGGTTAAAATACTGAGTTTAAGAGTCAGGAAATCATTTTGTAGCATTAAAAAAATTGGTGAGTCAAACTCTCTTGGTAACTTCAAGGCTGTCGTGGTTCAATGGGATTCAGCATCACGCTGGCATCGGTTTGATATGAGAAGTTTGCACCTGTTTTCTCAAACGGTTTTGTAGCTGTGAAACAAATACTGAAATGCAAGAATTTGATGCAGAAAATCTGGCGAGCAATCAATTCTCTTTTTGTTTTACATGGGATCTACAAATAACGTGAATAGAAGATGCAAATTTTGAACTTGAAATTTACAAACCTTGAGTTGGTGGTGGGAGTGGCGTTTCAGTGTCATTTAGTTAGACATATGGACAGGCAGGGAATGGAAGTGTATGGATCATGTCCAGGCAAAGGGGATCAGTTGAAATTGGAATCGTGGATAGCACAGATATTGTGGACCGAAGGGAATATTCATGTGTTGTACCGTTAGAGCTATGGAGGTACACAGCACGGAACAAGAATTTTCCGTCTATCTTGGCAATGGTCATCAAGGTGGCATTCGGGTTAAACCCAGCAAAAACAATTATTCGCGATTAGTTTAACCTTCAGAATCAGAATCAGAATTATTCTCGCTTTACAATTTTGACATCCTTTGAACAGGAAACAGTTTAGCCGAATCGTCCATGGACATTGGTACCCCGACCGCACTTGTCTATCGATTTCCGGTTGTTTTTATTTTGGATTTATGTCAAGTCCTGTGGTTAAATCAACAGGCTGGACTTCGATTTGTAACTACTTAATCTGTAATTCTGCAATTAATCATCTTTCTCTTTTCACAGTCAATTTAACAGCGATTGTGATCCTATCGCGAGGAAAGTGTGGTCTCTCCAAATGTATCACTCGGTACCTGCTGTCCATGGCGGTGACGGATCTCCTGGTAATTATCACGGCAGTGTTACTAAATCGGGTTCCTGCCATTTATTTCCCAGGTAGTTTTTTGTCCATTACTCCCGTCTGTAGTCTCAGCATTACAATCATCTATGCGGCCAGAGATTGTTCTGTCTGGTTAACCGTCTCTTTCACCTTTGATCGGTTTGTGGCCATTTGCTGCAATAAACTGAAAATAAAATATTGCACGGAAAGGACGGCAGGCGTGGTCATCGGAATAGTTTGTATCTTGGGCTGCCTCGTCAACATTCCCTGGTACTTCTTACACGAACCGATTAACATAATTGACAATATCCCTTGGTATTGTAAACTGAAGAAGCTGCGATATACCTCTCCCATGTGGGCATGCTTTCAGTGGATCGATCGCATGTTAACCCCTTGCCTCCCGTTCTTCCTCGTGCTTCTTTTCAACCTTTTGACCGTCAGACACATTCTCGCTGCTAGTCGAGCCCGTAAGAGGCTCCGCGCACAAAGTAAATGGGAGAAGCAGAATGACCCCGAGATGGAGAGTCGGAAGAAGTCCATCGTGTTACTCTTTGCCATCTCTTGCAGTTTTATCTTGCTGTGGTTGACCTATGTCATATTTTTCTTCTACGACCGAATTACCGCTAATGATAGCATCAAAGCATTCAATGATCCTGTATTTATTCTCCTAGAGAGTGCGAATATGCTTCAGCTGTTGAGCTGTTGTACAAACACATTCATTTATGCAGTGACTCAGAGAAAATTCAGAGAGCAATTAAAGATGCTATTGTTATCTCCTCTCACTTTAATACGTAAACTTGTTACGCGTTGATATTAATAAATGTCAATGTTGTTTACAGAAAAAAACCTGTTGCATGGTTTATATCTGAAAATGAAGCATTTAAATGGAAATATCTGAAAATAAAGCAAAAGCATTAGAACAAGCCTCCTACTTTTGTGTCCAATGCTTATTGTTCAATTTATCATAAATATGCTACACGGAACCCGGGCATTCGGGTCTTCATATTGATTCTCAGCAATGGAGAGCCCCCTGGATTAATCCTATTTCCCGTACTTAGACTTTGCTATCAAGATGCAATACGTAAAGCGAGTATGTCTGTGTGATATAACGCTGATGACAATATTTTTTAATTATTTGTTGTTGTTTCCACGTAAAATGGAAAGGGCACAGAGTTGATTCACTAGGCCATTCGTGGGCTTGCAAGCCTGCGTTTTTGGGCGAAACTCGGAGGGCTGAAAACTTATATTCTTTGGAGTGTAGGAGGCTGAGGCGTGAATTTATTGCGGTGAATACTCACTCTCTTTTCCCCAGAGCATGGTATTTCTAAATAAAGAGGCCATAGGGTTAAAGAAAGTGTGGAGAAAGTTATGGGGGACATGGTGGGGGTGGCGGGGGGGGGGGAGGGGGGGTAATATTTTCAGTCGTGGGGTGGTCCATGCCTGGAAGGAGTTGGAGGAATCCATGGAACCAGGCAATTACGATTACGACAAGGGTTTAGTAGGATATGGGCTATCTGCCAGCAAATTGAACTAGATCAGAATGCTAACTTGGTCAGTATAGACAAATTGGGGGAAATGATCTGTTTCTGTGCTGTATATCTCTATGACTATAGATTTTGAGGAGGTTTGTGCTCAATACTGCTAACACGTTTTAAACTGGGTACCAGTATTGTTAGAAAGCTTGAAGAATTAATTGTAAATCTTGTTGGCTGTAATATAATTGACATGGCCAGGCTATGTGATGTGACAAGGGAAGGAAAGAGAACAGAAGATTTTTGTGGCAATCTTCTTGATCAAAAGGGATCAATGTGCGGCGTTTGCTCAGATCTCAAAGCAACAGCTCCCCGGTAGCTGAGCAAGACCCAAGCTCGGACATCGATATATTACTAAAACTCTCATTTTGTTTGTCTGTCTGTCTACGTGCCCTTGTGCTCGCGGACCTACGCCAAAACGGTACACCATAGCGCTACAATTTTTGGACCACCTTACTCACAATTGTCCCGTGTTTTTTATTTAATCAAGTCTCTTTCAGATTGATGTGATATATTACAAGTTATTCACATGTTATACTTTACAAAACCCCATTTTGAGCAAAATCACTTGAAGTTGCAGTGGCAGTTAGCAGCTATTCTGTTGTTAGTTAGCAGCTATTCCACGGGTGAATGGTGGAAACTGCTTGCGTTGAGTGAACAGATGAGTATCGCGGAATATTGCGTTTGGCGAACGGGGTCCAATGGGTCAGGGGATGGGGATTATGGAGGGAGGGAGGCAGTAACTGAGGATAGGGAGTGACTGAGGGTACAGGAAAGGAGAGAGGGAGTGGTGAGGGAGCAAGTGACGGAGGGGAGGACGAGAGGCGAGATAAGAGGGAGGGTGAAGAGATGGGGGGGGGGGAGTTTTGGGAGATGAGGGTAAATAAGCCGCGCCTGCGCAGTTGGAGGCTATGGGCGAGTGGTGGAATATTGTGTTGGGGAACGGGTTGCGTTGGGGGAACGGGTTAATGATGGAAACGGGTTGCGTTGGGGGGACGGGTGAATGGTGAAATATTACGTTGGAGGTACGGGGCCCAACGGGTCCCTCTTAGTCTAGTAGTACTATAAAACCTACTCTCTGCTAACAAAACGGTTTCCCGATGAGATATTTATTGTACATAATTATAATAATCTGTCTCATAACCTAGCAACACAAGATACTGCAGATGCTGGGATCTGGAGCAAAACATACACTAGTGGACGCACTCTGTGATTGAGGCAGCATCAGTGAAACGAAATGGAAAATTTGTATGCAACACTCTTCCTCCATCCTGGAAAGAATGGAGCGGAGATAGCCAAAATAACGAGATGAGCGGTTGGGGGAAAATGTTGGTATATAATTCGTGGATCCAAATGAGGATGGATGAATTTGCGGTTGGAGTCAGGTGGAGAGTGAGGAATGGGATTCACGGTGGCTGGGAGGCAATTGATGATGTAACCAGGGGTTGATGGAATCTGGAAATGGAAGAACTACAGATGCTACCACAAATGTTGTTGCTTTATGCAAACTTAATAATCACGCCACCTACATTCTCATGTAAATAATTATTGATTATCATTAAATTCAAATGGAAATGATAATTATCAGCATACAAAACCAATAAGAATGAAAGGAAATTCCATTGAGATTGCTGAGGTGTAACATCAGACTTCCTTTCAATCATTGCAACATATCTGGAAGAAAAGGTGGACCCCAATTGCATCTTGTCATGGACAGAGCCATGACAATAGACAATAGACAAAGGTGCAGGAGTAGGTCATTTGGCCCTTCTAGCCAGCACCGCCATTCAATGTGATCATGGCTGATCATCCCCAATCAGTATCCCGTTCCTACCTTCTCACCATATCCCCTGATTCCGCTATTTTTAGGAGCCCTATCTAGCTCCCTCTTGAAAGCACCCAGAGAACCTGACTCCACCGCCCTCTGAGGCAGATAATTCCACAGACTCACCACACTCTGTGAAAAAAGTATCTCCTCGTCTCCGTTCTAAATGGGTTACTCCTTATTCTTAAACTGTGGCCCCTGGTTCTGGACTCCCCCAAGATCGGGAACATGTTTCCTGCCTCTAGTGTGTCCAAGCACTTAACAATCCTATATGTTTAAATGAGATCCCCACTCATCCTTCTAAACTCCAGAGTGTACAAGCCCAGCTGCTCCATTCATTCCGCATATGACTGTCCCGCCATCCCGGGAATTAACCTTGTAAACCAACGCTGCACTCCATCAATAGCAAGAATGTCCTTCCTCAAATTAGGGGACCAGAACTGCACACAATACTCCAGGTGTGGTCTCACTAGGGCTCTGTGCAACTGCAGAGGGACCTCTTTGCTCCTATATTCGATCCCTCTTGTTATAAAGGCCAACATGCCATTCGCGGTGACCACTAAGGACACGAGCAAGACTCGACAGACCAGCTCGATACATGGTCATAGTTATCCAGTGTGATATTCTTCAACCTGATTCGCACGATAAATAGATCCATTTAATTCCTCTTTTCAGAGAAGCCACCTCTTAACTTTTTGGTTTCATTGAGAGGACTTCTCAACCAGCCTGGGATTTTTCAATAAGCCAGCAAGTATAGTATATTTATTTAAAGTGGACAGAGTTAAGACACATATTTAGAGGTTATTTTGTGCCAAATACATACTGGTGGGCAGACAGAAAAGACAGACAGGTGGGCAGAGCGGGTGGGGTGGCTTGGTTAGTAAGGAATTAAATTCAGTCCCTTTCGAGGGGTGACATAGAATCAGAAGATGTTGAGTCAATGTGGATAGAAATGAGAAATTGTAAGGATAAAAAGACCCGAGTGGGAGTTATCTACAGCCCCCAAACTGTAGCCTGGAGATAGGGTGCAAGTTGCATCCGGCGTTAAAATTAGTTTGTAACAAAGGTAATACTCAGGTGGTTATGGGAGATTTCAACATGGAGGTAGACTGGGGAATCAGGTTGGTACTGGACCCCAAGAAAGGGAGAGTGCCTCCGAGATGTATTCACGGAGCAGCTTGTGATGGAGCCTACCAGGTAGAAGGCAATTCTGGATTTAGTGTAGTATAATGAACCGGATTTGAGAAGGGAACTCAAGATAAAGGAATCATTTGGAGGTAGTGAGCATAATATGACAAGTTTAAATCTGAAATTTGAGAGGGAGAATGTGAAAATAGATGTGTCAGTATTGCAGTTAAACAAAGGAGGCGATGTTGGCATGAGGGAGGAGCTGGCAAAAGTTGTCTGGAGAGGGACCGCAGCAGGGATGATGGTGGAACAGCAATGGCAGGCGTTTCTGGGTATAATCCAGAAGATGCAGGATCATTTCATTCCAAACAGGAAGAAACATTCTAAGGGGAGTAAAAGGTGACCATGGCTGAGAAGGTAAGTCAAGGATAGTATACAAATAAAATAAGACATATAGCAGAGCAAAGATGAGCGGGAAGCCAGAGGATTGGGAAACATTTAAAGATCGACAGAAGGTAACTAAAAAGGCAATACAGGGAGAAAAGATACAGTATGAAGTAGCCAAGAATATAAGGGTAGTAAAAGCTTATTTTGGTACGTGAAGAGAAATAAATTAGTTAAGACAAATGTGGGGCCCTTGAAGACAGCAACAGGTGAATTTATTATGGAACAAGGAAATGGCAGAGAAGTTGAACAGATACTTTGGTTCTGCCTTCAGTAAGGAAGACAAAAACAATCTCTCAAATGTACTAGGTGACAGAGGACCTAGAGTGATGGAAGAAATGAAGAACATTCACCTTAGCAAGGAAATGGTGTTGGGTGGACTGATGGGACTGAAGGCTGATAAATCCCCAGGGCATGATGGTCTCCATTCCAGGGTATTTAAGGAGGTGGCTCTAGCATCTTAGACGCATTGGTGATCATTTTCCAATGTTCTTTAGATTCTGGATCAGTTCCTGTGGATTGGAGGATAGCTAATGTTATCCCACTTTTCAAGAAAGGAGGGAGAGAGAAAGCAGGGAATTATACACCAGTTAGCGTGACATCTTTGCTGGGGAAAATGCTGGAGTCGATTATCAAATATGTAATAGCGGCGCATTTGGATAGCAGTAACAGGATCGGTCCTAGTCAGTATGGATTTACGAAGGGGAAACCATGCTTGACAAATCTTCTGAATTTTTTTAAGGGTGTAACATATAAAATGGATAAGGAAGAGACAGTGGATGTAGTACACCTGGACTTGCAGAAAGTCTTTGATAAGGTCCCTCACAGGAGATTAGTGGTCAAAATTAGACCACATGGTGTTGGGGGTATGGTATTGACATGGATAAAACATTGATTGGCAGACAGGAAACAAAGTGCAGGGAATAACAGGACACTTTGAAATTGCAGGCAGTGACTAGTGGGGTGCCGCATGGCTCGATGCTGGGTCCACAGCTATTTGCAATATACATTACTGATTTAGATGAAGGAATTAAAAGTAACATTAGCAAATTTGCAAATGACACAGCTGAGTGACAGTGTGAACTGTGAACAGGATGCTATGAGGATGCAGAGGGACTTGGACAGGTTGGGTGAGGGGGCAGATGCACTATAATGTGGATAAAGGTGAGGTTATCCACTTTGGAGGCAAGAACAGAAAGGCAGGTTATTATATTAATAGTGTCAGGTTAGGAAAAGGGGAAGTACAACGAGATCTGGATGTCCTAGTACATAAGTCACTGAAAGTAACCATACAGGTACTGATTGAGGATGATCAGCCATAATCACATAGAATGGCGGTGCTGGCTCGAATGGCCGAATGACCTATTCCTGTACCTATTGTCAATGTATCTACGTATCTATGTTTATAGTGATAGAAAAAAATCCAGGGGCATGTATAATACGTGCAAAACTGCAAAAAGTAAAACATTTTTTGTTTGATGTACATGGCAATTAATCGCTCTCGAATGTTTTATGCTGTAACAATTTAACTGAATGTTGGAGGTACGATAAATTGAGCATACAATATCTCATGTTGACAACGAGGGCAGTCTTAATCTGGTTAAAATCACATGGAATTTGGTGATTAATCTGGTTAAAATCACATTGAATTAGCAACCACAAATTCGAAGAACCAATCTTTAGAATTGTTTCAATGTACATTGAAAATCATAATGTGCTTGAAGCAAAAACTGCATTACAAACAGACAGGTTGCCTACTCCGCCAATTGAACATGCCATTGAGAAAATCTGCTCTAGTTCCTTCATTAGAAATGAGATGAATGAAGCTTCCAGACCAGATTTATGTTTCTGCTTGGTACAAAGTATGGTCATAGGCGCATGGGATGAGTAGTTAGTTGTAACATCAGGATTTATTGAGGCCGAATCATGAGATGTCAAATAATGCAGCGGAGAGCTGAAGTGAGAAATTACAATGTCACAAATATTACATCAGAAATTTGCACATGCCCATTGCCAACCGTTCATTTATTGAAATAAGCATTATTAACTTTTCCTTTGTTAAGTGCATTGTGAGCCATGTAGTCTTCTATCAACAGTAGAGGAGGCTCACTTTACAAAACAAATTCGGGAATGTAGAAAAAATTGCTGAAGAAACTCAGCGGGTGCAGTTGCATCTATGGAGCGAACGAAATAGGCAACGTTTCGGGCCAAAAGCCTCTTCAGACTGATGCAGGGTGGGGGCGGGAAGAAGAAAGGAAGAGGAGGAACCAGAGGGCTGGGGGAGCTCTCCCTCAGATTCAAGTGGTTCTTGAACACAACCCATGCAAAACTGAAAATCCTGTACCACCGGTTGTTAAATAAGTGCAATCTGCAAACATTTTGAAACTGTGCCAAAAAGAAACAACAACTTTGGGACAGCGCAGTGATTGTACCAAGCACAGTTTAAAATAAGCCACGTATTAATTAGCCTGAATGATTTTCTGGTTACTGCCTTGCAATCTGGCTCACCCAGGCTATTCAATCCATCTGTTCAGAGCATGGAAGCCATTCAACCCCGAATTTATGTTAGCTTGTGGAAACAATATCATAATGTGTTATTAGACATAGATGTCATTGCAAAAAAAACCACTGAATACTGATTCCATCACCCAACATGTACAATAATAACAGGTATGTAAATAAACAATTTACAAACTCTTAAAGTGTGCAACATCTTTTAATGATAGCACAGGGTATTACATACATCTTCAAGCACTAGCTACATTCTTCTACTGAGCTGCACCCAGGAAGGGGAAGGCGTTATGATTGATGTTAACTAGGCGGGGTTAATGGGACTGAGGTAACTATATTATTGGTTGCATATAAACCATCTACATCCTTCCCCTTAGAAAATCAAAAAACAGATTGTTGTCACGACAACAGAATTAAACAGCAGAATTAAACAAAATCGCCGTAGCGAACAGGTGGCTTGCTGATCCGGCCGGAGCGCGTACGGATGTCTCCCCCTTCCCCCGAAGGAGCAGAAGAAACAGGAGGACGCGAGGCAGCTGGGGAACTAGGGAAGGGCAGTGGGGTGGGAGAAACAGGAGAGGGAGAACCGCGACCGGCAACAGGGGACCCGCGCAGAGGGGAACCAGGCGCTCGAGATGGGGACCGAGGCATGCAGGGAACACTAGCCGGGACGGCAGCCGGCTGCTGGTATGAGAGTGGCGGGGCATAGGGCCCCGGGGGCTGCGGCTTCGGCTCATTAACCGCAAGCAGGTGTTGTTGTCGGCTTCTTCGGTAGATGGTACCCTCATAGTCGACCAGATACGAACGAGGTGAGTCGGCCACCCCAACCACGGTAGCCAGACGGGAGTGACCACTGGCGGTCTGCAACCGAACAACCTGTCCAGGCAACAGAGCATCGAGTGGTCTGCACGACCGATCGTGGGAACGCCGCTGGCTATCATGTTTCTCTTGAATTCGCCTCTGCACGGAGACAGGCTCCAACACCCGAGGTTTCAGCTGGCGCTGGGCAATCGGGATGGTAGATCTGGTTGTTCTGGACATCAGACGCTGAGCAGGTGATCCCATGGCCGGATCCCTGGAAACATTCCTGAGGTTCAGGAGGTCCAAATACAAATCAGAGTTGGATAGTCGCGCCTGTTCCATCAGAAGCTTGGCGCTGCGGACGGCCCGTTCTGCAAGGCCGTTGCTCTGTGGGTACTCTGGGCTGCTGGTGAAATGCACGAAATTCCACTTGTCGGCAAAACTTTTGAATTCTCGGCTGGTAAACTGCCTGCCATTGTCAGTCTGCAGCCTGACAGGGGTCCCAAAAGTGGAGAAGTGTTTCTGCAGCTTTCAGATCACCATCTCCGACGTGAGGGATGTCAGCAAATCCACCTCGAACCAGTTTGAGTACGTGTCGACCAGGACAAGATAGTGGTTACCACGCCACTCGAATATGTCGGCAGCCAGCGAGGACCAGGCCAAGGCAGGAGCGGGCTGTTGCAGCAGGGGCTGTCGCTGCTGGTGTGGAGCAAGACTATTGCACATGGAGCAGGCAGAAACTCGGTCTCGGATATATTTGGCCATTCCAGGCCAGTAGAATTGGCACTGAGCATGGGCGAGTGTTGCATCGACCCCAGGGTGTCCGCTATGGGCTGCACAAAAGTAAAAGTCAAACAGGGAGGACGGGACTACAACTTTATGTCCCTTGACGATAACGCCATCCTGGAGCACCAGTTCGTCGCGGACCAGGAAGAAAGGCTGTGTTTCAGACGGCCCAGCGGAGCGCTTTGTTGGCCACCCTGCTTTAATCACAGAGGTAAGCCGCTGCAAAACTGGATCGGCAGCGGTGTGCTCGGCCAAAACCTGTAGCTGCTTGGTGGGAATAAAGTTAACGCCCAGTACGAGCAAGTCCTCTGTTTCGTACAGGTGGCGAGCGCAGGAGGTCCGCGGGGTGCGCGATAGGGTGTCCGCAATGTGCATCTTGGTGCCCTTCTTGTAGATTATATCAAAGTCGAAACGCTGGAGCTGCAGCATCATACGCTGCAGCCTGGCAGGGGCAGCGTGAATCGGCTTGTTCAGGATTGTCACCAGTGGCTGGTGGTCGGTTTCAACCGTAAATCTGCTGCCGAACAGGAAGTCTCTGAACTTGGAGCAGGCGAACACCACCGCGAGCAGCTCCTTCTCGATCTGAGCGTACCGCTGCTCGGTGTCCGTCATGGTGCGGGAGGCATAGGAGACAGGATGTAACGATCCATCGACAGACTGAAGGCAAGCCCCACCCAGACCGAACTTGGAAGCGTCACAGGTGACGGTGATGGGGCGACTCACGTCGAAGAACCGCAACGTCGGAGTGCTAATCAGTTTCGACTTGAGGCAGTCAAAGGCCTGCTGGTGATGTGGGAGCCAGACCCAGGCGATATCCTTTTTTGTCATCTGCCGCAGGGGAGCACTCAGCTCACTGAGGTTTGGTACAAACTTTCCAAGGTAGTTCACCATGCCCAAGAATCGTTGTAGACCTGGCACATCGGTGGGGGCCTCCATCTCGGAGATGGCAGCTGCCTTCAAGGGGTCGGGTTTTAGTCCGTTAGAGGTGAAAACATGTCCAACATACGTGACCTCTGAGACACGAAACCGGCACTTCTTGGGATTCAGCTTCAGGTTTGCCTTCCGTGCCCGATCCAGGACGCGGCGGAGGTTCAGGTCGTGCTCGGCAATGTCCTTCCCATAAACCAGGATATCATCCACGATGATGGCACATGGCAGGTCCGAGAATATCTGCTCCATCGTTCGCTGGAACACCTCGCTAGCAGAATTGATGCTGAATGGCATTCGCAGGAACTTGAATCTGCCAAACGGTGTGGCGAAGGTCGTCAGGTCAGAAGACGCTTTGTTCAACGGGATCTGCCAAAACGAGTTCTTAGCGTCTAGGACCGAAAAGATGGTGGCTTGCCCGACCTGAGCCGCCACATCCTCAACAGACCGCATGGGGTAGTGTGGTCGCCTGATGGCAAGGTTTAAGTCCTTTGGGTTGATACACACACGTATTTCGTTCTTGTCTTTCTTAATCGTGGCAACCATGGTGGAGACCCAATCGGTGGGCTCGCTAACTGCTTCTAGCACCCCCTTTTCGACCATCTTGTTAAGCATCGCCTCGACCCTGTATTTCATGGCGTGAGACACCCTGTGAGGTGCGCGGACCACGGGTTGTATATTTGGGTCAATGGAAATATGGTATGTCAGTGGTAACTTCCCCAGTTCATCGTCGAACAGGTCCTGGTATTCTGCAACCGGGTTAAACGACAGTTGCACTTTGTGGACCGTGCGGTCGAAGGACACCAGGCCAAGATCCTGGCACGCACGGTTGCCCAACAGGGTTACACAGTCAGAGTTCAAAACATAGAAAACTAGGTTTCTCGTGGCCTTTTGCAGCACGCGTTAAAGTGTCCCTCCCCGCAGGCCTTAGAATTTCTCCACCATAGGCATGCAGGGTAGCATTGTCAGCAACCAGGGGCTCATTATTCCTTATCTTGTTGAAAAGATTCATGGACAAAACGTTGACCTTCGCACCTGTGTCTAACTTTGCAAGGAAGGTTACATCATTGACAGGCACAGACTTCCAGACACCATGTAAATAAACAATTTACAAACTCTTAAAGTGTGCAACATCTTTTAATGATAGCACAGGGTATTACATACATCTTCAAGCACTAGCTACATTCTTCTACTGAGCTGCACCCAGGAAGGGGAAGGCGTTATGATTGATGTTAACTAGGCGGGGTTAATGGGACTGAGGTAACTATATTATTGGTTGCATATAAACCATCTACAAGGTACATACCTCCAAGTTTGTCCAGTATCACCGACCCGAGAGTCATCCGCAAATAGGAAAGCTTATTTCAAATCAGGTTAATGAAAACATATTGTTTCTCAATCTCCCCCTCTGCTGATGAACCTATTACTGCCCCCAAACTCAGTTTGTGCATCTCCATTGTTAATGGAGTCCCTTTGCACCTTCCCGCAGCCCCAATACCTAGTCCTCCAACATCAGTTGTAATTAAATTGTTATGAGAACTAACTCCTCTTTGAAAACTAAATGCCTACAAGGTGGCAGTGGCAAGATGACCCATTAGATTAATCACAAACTGCAGACAACATCTAGATGGCCACATATTCTTCTGTAAATATCCATTAGTCAGAGTGTATTATACTCACTTCCTTCCAGTCCCATCAATAAACGAGAGAGAGAGAGAAAGAGAGAGAGAGAGAGAGAGAGAGAGAGAGAGAGAGAGAGAGAGAGAGAGAGAGAGAGAGAGAGAGAGAGAGAGAGAGAGAGAGAGAGAGAGAGAGAGAGAGACAGACAGACAGAGAGAGAGAGACAGACAGAGAGAGAGGGCGAGGGGATTATACCGAGCCTTGCGGTAGCCCCACTAGTCACTGCTTGCCATTTTGAAAGGGATTCGTTAATTGATACTCTTTGTATCCTGTATGCCAACCACATTTCTATACATGTCAGTACCCTGCCCCCAATATCATGTGTTCTAATTTTGCCCACTAATCTCCGATGCGGTACCTTATCAAATGCTTTCTGAAAGTCCAGGTACACTACATCCACTAACTCTCCCTTGCCCATTTTCCAAATTACATCCTCAAAAAAATCCAGAAGATTAAGCGGGGTTTCGCCTTCGTAAATCCTTGCTGACTCGGACCGATCCTGCCACTGCTTTCCAAATGTGCCGCTATTTCCTCGTTTATAATTTACTCCATCATCTTCCCCACCACCTATGTTAGGCTCTGGTCCATAATTCCCTGTTTTCTCTCTCCCGCCGTTCTCAAAAAGTGGGATAAAATTAGCTTCCCTCCAATCCACAAGAACTGATCCTGAATCTATAGAACATTGGGAAATGATCACCAATGCGTTCACGATCTCTAGAGGCACTTCCTGAAGTAACTTGGGATGCAGACCATCAGTGCTGGGGATTTATCAGCATTCAGTCCCATCAGTCTAACCAACACCATTTAATGCCTAATGTGAATTTTCTTCAGTTCCACTGTCAACCTAGAGTCTGGCCACCAGTCTCTCTCTCTTGTTGTGTCGCTAGACATTTCCAAGCCATTGCCTAACACAGGCTCTGGCACGTGGGTTTAAGACATTGACATCTTCTGGTTTGGAAGGCTCTGTGAGGAGGGGGAAGCTAAGAAGGCACTTGATAGTTTGGGTTGCCTACCCTCTGTCACATTCGGTTGGTTCATCGTTGTTGTACCACCACTTCTGCATGAGGGCTTTGCACCATCCAACCCGTGCTTTGAGGCGGTTGAGGCAGAGCTAGACTTCCCAAGTCTGTTTCACTACCAATGGCAGGGACTCCTCAGGGTATATAATCAGTGTGTGGGGTTTTGATTGTAGTTGTGTCACCCAAGCATCTATCCTACACGTGGGGGGGTTATCATCCAGGGGTGGAACTGCATGTAGGAAGCTATTTCTGGATTTTAACTTATTTGGTGCCTGGACGTGTTGGATGAGTGGGTGTCGATGGTCCACCTCCCTTTTTGTGCGTTCTACGTTTGAGGATTCTGGATGGGGTGCAATATCGCACAGCTAGTACAGGTGGTCAACTCGTGTGCGTTTGAGGGAGCCAGAGATGGTTCTGCATGCTGCATCCGACTTCTTGAGTTGTAAAGATCGTCCCCAGACTTAGCAGGCTAATTCAGCTGCTGAATAGCATAGTGCAAGGGCATAGTGCATAGTGCAAGGGCAATGGTTCATGGATCTGATCCCCACTTAGAGTTGGCCAGCATTCTCAGGATGATGTTTCTGGCTCCTATCTTTGCTTTTGTCTTGTAAACACGATCTTTAGACAATAAATAATTGGTGCATTCGGCCCTTCAAGCCAGCACCGCCATTCAATGTGATCATGGCTCATCATCGATAATTGGTACTCTGTTCCTGCCTTTTCCCCGTATCCCCTGACTCTGCTGTCTTTAAGAGCTCTATCAAAGTCTCTCTTGAAAGCATCCAGAGAACCGGCCTCCACCGCCTTCTGAGGCAGATAATTCCACAGACGCACGACGCTGTGTGAAAACGGTTTTCCACATCTCCGTTCTAAACGGCTTACCCCTTATTCCAGCTTAGTGTGCGGTCAAGAGTAACTCCAAGTTATATGGGTTTGGCTGAGTAGGCTAGACTCTTCCTATACCAGTGAACAGTTAATTTGCAGTTCTCATCGCGTTTCCTGCGGTGGAAGGTGCTAATTTGTGTTTTGTCGGGGTTTGCCCATAAATAATTTAGGGCGTAGTAGTTGGTAAGGCTGTCTAACGCTTCAGTGAGGGACTTCTCAAATTTTGCGAAGGATTAATACTGTGATGCAATACAGATGCAACTAACCAACTGGCCACTAGTACATCAGGGAGACTGTCTGTGTCTTCCTTAGTGAGGATAGATCCAAAGTACATGTTCAATTCGTTTACTATTTCATTGTTCCCCTTAATAAATTAACCTTTTTCAGTTTTCAAGGGTCCAACTTTGGTCTTAACTTGTTTTTCCTCTTCGCAGACCTAAAGAAGCTTTTACCATCCTCCTTTATATTCTTGGCTAGCGTACCTTCGTACATCATCTTTTCTCCCTGTATTGCCATTTTAGTTATCTTCTTTAAAAGTTACCCATTCCTCTGGCTTCTCACTCATCTCTGCTATGTTATACTTCTCTTTTATTCTGTCCCTGACTAAGGAGTTAGTACGCTGGGCACGAGAACTGTGTCGCGGACATGGTATTGAACAACACAGGGGCCCCGCAGGGAACTGGCCTCCTTCCCTTTCTGTCAACAATCTACACCGGTCCCTGAGGGGCCCCGGTGTTGTAAGGGGACGGAGTTGGATTAATGGGATGTGGTCTTGGAGGAGGATACTCCTCAAACTGCCGAGCATCGTAGACCAATTAGTCTAACATCGGTAGTGGGGAAAATGCTAGAGTCAGTTATTAAAGATGGGATAGCAGCATATTTGGAAAGCTGTGAAATCAATGGACAAAGTCAGCATGGATTTATGAAAGGTAAATCATGTCTGACGAATCTTATAGATTTTTTTGAGGATGTAACTAGTAGAGTGGATAAGGGAGAACCTGTGGATGTGTTATATCTGGACTTTCAGAAGGCTTTCGACAAGGTCTCACATAAGAGATTAGCATACAAACTTAAAGCACACGGTATTGGGGGTTCAGTATTGATGTGGATAGAGAACTGGCTGGCAGACAGGAAGCAAAGAGTAGGAGTAAACGGGTCATTTTCAGAATGGCAGGCAGTGAATAGTGGGGTACCGCAAGGCTCAGTGCTGGGACCCCAGCTATTTACAATATATATTAATGATCTGGATGAGGGAATTGAATGCAACATCTCCAAGTTTACGGATGACACGAAGCTGGGGGGCAGTGTTAACTGTGAGGAGGATGCTAGGAGGCTGCAGGATGACTTGGATAGACTGGGTGAGTGGGAAAATGCATGGCAGATGCAATATAATGTGGATAAATGTGAGGTTATCCACTTTGGCGGCAAAAACAGGAGGGTAGATTATTATCTGAATGGTGGCCGATTAGGAAAAGGGGAGATGCAACGAGACCTGGGTGTCATGGTACACCAGTCATTGAAAGTAGGCATGCAGGTGCAGCAGGCTGTGAAGAAAGCGAATGGTATGTTGGCATTCATAGCAAAAGGATTTGAGTACAAGAGCAGGGAGGTTCTACTGCAGTTGTACAGGGTCTTGGTGAGGCCACACCTGGATTATTGCGTACAATTTTGGTCTCCTAATCTGAGGAAAGACATTCTTGCCATAGAAGGGAGTACAGAGAAGGTTTATCAGACTGATTCCTGGGATAGCAGGACTTCCATATGAAGAAAGACTGGATAGACTCGGCTTGTACTCGCTGGAATTTAGGAGATTGAGGGGGGATCTTATAGAGGCTTACAAAATTCTTAAGGGGTTGGACAGGCTAGATGCAGGAAGATTGTTCCCTATGCTTGAGGATAAGGGGGAAGTCTTTTAGGACCGAGATGAGAAGATTTTTTTTCATACAGAGAGTGGTGAGTCTGTGGAATTCTCTGGCACAGAAGGTAGTTGAGGCCAGTTCATTGGCTATATTTAAGAGGGAGATAGATGTGGCCCTTGTGGCTAAAGGGATCAGGGGGTATGGAGAGAAGGCAGGTACAGGATACTGAGTTGGATGATCAGCCATGATCATATTGAATGGCGGTGCAGTCTCGAAGGGCCGAATGGCGTACTCCTGCACCTATTTTCTATGATTCTATGATTTTTCAGCTCACCCCCTCCATGACACTCTGGTCAACGAGTACCTTGAGCAATAGATTGGTTCCACCAAAATGCAGTACAGAATGCCGCAGGAGATTCTTCCCAGTGGCTATCAAACTGTACAACTCCTCTTGCTTCTGTCGTGGGATCGACTACCACCCCTCCCTAATATTTACACATCCACAATATTTTCCCTTCGTTAATTTAATTTCATTTTTCATGCATCTTGATTTTTTTTTTTTACTGTTGGCAGACCAATTTCACTCCTGGGAAAAATAATGTTATATCACATAGTATTATACATAGTGAACTCTTGTTCTTTAAATTTGAGGTTATCCACTTTGGTAGCATCTTTGGTATCTAATGACGTCAAGTTGTGGAAAAGGGGATGTACAACGGGATCAGGGGGTCCTTGTACATCAGTCTATGAAAGTAAGCATGCAGGCAGTGAAGAAAGCGGATGGCATGTTGGCCTTTATAACAAGAGGAATCGAATATAGGAGCAAATAGGTCATTCTGCAGTTGTACAGAGCCCTAGTGAGACCACAACTGGAGTATTATGTGCAGTTTTGGTAATCTAATTTGAGGAAGGACCTTCTTGCTATTGATAGAGTGCAGCGTAGGTTTACAAGGTTAATTCCCGGGATGGTGGGACTGTCATATGCTGAGAGAATGGAGCAGCTGGGCTGTACACTCTGGAGTTTAGAAGGTTGAGAGGGGAACTCATTGAAACATAAGATTGTTAAGGGTTTGGACACGCTAGAGGCAGGAAACGTGTTCCCGATGTCGGGGGATTCCAGAACCTGGGCCACAGTTTAAGAATAAGCCATTTAGAACAGAGACGAGGAAACATTTTTTTCTCACAGAGAGTGGTGAGTCTGTGGAATTCTCTGCCTCAGAGGGCAGTGGAGGCAGGTTCTCTGGAATGCTTTCATGAGAGAGCTCGATAGGACTTTTAAAAATAGCGGAGTCAGGGGATATGGAGAGAAGGCAGGAACTGGGTACTGATTGGGGATTATCAGCCATGACCATGTTGAATGGCGGTACTGGCGCGCAGGGCAGAACAGCCTACTCCTGCACCTTTTGTCTATTGTCTGTTGTCTGTTGTCTATTGTCTATTGTGCACTGCAATGTTATAGTTTTGCGTAGTGCAGGGCTCATTCTCTGAATCAATAATTATTTGTAATTGTCAACCAACTGAGCGAAAGCGAAGTTCGGATCGGATGGATCCGCCAGTCATTGTTATTTGCGGATTCCATACCTGGTGTGTGCCCAATTCATGCAGTAGTTAGTTCTTCAGACTTTATTGCAGTCGGCGGCGTGCTGGAGGAGATGAATGTGGGACAAAATCTGGCATGGATTCAGATGAGGGAAGGAGATGGTTTGATAGATAGATGAACAAATGTTAGAGATGGAAAGAAGAGGTGTTAGGAACCTGGAGCAGCAGCTCGATGACCTCCGTCTCCTCAGGGAGAGTGAGGAGGTAATAGAGAGGAGCTACAGGGAGGTAGTCACTCCCAGACCACAGGAGGCAGACAAGTGGGTCACAGTTAGGAAGGGCAAGGGGCAGAGGCAGGGGCTAGAGAGTACCCCTGTGACCGTACACCTGGAAAATAGGTACTCAGGTTTGAGTACGATTGGAGGGGACAGCCTAGCTGGGGGCATCAACAGCGGTCTGGCCTCCGGCACAGAGACCGGCCCTGATGCTCAGAAGGGTAGCAG